>JAQISU010000147.1:3332500-3932500 GCA_029339505.1 Unio delphinus
ATAACAGTTTTTAATTTCCTCTTGGCCTGCATGAAAGCAGTATAAAACAAAGCTGTTTAAATACAGCTAGAATTATGTTACTTAGTCGAAACTACCAAGTTATTGTTTCCGTATATATATATATATATATATATATATATATATATATATATATATATATATATATATATATATATATATATATATATATGCAAGGTTTAAATAAAGTAGCTCCGATCGGCAAAATAGTTTCCACCTTTTGAAGTTAGATGTAAATTAATGGATTGAAGGAACATGAGATGCGTACCTGGCAAAACATACAGTGAGTGACAGACGACAAGTAGTAAGACACCTTTCTCCATTGTTCACTCTAATACAAGCATGAGTCTACGCGAATACTGACCAGATCAGCAAGTCTAGTACAGCTACTATATATGCTGAATTCACAATTGTTTGTGCAGGTGAGAAAATAGTTTGTTCTTGTCAAATTTTCGTTTTTATTTAAAATTAACCAACCGAACTATCAAGATCATATTGAGTAACACCATGATGTAACGATTTATATGGGAAAACACACATTTCTTATTGATTTCTCAGTTTTATAGCTGACCGTGTGATGTAATGTCAAGATCATATTGAGTAACACCATGATGTAATGATTTATATGGGAAAACACACATTTCTTATTGATTTCTCAGTTTTATAACTGACCGTGTGATGTAATGTCTGAAATGGTATTACGGCAAACTGTACGTACGTGTCCAATGTGGTAGACTGACTAACTTCAAAAAGTATAAACAATTTATGTGCAAGATATAGTTAACTTAAGAAATCTGTATACTAATTATTCAGTCAAAACCAACTGTCCTTATACGCATTTCAATTTGCATACTTACCGTTTGATTATGCGGTGGCAACGTGATTAGCATTTCGAAATCGATAACAAGAAGGCGAGGAAACATTGTTACCAGAGAGCCATTCTGTGTTCGATACCTTGGAGTGTCGCATGTCAAGGCACTTTACTCCCCTAACCTTTTCATCAAAATAGTCTGCCTGTGTCGTTGTGTCGTTATTGAAACCAATCCATCGCCCGTATATCTATTTATATCAATCTCCGTATTTATCTTTATATTTGTGCACCTAGACGCATACATGTGCAAGATATAAAGGAAGTACTAAATATAATTAAAACAATAATTATAAAACGTGATTTATATTTGTCCTTAAGACGTCGTATTCATCTTATGGGAACAGCTATGGAAAATTGTATATTGATAGGGCGCAATATTCGGTCATATTCCTTGTAGATATTATTAATTATAAATATAAAATAATAACAAATGATTTTTAGAATCTCCTAAAATAATGTGCTGTATATTATCTTTTAGTTTTGTCTGTTAGATTTAACACAACATTGTCTAGTGAATTTGACATCCAGAATTGACACATTGTGTCTTGTTGCTGACTTTGTTCCAAAATCAGTAACACATTTGGTACACGACTTTTGACCTTTTTTCTTCTGTTTCTCTCAGAGTAAAAGCCGTTGATGTGAGTCAAGGAAATTAGTGAACTACCTGACGTGAAGAAAGCAATTTTCTAATTTGTCAAGAATGATGACCTCCTGATGCCATTAATCTCTAAACAAATGTAGGCAACTAAAGAGTTTGTTTTGTATTGGTACGGAGCGAATCGGTGAAAAAATGGATTTTGATAAGACACAACATTTAGTCATATTGTCTGTAGACTTTATTACTAAACAGAGCAAAGATAATACCAAATGGTCCTTATAATCTCATATATAACATGTTTTGTATATTTACATTAATTGTGTGTAGGCTAGATTTAAACTATTTTAATACATTACATGTTTTTGACATTACCTTACTGGGACATTGTAACTTTGTTCCATAATAGGTGACATGTTAGGTAAACAAATTATTTTTTTTATATCTGTCTCAGAGTCAAATCCGATGACTTGACCATACCTAAAATACTTGACCCGAGGCAAACACATTTCTAAGTTTGCTAGAATTATGACGCCATGAAGCCATTAAATTTAAAAACAGTAAATATGCCGATGTATCTCAGTAAGTAACGATTTTGCTTTGTATTGGTACGATCATTATTGAATCATGAAGATTATATTGTGTGTATCTCTGGAATTCGTTATAAGAAGGGCAATTTGTTGTGTTTCACAAGGGTCTGTGCTTATTTACTGTGATGTGTGATAGGGTCGATTGTGTTCCATCTGAAACGTTTTTTAGAATCCACCGCTTTAGATGTATGTACTTTTTAATTATTATTATTATTATTATTATTATTATTATTATTATTATTATTATTATTATTATTATTATTCAATATACGTACTGGTAAAGAAGAAACAATTTCGACAAAGCTGGGAATGTTGGCATTTTAAGCGTTGACAAGAGGCACATTCATGCACACCGGTAAAACAAAAGTTGATTTATTGATTATATTTACAAGATAAGGTATCAGGAGTGTACTGCAGGTTAATATTTTGATTTGATGTGAGCGGTATTTACTTTTAATGAATGACAAGACAAGTGCAGATAAAATTTAATTTAGATACTTCACTCAAGGATTTAATTCCTCCCCATATATGTGCAACTTCTTCTAGGATAAACATCATGTCAACTGACATCTTACCTGGATTTTCCTTTGTTGAGAAAAATATCGCAATCTCCTAGCACACAACTACGTTAATCCAAATACGAGCCACATTATTATGTATTTTTGTACAAATAAATATGACTTTTGTTTATACACCAAGAAGTTTAGAAAATTGCTAAGCAAAGACACACTGACATTTATTGTAAAATAATTCAGCAGTCTGTAATGGTTTCAGCGATCGCACAGACAATTCGGAGTAAACATGTTAACTTAATTACTCCGTGTATTGCAGTGTTACATAATTGCACGCAATGAAACATTTGTCTGTAGATATCAAAAGAAAAGTAAAATTTTAAAAGGACCGTTAATACAGCATAACTGATATTGAACTCAATTTACTGGTAATGCTTATCGTTACAAGAAGAAGACATGGCTTTGACCAGATTTGACTTGCAAAATGAAAATACGTGCTAATAATACTAAGTGAATCGTAAATTTTAAGTCAGTCTTAAAAAAGGTGTTATATTTAGTGCAACGTATTTAATTTAAGTAGTCGTTTGCTTTAATTGAAATATATATATATATATATATATATATATATATATATATATATATATATATATATATATATATATACAGAGCAGTGTTAATTTAGATGGTTTTAAAACCTTAATACCGTGAATATACAACCCCTTTAATGACGGAATTGATGTTCGGTTATGTAATCCT
The DNA here is from genome assembly GCA_029339505.1 of Unio delphinus. Taxonomy (NCBI): domain Eukaryota; kingdom Metazoa; phylum Mollusca; class Bivalvia; order Unionida; family Unionidae; genus Unio; species Unio delphinus. Next base: position 3,335,843 of record JAQISU010000147.1, read on the forward strand.
TAATACCATCACAATGTATGTACTACCCCTTTAATGACTGTATTGATGATCGGTTATGTAATCCTTAATACCATCACAATGTATGTACTACCCCTTTAATGACTGTATTGATGATAGGTTATGTAATCCTTAATACCATCACAATGTATGTACTACCCCTTTAATGACGGAATTGATGTTCGGTTATGTAATCCTTAATACCATCACAATGTATGTACTACCCCTTTAATGACTGTATTGATGATAGGTTATGTAATCCTTAATACCATCACAATGTATGTACTACCCCTTTAATGACGGAATTGATGTTCGGTTATGTAATCCTTAATACCATCACAATGTATGTACTACCCCTTTAATGACTGTATTGATGATAGGTGATGTAATCTATAAGACAGGAATGAAAATATTACCCGCATAGGTGATCGGTTATGTAATCCATAAGTATCACCTGCACAGGTGAGAGGCGGATTACAAAATATAAATATTCAAAGATACGTATAGTAAAGTCGTTATGTAATTGTGCAAAAACAAATTACATTTTAAATGCATTTGTACAACAAGTAAAATACAATACACATATTATATATAAATTCTATGTCACAATATTTCCCTTGGATTAATCACCAAACATTGAATAATTGTCTCGAGAAAGTAATTTTATTATGACTATTTTGTGTATATTGTTGCATTGATGGCACAACCAACTTACATAACATATGAAGTCAGTGAATATAATTGTTTATCTTATTCACTCAATGTATTTTAGTGGCACACATTGTGTTTGTCTAATATCATAAAAATAATTGCTTGGTTGTAATCTAGAACCAAAGAAAAATACAGTTTGAATTACATCTTATCGGATGTTTTTCAGGTTACATAATATTATTGCCTCTGGATTTATGATAAATTTTGGAGGCATATTCATAAGTCCACATATATTGAGATGATAAATTCGGAAATGTAATCACTTAATTTTAAAAAATAAATAATGAAAGCATTCTCAGCAATATTATTTGAAGTCTTGTTGGATTAATCTGACCTTATCCATGTGTTTTTCAAACTCGAATCACTAGAGTGGTAGCATGTTTTAAACGTTTTCTATTTTACGTATCGTAAACAGTTTAGGTCTAATTGTACGACTTGAAATCATGCAATACGAACTTCATATCGTTTCTTTTCTTATTCTGGTATTATGTCTGCCACAAGTCGATGAAAAAGTACTATTCATGGTAAAATACTCTTGTTATTATTCAATTAAAAATCAACAGTATTGGTTCGGGAAATCCAAAATCCAGAAAAGAGCATCAAACGTTATGCAATGCATATACAATATCCAGGAAGGCTCAGAAAATAAAATATGAATGATGTTATATGGGGATACAATAAGATGTGGTAACAAAATGTCAGCGTATCCAGAATAGTGATACAATGATCATACAATTAAACTATTTGTTCAAGTTTGATCTATTTGGGGTATTGTAACTCCCCACGATGTGGTACTGTGGGTTTTGGTGGTTATTAGGTTGGTAATTATCAATGTCTAGAACCATATTCTTTATCTGCACTCACCCATTCATGACTTATCCTGCTGTCTTGCAGGTCGGCTTTGGTCAGAAAATCCGAATTGGAGACCCTAAGGCAGCTGGACGATGTAAAACGCCTTCGTCTGAAGAATTATTGGTTCATCCAGACGACGTATGTCGAAGACGCACTAATAATACTAGGCAAATCTGAAGGTACCATACGGGATATGTCGTCTCCCGGGTTACATGGACCGCGACTACCATTATCCACAAAGACGGAGGTGACAAGCGTGTTACTGGTAGTTTGCATAAAAACAGACTGGGAGACAGCAGGAATATCGTATCCTGGAGCATTTGAACTCTTTCGCGATTTGTAAGATTCCAAGAATTGACAGAAGAACTGGATCACTACACATGACACATTCTGGGAGTCTGTGAAGTAACTTGGAAAGCCCTAAGAGAGCACAATACTTACGATGGGCATATATTATACTATATTGGAGAGTTGGACAAGTCCATAAATTGTGTAGGCTTCCATGTAGATAAAGCCATCAAGGGACCTGTGTTACAAGGCAGAATAAGGTCCGTTCGTCTGACAGGATCTCCCTTGAACCTCAAAAGTATGCATGTATATGCTCCCACTGCCGAACATGGTAATCAAAAAATATAGGAATTCTAAACATGGTCATAACAAAAGACATTCCCATCATCCAAGGAGACTGGAAAGGCAAAGTTGGCTCAGATGCTTACCAATGAAAGATGGAGACCGCTACAATTTACAACAACTTGGTACTAGCGAACACTCTCGACCCAAAAATAAAACTTCACGATGCTTGACTTAGCACGCAAACAAATGGAACCCATCATAAGATCGACTATATACTGGTGCATAACAAGTACCGATCTGGCACCAATAGAATAAAATCACCGATGTTTCCAGGTTCTAATATTATGCGTGATCACAACATCGTGATTATGAACTTCCGAGTCAGGCTGCAGAACATCGACAAGCCAAAGAACATCAAGCTCAAATTCAACCACGAACAACTGAAAGATATTAACATCTGCATGGCTTTCCAATCCAAATATACAGGCAAAGATGCTCTAATTTTTGTGATGAGTGTTGATGTTCAAGTAATGACAGACACTTGCAGCACAGTCATGAGAATAGCGGATTGGCATCCATTTCACAAAGCCAAATCAAGGGTTACATAAGAGGTTCTGAATTTGTTTGATGCCGAAAGAGACCTACGAAACACCAGACACACAGCATGGGAAATGGAGTACCGAAAATTAAACAAGAAAATCAACAAAAAAACTTGAAGTAATGAAAGGAAGGTTGGATTGTACAAAAGTGCACATAAATAGATAATAGTCTGATATAGAATAATGGCAAAAATTCTAAAATGTGAAAGACCACACCAGACAGAAGCAGTCAAGAGTCAGTACCTTTTAACACGACAATGGAAAATGCGTCATAGAAGTAAGTGACTTTGCAGAAAGATGGCCACATTTTTTTTAACTCTACAACCATCCATTGACAAGAGACCCAGATGTATATAAAGTTCCCATCTCCAAAAATGATGATGATTTCACCATTCTAAAAGAAGAGATGAGTCAGCAATAATAGGACTTCATAATTGGAAGGCAGATTGAGTAGACAACATCGCAGCTAAACGCATCAAGAAAAGCGGGGGCGATCGGTCTACTAACAAAATTCTGCAACAAGGTATGGCAAACAATTAAATGCCCAAGACAGTGGACCCAGTCACTGATTATTAAGCTCCCCAAAAAATGGTTACCTGCCTTTGTACCAAAATTACATATCGATCAGTCTGATCAGCCATGCTAGTTATGGGATGCTGAATGTCTACTTAAACAGACTGAAACCACAAGCTTAAGAACAAATTGTTGCAGCACAAGGGTTCCGGAGTAGAAGTAGCGGAGGAGAACCAATATTCAATATCAGGGTTCTGTTTGCAAAGTAAGTACTCAGAACCTCAACAACACACACACACAAATACACACACACACACACACACACACACACACACACACACACACACATATATATATATATATATATATATATATATATATATATATATATATATATGTCTTCAGAGATTTCAAAAAGGCATTTGATACAGTGTAGCACTCAGCTGTGTGTGGGCCACAAGAATAACAACATGTGTAAAATGTTGACCAATACCATCAGGAAGCTAGCTGTACGTCACGGATAGCTGTGCAGAAAACGTCTTAAAGATTTATGGGTGGGACAGGAACCAGATAACACAATCAAAGCTGACAATAATTAGTGGCAAAGAATCTCATCCAAAATTGAAGGCGGAGAAAAAAAACTGGAAATTTTGATAAAATTCAAATATATTGGTGTCATAAAAACCGAAGAGGGATCAATATCAGAAAAGCTGTCACGACCAGCACAAACAAGGGCAGTTATGTCAAAGCTAAACTAATCTGGAGAGACATAAACATCTGCCTGAAAACTAAAATCAGACTATTCAGAGTACTAGTCATCTGAATCTTTTTATTTTTATGTGAGGCAGAGACCCTGACAGCAGAATTACAACGAAGAATACACTTGAAATGAGATGCTACAGAACCATCCTGCAATCTCGTACATGGAGAATATCAAATATGAAAAGGTGCGTAACACCAACAGGGCAAAAAATAGCACAATATGAAGACCTCCTCATCACTGTCAAAAAAAGAAAGCTAAAATGGCATGGACCACAACAGTACTGCAAGGCAGCATTCCGGGTGGCAGAAATAGAGAAAGACAGAGAAAGCAGTGGACTGGCAACATCACATAAAGTACCATGATACGTTTTGTGGAGACACATGCATTCGCAGATGATGGAGACAAGTGGAGGAAACTGTTCATATGTTCAGCAGCACAGTGCCTCACAAGACCACATTAGATCAAGAGACTGATGATGATGATAATTATAATGATGCACATACTGTTCTCATTGTTTCCAACTTTGGAAGGGATTTATGTGAGTAATATAATGGTAAATTCTAAGAAATGTGTAGTTCATTATGAATCTTATCGTAAAGGGTTAGGTTTGCTTCTGAATTTGTTATTTTGTATTTATTGTGCCGGTAATGTAATATGTATATCTTATCTTATATAACGTTATTACGTGTGTATTCCCGTGTCTGGTAAAGTACGCTGTTTTTAAAGGTTTTCAGTGCTCCGGAAAGTCGGAGTGTGCCGAGATGTGTTAAGCTCTACATTGTGTCCGGATTTTCTGGCGTGACCCAATATTACCAGAGTGACCAAAGTGACCAGAGGGTTGAGTTGTTTGATTGATTCGGGTCGACGTGGTGCCGGCTGTAAAGGTAACTACATGAATTACCAGTATCACATGTCAAGCTAATCTGTAGCAGCCATGAAACTGAAATAAAGTGTGTTGATGACCGAGTGTATCTTCTTACATATAATCTTGTAGCCGTAGTTTCATTTATGAATTCGTCAAACCCATTGTATCTTTCAGGACTGTAAAGATATGCTGTATATCTGTCCCTTTTTGCTGGATGACTTCACGTAGTGAATTTATTTTACTGCATGAGTATAATTCTATATTGTTTTGTAGCTGAGTAAATTATATCTATATTTTTATTGATTCATTTTGGGGTTCGTCAAACCCATTGTATCTTTTGGGACTGTCCCTTTCTGCTTTGATAACTTCACTGAGTGAATTCATTTTATTTCATTGGTACAATTCAATATTAAATTATATATATATATATATTATTTTATGGTGAAATAGATGCAATCAGTCACTAGTCTTTGTATTTTTAAAGTAATTTATTTGTATTTTTCATTATTACATTTGTGTGTTTATATGTAAAAAGATTCAATATTTTGATTAAATGTACGCGCACGTATATGTAATAATTTGATCATTCAGTTAATTAATTATTCAACATTATACTATCGTCAAAAGTGTTTTGTTTTAAATCCGGTAATCACACTAGTTTTCCTGTTGCATAAGTTAAAATACCACTATTCAATGTTCAAGTTTATTTTTAAACAGTAAATATGAAAATTTGATATTATTATCATTTCAGCTCATATTAAAAAAGACTGATTATGCATCATAATGTCGATTCTGCACTGACCACATTTAACTAGTCGGATACTTTGTCATTGAGTTGTTTAACTCTCTACTCTGTCAGTCAACTAAATACAAAATCCAGGTTTAAAGGGTACGTGCGGATGATATAACTAAAACATCACATTCTGAGTATGCTTTCAGAGGAAAAACACCTCTAGGAAAAGCAATGAAATTAGAGGCAATGATAATGCAACGGATTATAACACACCTCAGGGGATACAATCGATACTCTACAATTCGTCTGCTACCACTCCTGACATGTTATCGAAGACGTATAGATGAGTTTGCCTAAATTCCGACGCAATCCCATCGTCTTTAAAGGGAACATTTTATGCAGATGAAATGAATTCTGTTTTACGTCATTTATGGATATTATAAGAGGATTTCCGGTTTAGTGACACCATATGATATATTTAGGTAGACCAAAGAACAAATGTGATGTGCATTCAAATAAACGTGTGACAAATTGACGTTTGGCCGAGACACTCAGTCCAGCAAGCCTCATGTTAATGGGATTGCATCAACGACGATCAATTATTATTTAAATCACTTTTAGATATTTTTAAAAAAGGAGAACGATGCAGCCATGTATACTGTGCTCATAATGAGAGGAACATCGATTACATTTTAAACATTTGATACACATTCAAGATTTTGAAAGACACTATATTACATATAAAAATACAAGACAGACCAATAATATTCATGTTTTCACAATCTACATTAATGAATCTAAGAAATGATAATATACGTTAATTACAACTTTCATTAATCATCCATCAAGGTAAAGATTCATTTTCAGATTACAGTGAAAAGTAGTTTTTTTTGTAAAAACAAACATTATAATCAGTTGCAAATTAGATAACAAATATGTTGTTCAACATTAAACGAGAGAGAGAGAGAGAGAGAGAGAGAGAAAGGAAAACAGAGGCATAGAGAGAGAGACAGAGAAAGAGAGAGTTTGATCAATCCACTGAGATAGAGAGAGAGAGAGAGAGAGAGAGAGAGAGAGAGAGAGAGAGAGAGAGAGAAATAGAGACCACGTACCTAATACATCGAAACCATTCGTATTGTCATATCCGATGTCATATTGAACATTTTTCGTTAGCAAATACGCAAATAAATCTAGGAAGTTTGGAAAAGTTCTCTACCCGATATAATTTAAAACTATTAAATATAGGGGCGGGAGCAGAGTTTTACCTCCTTTGTTTATATGAATTGCACAGTTTGCCATATCGAAAAGTAAAAACTTGAACGTATTGTGCTTATTACTAAATTATCGTTTCCTCACGTTAATCGTTAATCCATAATTATGAAATGTATACATATATGATATATAAAAAGGTAGGCAACAAAGGAACATATACATGAATATATCTTTGTTAATATGACATTTGTTGCGTTTTAAAAATGTGTAGCCGATGGAAGACGTCAGTGATTCTGAATTACAAAAATATGTCTCTGCTGATAAAGATTTTAATGGGATTTAAATTAGTACAAATCCTGAGTGCATGCCAATCGCACGAAATATCAACAGTTACTCAAAAAACATGAATGCCGCTGTGACATAATATAAAAATAGTTATTTTGCGAGTCCAAAAACGCCAAGCAATGCACGGCATTTACAATATTTTGGGTAGAGTACGAAGAGAAATGTTTAGTTCCTTCAAACTATTAAACATGCGAACCTGCATACATGTTGCACTTTGAAGAAAGTTTAAACATTCTTTTTCTACAACAATCTATTGTTCGAAAACACTGTATTTGAATGCTAATTGCAGATACTTATTTGTAAACTGCTCAAAGTATATACCGCATTTAATGAAACCTTAGCAGACAGGACCAGTTGTAGTAGCTGTTATGTGTTAACGAGAATATATGGAACAGTTATCTTTGTGGATCATTTCTCAACGTGTCTGATATGTAGTATGTGCTTATGTTGACCATATGTCATCCAAAGACATTGTGCAATTGCAATGTATTTGTATAGCTAATTTACATACACTTACGTCGTAAAAAGCATTATATGGTCGCTTAACTTAACATGGACATTAGTAGTGCTTGATGATCCGAGTACTTTCTAACTTCAACTTTGTATATTCCGTCAATAATCTCTACCGTAGAATCATTGTGTCCAAAGTCTTTCATCGCCTTCATAAAACATTATGGATTAAAATGGAAAAGTTCTATAGTTGTATGCACCAACAATTACCATTTATAAGCCAAACAATCGACGAAAGATGAAGAATTTATTTCGTTTAGATTTCTTATGTAGTCTTAAAAACTATAGTGAAATAACTGAAATAAGGCAAGAAGTGTCATATTTGTATTATTCTGATTTCGCTAAAATTAAAAGGTCACCGAGGATAGGAATCCAACAATTAACGTAATGAAATGATGAACCTAGATCAAAGTTCTTGTGTATTTGATATTATGGGATTTAGGACTACGTGTAAGGTTTGCTTGCCGCCAAACATGAAGGATTTAACAATATCCTCAACTACGAACCTTAATGTATGAAGAATATAAAATATTAGCGCTCCAGCTACTAGAGGCAATGTGTCGTTTAGCAGTATAATACATTACAAATAGCTTGGTATTTAAAATGTGGGTATAAAGCAAATTTATATCCCAATACTATTGCTATATCAAACTGAAATTGTTATCCGTCAAAGGCGCAATAATACGAATATATAAATATTCTTTCAACCCCAGGCATATGTATCAGTGAGAAATGTCTTCTCATTCAATAATCATACATGTCATATGCAAAATAAAACGCGAACAAAATTAATAATAGTCTCTGCTTTTTAAATGATATTACAAAGGTAAACGATTTCATATGAATCTGTTATTTTTTTTCATTCCCCTCACGTGTAATAAAGATAAAATAAGCACACATCTGGATTGAGAAAGAGAAACATAATGCTCTGAATGGAAGCGTTAAAACTGAACATGTTATACCAAGTAACCTACAGTAATCTGTTTCGTTTTAACGGCATGCCTATGATGTCCTTGCGATCTATTCATATTGTTTATAGATCAATGCTACATAGTTACAATAGCCAGTGACACCAGGCCTATATGTTACTGTTGTCGGTTACGAGGCTCACATACTGTATTGTGTTAGATTCCAATGCTGGTATTACGTAAACGTAATATAATATTATTTATTCAATTATTAATTATTAAATACAACACTTCCCCCGCCACACCCCCTCATTCTGTTTATTTCTCTCTCTGAATTATTGGTGCTAGATTACGGGCAAAACTCCATGCAAATACGAGCGTTGTGGAGTTCGATATGTGTCATACGACAATGTTCCTGGACCTTTGAATGATGGAAGTGTTTGTCAAGCCGTCCAAATTAGAAGAATGAGGCGGAGGAATAGTATGAGAGAGAGAGAGAGAGAGAGAGAGAGAGAGAGAGAGAGAGAGAGAGAGAGAGAGAGAGAGAGAGAGAGAGAGAGAGAGAGAGAGAGAGAGAGAGAGAACAGAGGTAGGGAATTTTACAGTTGTTTGAAACTTTAATTAAGGCAGAATAATGACTTACATGAACAGAGGATTTATTACAATATTTTAATTACCTCTTGTTGGTGCGTCATTTAATTTAGTTTATATTAATTAATAACCTTTATGGTCCAGTACGTTCATTCCTTACATTACAGGTTCGGTGTATACAATGCTTACCGTGTTTGCTGTGCACTACTTTCTACATGAAATCATTTTTCATGTTTAAATCATGGGTGTGTCATATTGATTGAAGACTGACTCAGAAGCAGTGGAAATAATTGGATCATTATCAGTGGTGCTAAGTGATTTACAAGTATTTGTAGCTTATATAAAGCACACTGTGTTACATAGAAAGTAAAGTTAAGTAATGTAACCTATAAAATATTTGAAATATTGCATATACTAAATGGGAAGATTTTTTTATCCCATATACCTGACTGGATAATCGGAAGCATCGCTTATATTTGAAATATAATTGTACAGATCCGTCGTTTACACACAAGACGACTCAATCATCAAACTACCCCAAACCAAGGCCAAAGTCACTGGAACAGTCGCACTAATTGAAGCATTATCAGTCGTACTAAGTCACTTACAAGTATTTCTAGCTTATATAAAGCACACTACGTAACATAGGAAGTAAAGTGAAGTAATGTAGTAATGAAACAATCATATAATGAAAAATGGATAACATACATAATCTAAAAACGAAATGCAGATAACATATATTATCATAAAACTATTATAGATAGCATATTATCATAAAATTATATATGGATAACATATATAATCATATAATGAAATATATATATATATATATATATATATATATATATATATATATATATCATACATTATTATAAATCGAATATAGATAACATGTATTACTACACATTGATATATATAACATAGATTTTCAAAAAATGAAATATGGATAACATGCATTAACATAAATCAAATATAGAAAAATGCAATCGTAAAATGAAATATGGGCTTATTAAATTAAACTATCACACAACGATATCTCTATAACATAAGAAATAGTTAATCGATATAGAACGAAGATAAAATGATCCTTCAAATCATATAAGAAATATATTTTAAACTTGTTACAACCTTAGCCAACAAAAAAACTTAACCATAATAATCAATGAGAGTTTATTTTGAGGCAATAACTACAACATCCTTAAACCGGACACTCTCATAGTGTCATTTAGTCACCTCAGATTGATATACACATTGCCTGAGACTGATTTACAGAGGCACATCGGAAGTGAACTTTTCATTAAAATACGAATATTGCAGTTATGTACATCAGGTCAGTTGCATCCAAGTCAATCTAAACTCTTCCCTGTTTGGGAAACAAGGAATTTGTCATCACGTGATTATGTGGGATCACGCTTTATTCTTCACCATATTGTATACAATCTTTTTTTAAACAAATAGGTTGCAAATAGTTTCAGGGTACCTTAAACTTGTTTAATGTTGCATATTCATTACTTACGCCGTTTATGATGTGTGAGTAAACTTCTCTGATTTTTCTTGAAACTTCATCAGACTCTTCTATTGCAATATAATATTTTACTTGTTTTCAAAACATTTTGCTACGACGTTTCGGATACTTAGAGAATGAGATAATTACCTGGAATCTGAAATTTTAATATATTCGAAAGATTATCTATCTAAGGGTTTTTAAAACAAAAAGGTAGGGGATGTGTTCATGTCTTCAGCTGCACTGCATAATTATTAAATCAATTTGTTTTATATAATACGTTACTTTATATAGAGTCAATACGTAGCAAAGTATATGTGTATATATATATATATATATATATATATATATATATATATATATATATATATATATATATATATATATATATATATATATATATATATATATATATATATATAAAGATGTCTTAAATATTTTCGTCTGACAGAGGGTGCATGTGCTTTTTAACGACACAAGGCATGTTGGAAAGTGTATTTGCACAGTCATAGTAGATAGCTACTCCCATGAGTAATTCTCTTTGAGTCTCATACATTAGTCCTTTCGAAGCTATTTCTGTCAAATTCCAGTAGATCCTTATACGAATTGATTGTAATTATAAAGCGCGTGTGGGCTGGATTATATATTTGTGTCTGTTTAGATAGTAATTTAAACGTGTGGTTAGATTTTGATCGAAAAGTGGGTGTGGGTTGTTTGTGGAGTGTGCACGACTTTAATAATAAATAAACAGGTGAAATATTTTAAGGTATATGTTTAGATGGTAATACAAAACTAGTGATGAATTATAGTCCAAAGTGTGCTGAATCGTATCTAAAATATAAAAATTACATTTTGCGTTAATAGTTATTTTTATTATTATATGGACACAACTAGTAGTACCGGGTATTTTCAAACATTTTTCTTAAATTAAATATTTCGATCATGACCTTTACACCAACCGATCATTTTACTACAAGAAAACGAAAAATGTTTCAGTTTATGAAAGAATGCTTCAGGTCAACAGCTTTTCTGATGAAAAAAAATCTCTCTAGTACATTATATTACAATATTATGTAATGAGAAGAAATGCATTCAATCTGACAGTAAACAAAATAAATTAAACTAAATACATATTAAGTCAGATATACGTAACAATGTATATATATATATATATATATATATATATATATATATATATATATATATATATATATATATATATATATATATAAAGTAGTAATGTGGGATATCCTCGCGACAATGGAAAATCCAGTCAAAAAGGGCGTGAGACACTATGGCGACACCCAGGTAGAACTGTATAGTGACAAGGGAAATTTAAACATGGTGGGACTGTATAGCGTCAAGGGAAATTTAACATAGTGGGACTGTATAGCGTCAATGGGAATTTAACATAGTGGGACTGTCTAGCATCAAGGTGAATTTAACATAGTGGGACTGTATAGCGTTAAGGGGAATTTAACATGGGACCTATTTGGAACTATATAGCCTCAAGGGAAATTGAACTTGGGTAATATTTTTTGTATTTGGGTCTGTATAGCGGCAAAGGAAATAGAGGCAAAGAAAGCAAATATCGTTTCGAGGAATATGAGTGGCCCTGAACACAAACAACACAATCTCCTATCTAAACAGAAGAGAAGGAAAACAAAGCAAGGGTAATTAAGACCACCATACATTCTATGTGAAACATGTTCATTGTTTTCATTCATTCATCAATTTAATAAAAAGGTAGTGTGATATTTATTGTCGACTGGTTTATTAACATATCGCAAATTGAGGGGATGTCCTGTGTTTCTCAGCACACGCTACAATGTTGCCATTTCTTAACAAATCTAAGTCAAAGGGGAAACAATAGCAGCACTAAAACGTGCTTTGTTCTATCGACTGCCTAAGCTGTGTTTTCATTTGAAATTCAAAGTTGACCATAGGCAGGGTCATAAAGTGCAATGTCACTCGCGTCAATCATTGCTACATTGTTACAATTCTTCCGAACGTGTGTTTCGGTTCTGGTTTTTATATTTCACAGTTATCTATAAGCAGGGTTATACATTGCAAGATCACTCGCGTCATGAATGAAATAGTTTCGTATTTGTTTCGAGGAATATGAACGGTAGATCTCATGCTTAAAAACATGTCGGTGACACTTTGAAGTGCCAAAAATAAAGATAAAGCTCTGATACCTGAATTGTACAAAATGCCAATTCAAGATTTTATTTCATCCAAAGATTTACTAATTGACTATTTGTAAGGGTGTAGCGTTCAAAAAACAAATTACATCACATGATTAAAACATTGGAGAGGTATCTTCAAACAGGAATATTTACCATTAGGATTTCAATCAAATGTATTACGACGGAGAGAGAGAGAAAGAGAGAGAGAGAGAGAGAGAGAGAGAGAGATAGAGAGAGAGACTATGTTATACCTAATTTTACAAAGAATCAGGACACTTACGCTTGATTTCGGGGTATATTTTTCCTTAGAATAATTCAAAGAAACACATTTCCCACTTAGAAAATCAAATCCATAGGAAAGGTGCACGATTTGAAAATATCACGAGAGTGAACCGATCACAAATACGACTAAAACGTTCTCTTAAAATAGTTAATCCAAATATGCTGTGATGTATTTGACTATAAAATTGACATAATTTCTTTGTAATCGCCCATGGTACGATTGTTCTCGCTTTCGTTTTCCTTCGTTTTTTAATATAAATAATATAGGGGTGAAACACAACCTATCACAAAACTAGGTGAAGAGCTACTGAAGTCAATTCGAAGTGAACGCGGTAATAAAATTAGTCTAGCTAATGAAATTGTTTATGATGAGTGATGCAATGTTTTGCACGAAGGTAGTATGGCAAAATAATAAATATTTTGTGGGTGTGGTGTGGAGAACGTGACCCTAAAACCCAACTGGTCTTTTTCTGTCTAATCTTTGTGGTACATGGTGTCATCGGTACAGCCATTGCTAATTTGAGTTTGCAACAAGGAGACAAACAATCGTGGAATATTTTACTCAGCAGTTGCATCGGTTATCTTTTTCCCAATCATTCCCTGAAATACTCTTATAACGGGAACAACAGTAACAATATTATAAGCCTTGCGTCCAACGTCAGTCATTCTTCTAGCAGTCACCCCGTCAATCACAATCCTCTTTTAGACACTCCTTTAACCTCGAATGACCCCTCGGACAGGACAACTTTGGAATTATGAACAACAATATTAACCAATTTTACTTAACTTTACCCAGTGACAGTTCCATGGAGGTGTTTCCTAAAAACACGTTGTGCTGTTACACGGCTAATTTACCACAAGTCATTCATTTGGATCAAGATACTCATTGTGAAGTGGTTTTAGTAGAAATTATACACACACACAAATCAAAACATCGTCGAAAATCAAAACAGTTTTTCAGGAGAAGTGTATGGTGAGCAATTGCAACAAATCTTAGACGAACGAATCATTGTCAGTGACCCAATATATGTTAACCGACCCTGCAGGTTATTATTTTAATGGTCAACATTTAGTGAATACGATTGTAACCAGGTTCAGTAGTTTGTTTGGTAAAGCCATAGAGAAAGAAAAAAAAGTGTTACCTTTGACTACCATAAAGTGGCTCGTAGACTAATGATCAAATTTTCAGAGGATAAAATAATGGCAATTACATTTTGTCTTGAATTGTATGATATTTTGGGTGGAAACTTCAGGTTCGTCAAGAAAAAAGAAATACCAGCCATAACCAGTAACATGGATTTTGCGAATATTTTTGATTCCCTGTAGAAATGAATCAAGGACGCAACTTGATGTTTGTGTACTCCGATGTGTTGGAGTACAATGTCGTGGGACACACCTGTCTGCCGTTACTGCATGTCATTCCTTTCAAAGTGGATTCTGCCATGATATCTGACGAGAAAGGTGGAAATACCTATTATGTTCAACGCGAATTTGTACATCCTGATTATTTGACTGTCAGTAAGTTGTATTTTGACAGTGTCAACATTACTATAAAATGAGATTTAGGACAACATATTCCATTTACCATAAGGAAAGTCACAGTTAAACTCCATTTTCTAAAACGATTCTTTAACAACTGAAAATTGATGTATCCTCTGTACCGAGGAGTCGCTCGACAACGAGGACATGGTTTATGAGGTATGCTTAAATCAGCCTTTCGTTCCGTGGTCCCTGTTTTGAAACCGATGGTGACACGAGGATTGCACGACTTAAAATATGACGCATTGACTCACGGCAAAGAATTTCTTCAAAATATTTTCATTGAACAACAAAACCATAAAGAAGCTTTCTTGAAAGGAAGCAAAAATGTCTTGCTTCAAACGAGTAAAAAAAATTGGTCAACGAGAAAGTCCTATAAATGTCCTTAGCGGTACCGTGTCTGGCATTCCTGCTTCCCTGAGGACACAGCAAGGACAAGGCAGAAAGCGACGATGAAGACGTCCTTACAATATTATCCATGCTTGTAAAGTTAGAAAGACTAAGAGAAAAAGAACCGTTCGAGACTTAGACATTTTTGATTATTGAAAGCAAAACATAGAGACTGAAATAAAAATGATGCACCAAGAATATTGTGCTTGTTCCAAGTCGGAACTGGATCTCTTTGCCATGCCAACCACTATGATGACCATGCAAGTAAGCCAATGGGTTGAATTTCATACTGTCTCCTCTTTGGCGGATTCAGCTCCAATCGAGTTTGAAATGAAAGGGCAACCCGACGATTACATCAATCTGATCAGCAGTTATGTGTATTTGAAAGTGCAAGTGATTAAACGGACAACTCCGTTCCAGTAGCCGATGCCAGAGTAGCTCCCGTCAACAATTTCATGCATTCCTTGTTCAGCGATGTGGATTTATACATGAATAACAAACTGGTGAGCAGTAGCATGGATACTTACCCTTACCGAGCGTACCTAGAAAATCTCTTGACATACGGAAAAGAAGCCAATAACGCTCATTTAGATGCTTGCGTGGTATAGAAACCTGACACCGCAGATATGTTTAACGACACAGCCTTGACCTTGGATAACGATCCTCACAATATGGGTTTTAACGAGCGTCTTCAGAAAATTCTGCAAGGACGTAGTTTAGTACTGCTTCCATTTTTGATGGCTCATGTCAACGAATACAAAACCATTATCCAATAAACCAGGTTATACGTACGTCGTGTGAAAGTGTTACCTAAATTTGGAAATGATACCAGTCACACTTTGAGCAGAACGACAGTCATATATCCGATACGACGCGTGAAAGTAAAAACTTTCACCATTGCCACTTTACTCTAGATCGAAGATCATCTATTCCAATGACAGTTACCTAAACATGTATTCATTGGTATCGTCAGCAATGCAGCCCTCAACGGTACCCACGATCAAAATCCTTTTCCAGTCTAAGCACTGAAAAGTATCCAAAATCAAAGTCAGTTGCGATTTCAAAACTTTGTGTACCCGAACTTTCGAACCAGACTTTGGGCAGAAGAATTACTTGAGATCGTACTTGTCGCTGTACGAATCCACAAGACAGTTAGGAACCAACACCAGTCACGGTATTTCCTACGACGACTATGCAGGAGGTTACACTTTGTGGGCTTTTGATTTCACTCAAGAGCCAGGCAGCGACGAGGGACATTTCCACACTTTAAAATCTGGGCAACTGCTTGCAGAACTTCAATTTGCAGGGGCTCTTGAATAAATGGTGAATGTCATTCTGTATGCTGAATTTGATAATACCACAGAAATTAACAGTTTGAGAGAAGTCATTCTAGACTATTAAAATCTATGGAAGCAACTTGTTTTTCTTTGAACAGTGGATAATCAATGGAAATGGAATGGGAGGTTACAGATGAAGCAAATCCCCAAGTCCAAAAAGAAGAAGTAATAATAATGGAATCCAGATGGCCAGAACATCAACAACATCATTTAGCCACCTATTTTGCCTAACACTTGGAGGATAAAAAGAGGGACATGATTAAAAAAGATTGTTATGGATGTCAAAACGATCATCCCAGTCAAATTCAACACGATACATTTATGATGATGAAACAAGAAGAAAAATTGGACGATTATCTGAACGAAGCTTGGAGTCTCATCTCAGAAGAAACCGTGTTACTTTATGGTATAAAGAGTTGCGTGATAATTCCTCTCCTCTATTGTTTGCTCGAGAAATTGATCAAATGGAAGCTCTCTTGGCCAAGAATAAGGAGACGAAACAATCAAACAGTTACTTGACAGACCTTTTCAAGCATAAAGTCTGGATAGAATTGATGATTTATCCTCACCTGTGAAGAAACAGGACACACAAAAATGGATACTTGGGAACTTTATAACCTTTTGAACCGTAGTTCGTACAATGCTTCTTGGAATCAATGTTTGCTAGTTGAAACAAATTGTGTTTTTTTAGTTGTTTCTTATTTGAATAAAAATGTCTTTTGAAACCAATGCGTCTGTCGTTTGTTTAACATTGTTTTTAAAAATATAGATGCTCTTTGACTTATTTCTATACCGCACATCAAACTATCCAAACATTTCCAACACTGCTTCCCCGTGCGTAGAAAGTAAATTGTATGTTTTATTTCTTCAGCTTCCCGTGTGTGGATATTAAATTGTATGTTTTATATTGTCTGCTTCCCCGTTTGTGGATGGTAGATGGTATAATATTGGATAGTAGATCATGTAATTTGTTTTGTCTGCTTCCCGTGTGTTGATAGTAAATTGTATGTTTGTTTTGGCTGCTTCCCCGTTTGTGGATTAAGTTTGTATGATATTGGATAGTAAATTATGCGGTTTGTTTTGGCTGCTTCCCGTGTGTGAATGGTACATTGTGTGATTTTGGATAGTACATTAAGTGGTTTGTTTTTGGCTACTTGCTGTTTGTGGATTAAAGTTTGTAAGATATTGGATAGTAAATTATGTGGTTTGTTTTAGCTGCTTACCCTTGTGTGGATGGAAGACTTTATGATATTGGATTGTAGATTATGTGGTTTGTTTCGGCTGCTTCCCGTGTATGGATGGTAGATGGTGTGATTTTGGATAGTAGATTATGTGGTTTGTTTTGGCTGCTTCCCGTGTGTGGATAGTAAATTGTATGTTTTATTTTGACTGCTTCCCGTGTGTGGATAGTAAATTGTATGTTTTAGTTTGGCTGCTTCCCGTGTGTGGATAGTAAATTGTAAGTTTTGTTTTGGCTGCTTCCCCGTTTATGGATGGTACATTGTATGATATTGGATAGTACATTACGTGGTTTGTTTTGGCTTCTTCCCGTATGTGGATAGTAAATTATATGTTTTATTTAGAATGCTTCCCGTGTGTGGATAGTAAATTGTAAGTTTTATTTTGGCTGCTTCTCCGTTAATGTATGGTATATTGTATGATATTGGATAGTAAATTATGTGGTTTGTTTTGGCTGCTTCCCGTGTGTAGATAGAAGATGTTATGATAATGGATAGTAGATTAAGTGGTTTGTTTTGGCTGCTTCCTGTGTGTGGATAGTAAATGTGTATATTCCCTGCTCCACCCTTGAATAGTGTTTAGGTGTACTCTCAAAAAATAAAAAGAAGGAACAAAGCTGTAAAGTCAGTTTGAATTGAGGTTTCTCTTTGCGTCTTCCTTTTCCAAGCTGTTAATACATGGCAGATTCTTTTTGTTTTGTAGGTCATATTACTTTTGATGTAAATATTCACATCAAAAGACAGACAACTTGGGTTTTTATCCATGAGGTTCACTGAACTTGCTTCTTGAATTCGTACAAATCCCATATTCACAAATTTGAAAAAAAAAGAAGAAAAAAAAGAAACAAAATCCATGCCACTTAATACTGCAACACTTCTGACTCTACCGATATGAGTGTGTACGTCAAAATGTTTAAGTGAGGTGCAAATAAATTGTCAATTTCAATATGCGAACAAGTACTGTGACCGTTCTGTAGCTGATGTGGTAAAAAGAAATGGCACGAACAGCATGAGAGATTGTTTATTATTTTGCCATATTACCTTCGTACAAAACATT
Organism: Unio delphinus; assembly: GCA_029339505.1. Classification (NCBI taxonomy): domain Eukaryota; kingdom Metazoa; phylum Mollusca; class Bivalvia; order Unionida; family Unionidae; genus Unio; species Unio delphinus. The sequence continues at coordinate 3,354,551 of JAQISU010000147.1, forward strand.
GCATCATTCATCATAAACAGTTTCATTGGCAGGACTAATTTTATTACCGCGTTCACTTCGAATTGAATTCAGTAGCTCTTCTCCTAGTTTCGTGACAGGTCGTGTTTCACGGTTAGATTATTTATATAAAGAAGAAGTACAACTAAAGCAAGAACAATCGTATCCTGGGGGATCACACAGAAATTATGACAATTTAATAGTTAAATACATCACAGCGTATTTGGTTTGTGAGAAAGTTTTAGTCGTATTTGTCATCGGTTCACTCTCGTGATAATATCAAATTGCGGACCTTTCATATGGATTTGATTTTCTAAGTGGGATGTGTGTTTCTTTGAATTTGTCTAAGCAAAAATATGCCACAACATCAAGGGGAAGTGTCCTGATTCTTTTTAAAATGATGTATCACATAGTCTCTCTCTCTTTCTCACTCTCTCTCTCTCTCTCTCTCTCTCTCTCTCTCTCTCTCTCTCTCTCTCTCTCTCTCTCTCTCTCGCTCTCTCTCTCTCTCGCTCTCTCTCTCTCTCTCTCTCTCTCTCTCTCTCTCTCTCTCTCTCTTTTTTTTTTTCTCTCTCTCTCCGTCGTAATACGTTTGATTGAAATCCTAACGCTAGATATTCCCGTTTGAAGTTACCTCCCCAAAATTTTAATCATGTCATGTAATTTGTTTTTTAAACGCTACACCCTTAAAAATAATCAATCAGTAAATCGTTGGATGAAATAAACTCTTGAGTTGACATTTTGTACAATTCAGGTATCGGAGCTTTATCTTTTTTTTGGCACTGCAATGTGTCACGGACATTTTTTTAAGCATGAGATTTACCGGATTTTAGAATTGAAACAAATACGAAACTATTTCATTCATGACGCGAGTGATCTGTCACTGTATAATTCTGCTTATGGTTAAGTTTGAAATAAAAAAACAGAACCAAAACACACGTTCGGAAGAATTGTAACAATGTAACAATGATTGACGTGAGTGACATTGCACTTTATGACCCTGCCTATGGTTAACTTTGAATTTAAAATCAAAACACACTGCAGAGACTGTCGATAGAACAAAGCACGTTTTGGTACTTCTTTTTATCCCCTTCGACTTAGATTTGTTTAAACTTGGCAACATTATTTGTAACTTGTGCTGAGAAACACAGGACATCCCTTTAATTTGCGATATGTTAAGAAGTCAGTCGACAATAAATATTACACTACCTCTTAATTAAATTGATAAATGACTGAAAACAATGAACATATTTCACATATAATGTACGGTGTTCTTAAGTATCCTTCTTTTGTTTTCCTTTCCTTCTGTGTGCATAGGAAATTGTGTGATTTTATTTCCCTTCCCTTCTGTTTTGATAGAATATTGTGTGGCTTGTTTTCAGGGCCACACATATGCCTCGAAACGATATTTGCTTTCTTTTCCTCCATTTCCTTTCCCGCTATACAGACCCAAATACAAATAATATTCCCCATGTTCAATTTCCCTTGAGGCTATATAGTCCCAAATAGTTTCCATGTTAAATTACCCTTGACACTAGACAGTCACACTATGTTAAATTCCATTTGTTGCTATACAGTCCCACCATGTTCGAATTTTTCTTGTCGCTATACAGTCCCACCTGTAGTCGCTACACAGTCCCACCTGGCTGTCGCCATAGCGTCCCAAGCCCCTTTTGACTGGATTTTCCATTATCGCCAGGGTATCCCACATCATATAAGTGTGTGTGTCTGTGTGTGTGTTTGTGTGCGGCGAAAGGTTCCCAAATTGTATGTGCGTACTATTCTGAAAGAATTTATGCCTTTGCAGAGATATCGATTTTTTTTCGTAGTAAGAGACACTTGATAAGGTAATTGTATTAGGTGTTAAATAAATATCTGTCGCAATATAGTGTCAGGTGATTTTTTATATTTCGCAATATCTATTCACATGAATAATGTCGCAATTCAAGATTACGTTACGTATTTTATATTATTAAGAAAAAGCAAATGGGAAACTGTCAGACCTGAAACAGTTTAAAAGTTAATTTTTGTCTAGAACGTTTCCGGGTGATAATCAAAGATACCTTATGTTTACATCTTATCATGACTAAAACATCAGGCGATGAGCCAAAGAGCACGGATCTAACACAAACCGGTTACCCGATAAATTAGTTCTCACGACAATCTCGCAGAGGTTGAATTGCTATAATCACAAACAATTCGATGATAAAATGTCCATAATACAACACAACCTTCAATTTCTACCACACATAGTTTTAACTAGTCCAAACAGCACTCACACTGAAACAAAGTCAGTCCGTTTGTTCTGTCCCTACCGCTTTACTAACAGTATAAAAAACAAGGTGACCAAATCTCTCCTTTTGGAGCAGTTTTCGAATATCCAGTAGTATGGAAATGCGATAGATGTAAACTTGAAACATCTTGAAGATTTCACTTTTCACTTTGACTGTCCTGGAAACCCATACACATTAAAAATACTGCTAGATTCCATTCACGTTTCAACCTTAAACATTCAGTTACCCAAAACACCCATGACAATGGTCACATATTGGACCGGATTATTCACAGAGCTGATTACACTTTTGTACTGTCCACCATTGTATCCCACGCACTTGCATTAGATCACCTCTGTATTATACGCCGTCTGGACGTATCAGTATCTAACATTCCACCTATATTTGAGACTAAAAGCAATCTCCGTTTGATACAAAAAATCGAAGTAAAGCAAGCATCCAAGCAAACCTAACAACTTGCTTACCTCCTACAGTGGAATAACTAAGTAGCCGCCAACGTTCAGTGCTTGTAAAACATGCCCACCCACCACGTGCAGAGTATCAATTCAAAAGTGCTATCCGTGGTATAGCAGTGAAAAGAATACCGCCGTCAGGTCTCGAGGCTTTGGCTGTCCACCATAAACAAATATGTGTCTATTCAGAAACAAATATATGAAACGGCTATGAAGAACGTCACAAACATAGTCCTATCAGCTACATTTTCTCACATCAGTACAAAAAAAACGATATTCCAGCCGCAAAAAGTTCTTTGAGATAACTAACATGCACACTAATATCAAGGAACACGTATACATCACTACCAACACTACCTTTGCTCCAGTAGTCTTACGGACCTGTCCAAAGATCATACGTAACAAGTGGCAAACCTTTAGAGATAGGCTTGACAACACAATTTCAATTGACTCGTTGTCATCATATAGTTACGATACAAAATTTCAGCAACAACCCTTAGCAGCATTTTAACCTGTCTCTTGTGACTTATTAAGGACAGTCGAGATTAATCTTGCACCTAAGTCATGTGAACTTGATCCAAATTCAATATAAATACTTCTTGTGTGCTTAGATCCAATAATGTCTTCACTGTTATTAAAACCTCTCTCTCATCCGGGAAATTCCCATCATTTTTCAAACTGCCATTGCAAAGTCTCTGCTGAATAATCCAACACTCGACCAGAACGATTTAAAGATCTACCTTCCAGTCTTTAATAACCGGTTCATATAAAATAATTGCGAAAAATTTGTTGTAACCAAGCTTGTATCTCATCTGAATTCAACGTTTTAGAACAATGTACAGTCTTCATATCGCTATTGCCATATAACTATAACTATTCTTCTAAACGTTTATAGTGACATTCTCTGCTTTGGATAGCGGAAAGATTACAGCACATACCTTCTTGATGTGTCCGCAGTATTTGACACAATAGACCATGATATATTACTTCACCGTCTCCAATATCCAGTTGACATTCACAATACAGGTTTAATGTAGTTCACGTTCTACTCTTTGAACAGGACGCAATTATATATGCAAATGGAATAATGAAACTGAAGCCCATTTGATCTATGTTGCGGTGTTCCACATAGGTCTGTTCTTGGACCTGTCTCCCTTCATTCTATACACTCAGCCTCTATCAAGTGTGATCGATCATCATTGATCTATGTTGCGGTGTTCCACATAGGTCTGTTCTTGGACCTGTTTCCCTTCATTCTATACACTCAGCCTCTATCAAGTGTCATCGATCATCATCCATCATCACCAATTGATGACACCCCCACATACAAGTCTAGCCAACCAACTTAAGTAAATACTACCATTCATTGAGTAGAGAGGTGCATTTATGATCTGAAATAATGAATAACATGGAACAAGCTGCAGACGAATGATGATAAAACTGAGGCTATAATGATCAAAACACAAATATCTTTTGATTCAAATCCTTTCGCTCTAACAAAAAATATCAGCAACGCTAACATTAACTCCACACCAACAGTAGGAATCCTAGATGATACGCTGGACATTACTCACACAAGCACAGTAGGCTTGTGGAAGATAATTACCAAGTACGGATGCAGCATTTCCACGATGGCGTGCATGCACGGGTCCAGGAAAATGGACATTCATCTGAGCCATGCCCGGTATCCATTGTCGTCAAAAAGAGTTGTTTCTGGCACCGCCATTGCTCGGTATATTTTTCTCCACCATGCTGAATAATGATTCAAGAGACAGAGAGGTTATACCATACATATGGAAAACTATTCTATCCCAGCAGGGTTCAAGCGAAAACCAAGGTCATGACATGCACCATGTTTTTTGTTGCTGATGATTGCGCCCTCGGTGCAGGCTCAAATGAAGATCTGCAATGCAGCGTTAACCAGTTTGTCAGCTCCTGTACAAGATTGGTCTCACAATCAGTTCCAAGGCTGATGTCCTGCATCAGAGGAACCAGGAAATCCCTGTGATAAGCCCAACTTCACCGTCAAACGCAAAAACCTCTTTTTCGCACAGAATTGATAATGTCTGTGGCGATATAGTATATTGTCCCAACGCCCATTTTTATGAAACTTTACTCTAAAGTTTAGATGCGGTAACTTTGCATTTAGATGTATAGACCATGAAGTATTTTTCTAACTTGAGATCTTGTATAAAATGAAACTAACGCTTTCCTTCGGATAAAATTGCTATCTCTGCTTTCAGTTTTTATACTGAGGTTGTAAATAGTTTGACAAATAAGTAAAATGTGTTAAGCGGGTGCTATGTATAAAGTCCTGATGAAAGAGGTCCATTCTGCCAGCAGAAAGTAAAATATGTTTAATTAGTCCAATCCATTTGTACTTATGATCCCAGTTAAACATTATATTGTTGAATTTGATTGGTATAAAAATAATTGAGATACAGAATCCACCTAAAACTCACTCGAAGGAAAATCATTTCGATTCAGAATAAATTAGTAAATGATTTCGGCGATATCGAAGACAGCTTTAACTAATACTATACCTAAAAATGGAAGATACACCACGGATTCGTAATCTTGTTCTCATAAAGTAAATGACGTATTCCATCGGAGTAGGTGATCTTCAGGATAAAAAATAGTTCTCAATGTGATCGTGTGGTCACAAAAAATGTTCCATAGTGGATTCTTGGTGAATGACTGTAATCGGACATATGCTTTTTGTTTGCAAATGGGAAGCCCATTGTTAGGATGCATCATATTAATCCAGCAATAGTTGTACGATCAGTATGTAAAAGAGTTATGAAGTTTAAATATTTTCATTTTTATACATGTAATGATAAGTCCACAATCCACACCGTACTTTTCTTTGGTAGGTTTTGTAAGCTAAGTCCAGCCAGCATGGTTCGTTTCTATAATCTGTTGCAAAGTAGTTTCCATATATTTGATTGTCAGAAGAGACAACTGAGGCTTGGAACGGTCACTCAAGTCTTTATGCCACTTTCTCAAAGCTTTCAGTTATGCATATTATATATATATGACACATGAAGTAACATGTATATGTTATATCATAATTAACACAAAAGACTATATAACTGTAATGTTTTACTACCCATAAAATGTTTTCTAAAACCTGAACATTCCAAAATCGATATAGTTATTGCAAAAGAAATCCATATCTTACAAATATTTTGAAAGGTTAAATCAGATATTGTAAAATTTCTTAGTATGTCAGGTTTTTCTACACATTCACCTTTGGGAAATTGTCTAATCCAGGATATGTTGATTAAAATACTCAAATTATATATTATGAAGGAACACACAGAGCCGAATGTATAAACTGTAAATAACTATAATTCTCTTATTCGTTGGGCAGTTTCCATAAAATTTAGTTTGTTTTATAAGTATGAAAAGTTTGAACCTTTTGTAGGACATGTATGTATAGAACTTGTTTATAAAGCGCTCAATTAGATATTAATGAATAATTTATTTTCAAACTTGTTTCATTTGTATTTTCCTGGAATATAATGTTTCCATCAGCATTTTCAATAATTTATTAAATAGAATTTGTGCATAATATTATCTACATTGGAAACAAACAATATGTTCAGATAATAAAAATGTTCTGTGTGATTGGTGCCAATTGTATCTACCTTTATCATACCGTTCATATCTGAATTAAAAGAAAGATAAGCATGTTCGAGTGCATTGAAAATATCGACATAAGTGCTCGATATTTTCACATAAACGTCTCTCATGTTATAGCTATTTTAGCGAAGTTCAATGCACATATTTCAATGACGTTGGTGGTCAAATGTCGTTGGAAATAATATATTTTAAATATATAAAGTATATTTTGCAAATACAGCGGTGTGTTCGCAGCAGATTTACATCAGCTGATGGTTCTGCATTTCAAGTGAAATGAACCCAAGAAGTAACCTTGATTTTGACTCCTATTGTTGTTCATGTTGTTGTAGGGTTTAAATTTATTTGTCAGCACACGATATGTTATACATGGCGGCCAGTATTAATAGTGGAGGAAGAACCCGGCAATATCTCAGAAAGAACCATAGACCACGAGAAGCTACTGGCAAGCTTTCCCACATGCACATCTAATTTTAATTCGTTTATCAAAGCAACAGTTTGTATATTTGACTACGATTCTTTTATTTCATGTAAAACAATCGATTGGATGCACCGTTTTCTGATCTTACGTGAATGTGCATAGTAATTCAGAGCGTCAAATGACTTTAAGTATCTACGAACGGAGCAAAAACTCTAGAACGTAGTTAAAAAGTGGAAAATGAAGATCGAGTATCGTAGAGAATTATTTTATACTACTGAAACCTATTTAGATTATTATATAGTCCTGTATTACAGAATTTATATATATATATATAACAATTAAAACATGAAATCGGTCCTTCGAATATTCGAATAAGAACCTCACAAATAATTTGTAAAATACAGACAACAACGAAATGGCTCCATACTTTTATGGGTCATTATGAGAGTTTCCTTAAACTTAACGTATTATGATAATTAACTTTAGTCGCAAAGTAAGTTACCACGATCTATAACTACTTTTGAAACCATTCCTATTGATTCCGAATCAATCTAAGCTGTACACTGATAGTCTATCCACATATATGCTTTGCTTATTTTAGCACAAATTATATGATTGGCCTGCAATTGTAAAATGTAATGTTAGCTTTGTATTTTTCTCTGTCGAAAAAGTTTGTTTGTATAACAAACTCCTGTTTTTAAAGCATAATGTAAAATAACCGTCCTTTAACCATTGTATTGCTGTTGTCCATATTTAGAGTTCTTGTTCTCTGGTAAAAATCAATCTGCTGAATTGTTTCTGTTTCTTGTCCTATTCGTTGTATTCCCGATTATTGCGTTTGGCTGTTCTGCAATAGAAATCTAACGTTGACAGAAGTCTGACGTGATGTGTTTTAAATCGGTGTCGGTTGCACTAATATAGAGGAAGTTTTTCTCCAGCATTTAATTCTCAATATTTCAATATATAGTTTAATATTTTGTAACATGTGTATTAGATACACAGTGTAATGAATAGTTACGTTGTTTGTATTTGTGTAACAAGTTTGAAAATGTAAAATTATGAAGGGTGTGAATTTGTTTCTGACTTCCTTGCACGTATGCTAGCCTAATATAATGGTAGCTATTCTCTTGCATGTAATAAGCAATATTTCAATACATATTTTATTATTTAAAGTATGTGTGCAAGATGAAAAATGTGACGAAGAAGTCTATGAGTAACAAAAGAGCATTCATAAACAGAATTTGTCTTTTAGTAAAATGAAAATAGTATAATATAAGTGTGTGCAAATAACATATACTTTATAAAAACAATTTTGAATTACATAGTCACATTTTAATTCTAAATTCTTACAAAATACGAAGGTGTCCGTCTTAAATATGCTTTACTGATAGTTCGGGTATAAATTGGAATAACACCTGAAATGGACACCAATTAGGTCTAGTTGTTACTGTGATATATTCATCATTTGAATACACATTTAATAAGTTTGACAATATTCAGTGAACGATCGATTTTGTTTCTATCAAGTTGTTTTAACATATACTGTGCTGCCCTGTAACTAACTCAATTTTGTTATAAACTAAAGCTAATTACGCTGTCAGAAATGTGGCCATAATGCTGCAGTAAAAGCACAAGTGAATTTATTGTGACGCATGATAATTGAGCTTCACGTTTTATTTGACTAGACAGCGTAAAATTGTAGCATGAATTATTCAATACAATATATACCAGTTGAAGCGGCACAAATAGACTGTTATTAACACGCGCAAATTATATTCAAATAATAACGTTCATTATTTCCATGACTCTTTCCTCAGTTATTAAAATGCTCCTTCATTTCGAATGTAAATTAGTTTTTTTAATGAAAGGTTGACAATAAGTTTTGGTGAACTGGCGTGATATGGCCCATATAACTACGTAATGCGTCATTCAGTGTAGGTAAGTTCGGATCACGATACATATATTCTCAAAGTATGTAAGACGGTTCCTGAGGCTGATGGACAAAACACAAGGAATTGTAAAACAAACAGAAAAGGCTTTGCTGATTTAGGATGCTAACAAGAAGGACCAATTGATACGAGATGCTCTGCCAAGACCATTGAATTAAATTAAGATATCTTCAGACAGCTGATTTTGCACAATTAACGAATTGCATCTATATTTCGATATTTTATGTATGAAACAAGAGGTATTAATATCAATGATCTTATGTTTACTACTCACTCGTTATATCCTAATCTAGGTTACAAAAGAGAATCACTAGGTGTCGCAAACGAACAAGACCACGATATTTCCCTGTAGTTTCGTACGGATCTTAGCGAAGTCTAATCCACACAAGTACAAAGTTGTCTGTTTAAAATAATGAAGCTTTAAAATAAACTGATCGCAATCTGAGATACGTGTGGTCAATGAGCTATCACATTATTTTTTGAAAGAGGTATCAACTGAAATTCTTAGCTGAGTCGACGAAATTAATTTTAACAAAATCACTATTAATTTGTATTCTCCGAAACTTATAAGTGATAATTCTAAATTCCATATATTTTGCTACATTTTTCAAATGGTTGTAAAAGCAAAATAGAGAATACATGTATGTTTATCTGCAATCTTTTTATGAATTTGATTAAAAATTTAGCAGAATAATGATTTACTGTATCGGTCCCTAACCCGATACCAGGTAAGTCTACGTACACATGTTGACCATAACGGGATAAACCTTGCTTTCTTCACACAAGTTGGATTTGTTATACTCTCATTAGGAGGGCCTCATGGGAGAATAGTCCTTGACTAATGAGTCAACCTCTATAAATAAAGCATTCTTATTAGTTTTATTATTATTATTATTATTATTATTATCATTATTATTATTATTATTATTAGTATTATTATTATTATCATTATTATTATTATTATTATTATTATTATTATTATTATTATTATTATTATTATTATTATTTCTAGAAGCCATTCTTTGGATTACTATTAAGGCTGATACAATAGTAAAGCTTTGACAAAATTATTCATACAATTTGTATTGTTTTCAACGCTGTCCAATCTGATCAAGTTTCAGACTTTTGCATGTAAACCTTCTACTCATTTTGTATTATTTATTGATCATACAGCTTCAATGCCATGACTAATATCCCGAATATCATGATTTTATACGTGAAAAAAATGGGATGTACGTGTTCATTTTCTGTTACAAATGATGATAAAGAATCACTAAATTTTAGTATTTTTAAAATACGGTTTAGAAACACTATCCGTATATCATTTCAATTATTAAGAAAATACAGTCAAATCATGATTCAAAGCTTGATCTTTTTGACACTTCCTTGACTTCAAAAGTAATTTGTCCATGGCTTCCGAAGTTGAAAAAATGAAAGTTATGTGTACTCGTTGAGAAGTGAAATTAAATTACGATATGTATGCTCGTAAGCGAGTCCTGACCTTGGTAATATAGCTCAATTGTCTTGCTCATATCTAAATATCACCATCAGGCTAAGTATTTTGGTTCTTATGTAATTGAAAATAAAGTTAATGACTTAATGTGTATCAATATCTTTAAGGCCTATTTGTATTTTATTTCACAATAATATATATTTTACAATTTAACTTTTTATTCTAAGGACATAATATATTTGTTGCCATTTACTAATTGGGCTGGTTGTGTCTTTTAATGTATCAACATATATTTGTAACAATAACAATATATTAAATGTTCTGTTTACATTATTGAGTATATATCCTTGAAGAACGGTTAGGAAATGTAAATAATTGATGACATTGCAGGTGTATCAAATTCATAACGATGTTTATATATGATCCGTTCTTTGAAATTGATATTGTTTTTAAAATGCCATGAACTATTTGTACAGTACCACTTTGGTACTTGGATCAGCGCAAATGTGATAGATTGCTTTAAAATACAGTCACATTGACCTCATCAATTATCTGGGCGTATTTTCATTTCGTACTTTTCGCTTCAAAAAACAAGTTCTTCCAATTATAAAGTTTCACTGAAATAAGAATTTTTTTAAAAGTAAATGTTCATTTGTAAAACATTCACAAGGTCTGGGTTGTGACAACAATTATTAGAGGGAAACTTTGACATTTCAGTTTATATAATGCAACAGCTTTATTACACAGGGATACAGGGATGCACTCTTACGGTCGAAACGGCATGTTATGCGGCGTATTGAAATCTGTATTCTTATGAGTTCGCTTTTCAGTCAGACACCTGTGCCGAAGTGTCAAAGTATCACCAAACTATTGGAATGTTCTCGACTATTTCGATGTTTTGGGAACACACAATCCTTCCTTGCACCACTGCAATGAAAATTCTGCATAGTTTAGAAGTTGATGGGCATAATTCCATTATATGTCAGTTAACTGTATAATTTAGAACATGTTATCTTCAACAAGAACACACACACACACACACACAGGCACACATACACACAAAAACACATGTAAATATGACTAATGTTTAACTGGGTTTCTTATAAAGCATAATCAAATAAACGAACTTGATAAAATGATGGAAGATAATCATATTTCTGGAGAGATGGAGCTTCAGAGAGAGAGAGAGAGAGAGAGAGAGAGAGAGAGAGAGAGAGAGAGAGAGAGAGAGAGAGAGAGAGAGAGAGAGAAAGAGAGAGAGAGAGATACAGACAGACAGACAGACAGACAGACAGACAGAGACAGACAGAGAGAGAGAGAGACTTAGGTATATGCCTTATGTTTATGCTCGCTTCTTTTCGTATAAAGCATAATCAAATAAACGAACTCGATATAACGAAAGAAGGTAAGCATATTTCTGGATATACATATGTATATATATATATATATATATATATATATATATATATATATATATATATATATATATATATATATATGTATATATATATATATATATATATATAGAGAGAGAGACAGACAGACAGAGACAGACAGACAGACCGACAGAGGGCGAGAAATCGAGACAGAGACAGAGGCAGACAGAGAGACAGAGACAGAGAGTTAAAGAGCGACAGACACTTAGACGAACAAGCAGACAGAGCGAGAGAGATAATACCATATTTTGTCCACAATTCGTTCCTCTATATGCACTGAAATGTTTAGGTAGGCACTGTCTTGTAAACGGATCCGTGCATTTCATGAAGAGACAGATCTCAGGTGTCTTAGTCTGCAACAAGAAAAAAGTCTAAATGGTTTGGGTGTATTTCATTGTAATAACCACTCTAAATATTTAGACAAATACAATTATTAGATCAAATGTTACAAATAAAACACTAGGACGACTTAGGTGTTATAGCAGGAATGACAATTTGTTTCAAAAACATCAATATTACATGTAGATACTACGGATACACTTTCCATTTATATTGGTGAACCATCTGGAAATAAGATAGACTGTAACAATTGATATCTGTTATATAGTAAGTATTCCAGATATGACTTTGATAACCCTTTAGGAAGTTTCCTCTGATAAAGAAAAATCCGGAAAGATGTTGTTTGCTATACACTATATCTAGTTATGAATCAAGGACAGGAACTATGTTTACATTACATACACAGTTTATATGTTTAGCTATTTACATAGAAAGTAAAAAAAACCGTTCAGAACTAAACTTCATTCCCGTAAAGTTACATTACAATAGCATGTAATGAAGTTACAATTTTAAAAAAAAAACAACTAATAAGCAAACTCTTACATTAAATCGAGTATAAAGTAAATCAAATATACATAACAGTAGTGGACGTAACGATGCTTTGTATAAGTTGAGGATTCCAGTGGTATCAATGATTTTCATATTAACTCACTAATGTATGATGAGTACAAGTAGCTTAATACATCATTAGCAATACTCTTATGGGTGCTTGAGTACCGTAATGTGGAGTCAAGGATTTATGGTTGCATGGAAATATACTTCAAACGAAAAATGAACTAATTGCTTATGCTTTGTAGGAGTTCTCTTTGGCCTAGTACCATATATCAGAGTATTTAAGACAGAAGATATTACAGCAACATCCAGTACAGATATATATATATATATATATATATATATATATATATATATATATATATATATATATATATATATAGCATCATATAAGTGAATAATTTCTTGCAATCTCCAATAACCTTTCAGCAATTGGAATTACTGGACATTCCCTCTGTAGTAAGGATGGTATAGTACAGTACATACTATTGTAACGTGGGTCTGAGAGATAGAGCAAACATATTATAGACGTGAAGCACGAAAAACACTAATTACAAGGCCAATATTTAGGAGCTTTGTCGTTGAACCCGATACAAGTAACATTTCGATACTAAGAATAAACCCAACTCAAGTATGTGGGAGTAGCATGTGGAACTTCATATAAAAATTGTCTTTCTTACATTTGTCCAGATAGTTCTTTGTCCAGGTGCAGTAATGTAGGCAATGTTGTTGATCATTGAGTGGACCGTTCATAAGGAGGTCACAATCAAAGAATGTTTACCAATAATGTAGAACTGATACATACATGCAAGGACATAGATTGCATAGTCTTTTCACATTTGAGCTGGAAAGCGAATCTTCTGTTCAGTATTTAGTAAAAATGCACGCTCTGAAGAAAACGAGAACACTCGCAAGGAAAAAATGAGTAACGCTGCTGAAGTGGCATTTATTAATAAGGTAACAGGAGAAAACATGGCTGCCTACGAGCAACATAAAGTGACAGATAAGCGCTGTCGTCCAACCACGGTGAGATAATTATGAAAAACAGCCAATGATAGAATGGCCAAGATGCGAATGCTCGTGATCCAGCGGGAGATTAAACACTATTATAAATATATTATTATTTTTTGGTGAATGCATCATTAGTAGCATATCAAGTAAATGTGGATCTCGACATATCAATGAGTTGTCATTGGAGAAAAAAAATGAAGGAAGAGGACTTTGGGACAAAGTTATGTTAAATATATAGGTGGGGGAAATTGGCACAAGGTCCCGTATTGTACAAGTCGGAATAATTGGCAGCTAAAAATAGCAACTTCTGGCTGACGAAAGGAAACAACTAATGATTCATGTGGAAGTAATCGGTGAGGGTTTTTATATTGCTTAATCCTGAAAATTAAGAACCTCCTGACGTATTTGCAGATTTCATCTTTACCTCTTACATGATATGTATTGCTCGATTTTAATTGGATGAAATCTTCAAACTTTTATGAGATATAGTTCTTTACTTTGACAGTGTTTTGTTCATCCTTGATCAATATAGTCGGGGCTTCGAGTGGTTGAGTGGTCTAAATCGCTGTCCGTTACGGATCACTTCCATCTCACCTCTGTCTGTGTGGGTTCGAGTCTAAGATTCGGCTAATGTATTTATGTGAGAAGGCTTGCCAGCAGCTTCTCGTGGGTCGTTAGTTATTTCCGGGGGTTTTCCGGGTTCTTCCGCCACCATTAATGTATATCTTATATTGTGTTAAATAATGGCGTCAAACCATAAAAACAACATAGTCAACACTCAAAACTCTAGATGACCATTGATATAAATGAACGAACGATAAACGGGTAGAAATATGTGTAAGTTTTGAGAGTGATTGTCTTTAAAAATTACGGATACCTGGATTGACGGGGATTAATTTGTACCAAATGCAAAGTCAAATGACTGATACTAAACTATTATTCGGGTCAATAGGCAAATTTGAATATGTTAAAAGAGCTCTATAGTCCGGATAAGCTCAATGTCTTCGCTTACCATCAGTGCAAAAAGCAAACAAATGTAAGGTTTTAAAATAACTTATTCACTTTCATAACTTACAATAAAATTGTATACGAGAAATGATTGCAACATCATGACAAGTTTACATTAATATCCGGTAATGTTCAGAAACCGGATACAAGTGAAAATTTCCAAAACCAACACTTCATTATAAATGCTAATGCCGACATTAAAAGACAACGATTAAACAGACCCAACATTTATTTAGTGAGACTCTGACTGCAGACTCCATGCTCGATCCTGAGGTCGAGTAAAATTCTTTCTTGCGACGACACCAACACCGTACAATTCAACTTCTTATAGGAAGGCTTTATCTTCCACGCGTGCATATATCCATCCACTATTAAAACGTTCTGGATAACGCAACCATTATCATCGGTATGTGCATTTGAAAGATTTACACTTTTCCCTTCCGTTTCAATCCTATTGTGCCCCTTAAAGTCGTTTCCAGATATTCAAATGGAAACGAATGAAATATTTGCAGTTACTTACTGCCAAATCTGAGCCACAGCTCCATTTGTGGCAACAAGATATAAAATTCGATATTTCATTTGTGGTTTGACACTTCATGAATGGGTATATAATTATATCATTTCCGATGTTTCAAACACAATATCTGATTGCTACGTATTCATTGATTATTTCAAAGATTTTCAAACTGTCAGACGTTGATAATAAAGTGTTGCGAGTTTTGATCCAAATATGTCTGCCTCTGAATCACTCATTGCCCTTTGACGTGTCATCGTGCTCACAAAGAAGTGTATTTAACTTGTGCCGGACACCAACTGCTTAACCGCTGGAAATGTGTGCGTTACTGGTCTGGACTGGAATAAAGTATTATCTTCGTTGAATTGATACAAGAAGTGGCTAATATTATCAAAAGTCATGTTATTGATTTAAAGAAACATTCATACATAATCAGTATCGGAAGTGTTCATGACATTTCATATAATGAGTGAAAAAGTGGTAGACGAACCTGACACAGTGGTATACATTAAACGTTCGCAACAATATTATAAAAATATATAAATGTATGCGTTATCCTGAAGTATTAATTATACACACTAAATCGTGCATATATATATATATATATATATATATATATATATATATATATATATATATATATATATATATATATATATATATATATATATATATATATATATATACACACATATATATATATATATATATATATATATATATATATATATATATATGATGGACTTACCTTGATGTGGTTCCTATTTCTGTTAATGTGTTATATTACGTGTATTTGATTTGAGTGATTTATTTTTTATTTTAATTGTTTGTTTGTCAGATTCAAATTTGACATTATAAGTTTAAGTTTCATTTATTGGGAGATAATTTTTTCAGAAAGTCGGATGACATGTACTCTTAAGAATAACAACCAGGTGTTGACCTGATTTCTGACATGGCTTCAGAGTTGTAAACAAGCTTTTAAAATTATTGGTTGATTAAAAAGACATTAGAGAGCTATGTTATAAACATCTTTCTTTTTTAGTTGGGTCATACGGTGTGAACGAGATTTTTAAAAGTAATTTTGTTCTAAAAGATTCAAGAAGATCAAGTGACCCCTTTCTTGTTTACGTAAAAACAGGTATATAAATTATGTTTTGGAAAGAACTATTTAGTAGGAGTTGGGCTGTTAGAATGCTAAGTTGTGTGTCGTTTTGAGTTATTTTAAATTACCTTGTATTAGAAATTATTTCAATTCGTTTGAATCAAGGGGATTTATTTTGTTATTTATCTGGAAAATAATTGTGCTCATTGACTTTCGTTACCAAGATCAATGTCTTCATCACGTGACATCGTCTTCCATCTTGGATACTTCACTAAGATTCAAACTTTGAATTATTTGGACATTTTATTACCAGGACGTTTGCAATTTCTTTAGGGGATGTAATTTAGAATTATTTTTGGATTAATTTTGGAATTGATTCTTAAAACCGTAAGTTTATTTTTCTCTTCTGGAAAATATTTGTGCTCAATAATTTGTTTATTAAGTTTTTACAAGCTTGGTATTTTCACTCTTTCTATGTTACTGTTTATTCAAGCCTAAGCACGTAACAATTAATTCTGATTCATGCATGTCATTTATATCGTATGAGCTTTTGTATTTTTATTCTCTAAATAAAAAGTTATTACTTTGAACAAACATAGAACGTGCATAAAATATATGAAACGTCTTGTCTCGTCAACGGTCATCTACGAATGATCCTCCCCATAGCAAATATGGGTACAGTGTTCAAGTTGTGAGGCACCTCAAGCATTCTCATCTATTCAATATGCTGATTGAAGGAGGCATATTGTCAGGCAAACTAGCATCCGTCAAACGTTTGATTAAGAACAAATTACATTTATTTAATCGTTCACCGCGACGTATCATATTTCGTTCGTGGCATTCGGCATAAAGTATAATTTAATAAATTCAGTAAGAACACATTCTGTGTGTAGAATGAGTACCATGTGAATACTATGGTATCACATCTGGCTTTAGCGAGACACATATTGTCCTGCGTGGCACATTAAACGAAAAGAAAGAATAAATTGAAATTTTGCTTTTACATAAAGGTAATTATAGTAGTAAAGCCATGATCATTGCATTGAATTTATTTTCACAAAATAAAGAATCAATGTCATTGCACTTTATGTGTTTTTTGTGAAGTGCAAGAAAAAAATTTAAAGTGTAAATTACATCCAATTAGCTTGGACATTATATTTTTATTATGTGCAGATGCCCTTCAAAAATTGCTTAACTATTGGTTTTTAGATTTAAAAATAACGAGTGCTGATTATTTTATTTCGTACCAAATTGGTTCAGCACTTGAATTAAAAACAAAACATGTCATCGTGAAGTATAGTGGTCTCACTTGTTTAATCGTTGTCACTATTTCTTTGTTTTTAAAAGACAAAGTTACTACAAAGAAAAATGACAAAACCTTCACAAAGAGCAGTTCAGTGCAGAGTGGTACAGATTCAAGTACAATACAATCACCAAGTAGACGACGAATTGTCACCAGCAAAGTAACATGCAAGTAAGAGACGCGTACCTGCTATAAAGTAGCATACCAGGCGCTGGCGCTGTGATGTCTCTTTCATTTCTAGTTTGTCATTCACATTTATGACTGCCATTTCTTTTTTGATAACTATATTTATTAATTTGAATACAAATGGAAGAACAATTCTACTTAGAACCTCGTATGTAGTATATAGTATGTCGTTTCTTTTTCTTAAGCACTGTTGCTGTTCTAAATGACTTGGCCTAACCCCAAACCAAAGACTAAGATGTAGAATGAATGTTACGTAGTTGTCAGGATTTATGCTACAAAATCTGTCACGATTGAGTTTTTAAGGACAAATCATCGACGAATATCAGTACATCAAAGTATTCGGTACAACATCCTGCATATATTCTTCTGCAACAAACGATGTTGTCCACATAACAGCACAATATTCTACTCGTCAATATATCACCAGAAAGACCGTCCCTCAAAAGTATATAAGATTGGGTCTTCTTTGTATTTAGATAAAAACTGCTCAGCTTTTCTGGTACTTATCAAATCTAGTGAAAACATTCATGCAAAATACAAAACAAGAGAAAGCGGAGATACTGTATGCTTATCACACTGAAACTATCACTAGAAAAGGTAGCATTGTGGGGATAAAACAACAACGGTTACGAAACATCAGACCGTTCTTCGCCAAATGGTGTACGAGAAAATAACCAACAGTCAGAATCATAAACTACTGATTGAATGTTGAAGATGCCTACCTATGCGGCATCTTGAAAGGAATGTTTATACAATTGTTTACTTCATTGTTAGGATTGATTTCGTGCGTTTGCACGGTTCATTAAAAAACGTTTCACAAGAAAGAGTAAAACGACACAATGTTATTGAAAGCGATTTAAATTTGAAATCTTTCTTTAGTTCAATATGAATTATGGATGGAACTCCACCGATGGTACGAAGGAAGTATGATTCATACATATACCAATCATAATCTCATCGAAATGTCATAGCTGCAACATGAATGTCAATCGTTGACATATCTAACAGATTTGCTGAAGCAGAAAATCTGCAACAGTTATTGAATGGTCTTCAACTCTTTCACCAGAAATTCTAAACAAATACGCAAACTTCAATATATGAGATATTGTCAAAACTATCATGAAATATAAGCCATTAGGTAGATACAGAAACTTAGATGAATGACAGATGTAGGTTTCGAAACTCAAGCAGTTAAAGTACATCATGAACTGGATGGAAGAAAACAATAATGTATATCGCCTGCCATTACAAAAGGAAAATACATATTTGAACACAGATAGAAAACAAGGATAGAGTTATCTTGCTGGTACATCCTTCTCTGCACATATTGTTAATCAGACTCGTAAGGTATTACAATCAGTAGACAAGTACACGACAGTAGACAATTGGAAGACATTACAGGTGAAGTGTTTAAAGGCAGTTTTTTTAAATATTCAAGGCACAACGTACGACCAAATAAAAACTCGACGATTGTGATATAAAAAATATTAACGATCGAAAAATACGTAACGTAAGGTTACACCGACTCGAAAAGGTAAAGGGTGTTGTGAGGCACACCCACTTAGTTATGAATATTATTTTTGCCATCTCGCAAGTATTATGATACAACATTTTCAGGAAAGCATAATGCCTTTAAACCAAACATCTGCCTCTCATTTTAGTGTTCATCTCTTAAATATGTGCAAATAAATTGTTTTGGGTTTGGTGTGGAGAATGTCTTTGTATAAATAAAATCGTATTTTACCGGAAAATATTTGAGGTGTATTGTGCAACGGACCAGCACATGCTACTTGATATTTGCTAAAAGTGTAAAGATGGTATGGATCATTTTACGCAGTTCTTATATTGTTTATCCTCTTCCTAATCTTTCCTTGAAATATTTGACTCGTAGCAAAATCACATTAACCTTAATGGCATGAGCAGCCATATGTAACGAGCAAAGGTTTGGAATATTTGTGAAATCAATCATTTTGACTCCTCATCAAACTATGATTTACTAATATTTTTTAACATTGCAGAATGTCAATTCATTTGATGAGTTACAAAACAACATAAGTGGTTTTACGCTACATTACCTTCGGCGATATATGTGGATCACGAAATACATTTGGAAGTCCTTAATTTAAACATAAATCAGGTCACGTTTCTCATCGAAATCAGTGACGAAAAAGCTTATTATTGCTTGGATTAAAGTGTTCCTGGTGTTTACATCTCCCGTTTAAAATAAACCAAATGGAAACAAAAACATCAGTAACAAAAGAAACTTAACATTACCATTGACCATAGATGATATATTTCAAGATAAATCCTGTAGGATTTTACTTACATAATTAAGGAATAGTTTGACGAAATCATCGCCAAAATACTACGAACTGTATTCGTACCTGTAGCATAAAGTGGACCATACCTTTCCATTTGTTTCCCATTTTAGATGTAACCAGAAATATCTCCGCATTCAACAAAATATTAATAATACGAGTTTTCGTTACCATGCTAAAAAAAAACCAAGGAATGATTTTGATGTTTCTATACCTATATGTGGTGGACTACAACGTTGAAGGACACACAGAAGTATCAATGTCTACGGGTCATTCTTTTCGAAAAGGATTCTGTCACGGAATGTGGAAAAACACATATCAAATTCATTGTGAATGTATGCATCTTTAAACTCCACCTGCAACATTATAATCTTGATAGGATGATTCATGCTGAAAGTAGTTTATTAGTTAACACATTTCTCAACAGCGATGATATGGTCTAGGACATGTTTCAATCGCATTTGCATGCAGTACACTAATATAGGAGCTGATGATAGAGTAGCTTCTATTTCTTAACGTACATAAAGGAAACTAAAAACAACCATCCCGATACTGATAAATTGAATAAGTCCATCTACATAGCATTGCTGATTACAGACAATGATGAAGACAAAAATGTTAAAGTGAAAATCAAACGAGTGCGCAGTTTAAAACCGATAGATCATCAGCACTATAATATACTACGTTATACCGTTTGTTATTTGATGGACAAAAGTAAAGAGCACAATATCATTGAATAATTCCGAAACGGCATAACAAGAGTGGAAGTGAAAACATGTATCATTGTGTCCTGACTCCAAAGTACATCAAGGGAAATGCACCATATCCACTCTGTGTAGATTCTAAACCAGGTAAACGGGATGAAAGTTACACATTGCATTGCTTCCCGACACCAGTCTATATTCTGTTAAGTCTGATCAGCAGAAAATATTCCACTGGATGGTGTAATGCAATCGTACTCAAGAGACACGCTAGTAATATATATATATATATATATATATATATATATATATATATATATATATATATATATATATATATATATATATATATATATATATATATATATATATATATATAATATCAGTTATTGACAGAAAGTCTTGATTAAAATGTAAATATACAAAAGAAATATATATCGCTGATTGTATTTAATACCTCTGTCAGGGATATGGGAATAAGCTAACGCACAATCACACACATACAATATACATACCCCACAGAAGGAAGATCCGTGTCCATTATATAACTCAAACTGCTTACTGGGAGGATACACCTGTCCTGTCTGTTTCCTTGTAAATTCAATCCATTCAGCCAAGCTAAAGACTTTACCCACATTTTTCAAGCACATTCTGAATAACATACATTTACTGTATTCATAAGTAAAACGACATATATTTATTTAACGAATATATGAACCTGTTAGTCAATTGTTTAATCTAATATATTCGCTAATAAAGCATTAAAACTGGCGAATGCGTATAATCTCAACGTAAAGCTTAAGTACAAGCACAACCAGAGATACGGCTATTTCCTACGATATAATAGCTAAGAATGTTCTTTTTCAATGATCACAATCACTGATAAACATTTGACACAATACAGATATACATGGTGTGTAGGCCTTACTTTAAATATGCATCATTCGAATAACTCATTCATCTTTTACTTCCAAAGTTATAGTATTACGATCAACACTTCAGAGGTTCTATACAAAATGCAGATGAAATACAATCAGGTTTTACAATACAGTTGTTAAATATGACATACGACCTGACTTAATGTTGTCTGACAGGGAAGACATGGTAGAGCTGCTTTTAACATCGCCTGATCAATTATATGACTGATAAAGATCACGGACCCTACTCGTGAGATCTTGTAGTTAAAATATAAAATATCGCATTTATATTTCAAACGAGTACTGAAGTCTTAATATTCGTTATACAAGTGTACCGTTAAATCGCACCACATGAACTTAGTTGTTTTATAATAATAACATGTTCAACATGACCCATATAAAATGTTCAGTTAACAACGTATCAATTAGAATGGGTCCAATTGCAACAGTTGCGGTATTGTCAACTGTCTGTAAATACGATTAGATTACCTGGTCCACTCACATAATAGTTTGGACATCAGAAGCTTGTCTCATTTGCATCATAATCTATATGATTGGCGACTTAATGTCCGGAGAACATGCAGATACCTTTTGGGGTGTCGTCTGTCTCTAAATTGTTGGCATCGTCTGTTGCGACTTTGGAGGCCTATACACGAGTTGCAGTGCCTCTTTTGCAGTTTGTGCAGACATGCTGGTAAAGCTGCGTTGCTGTGGTTGCTGTCACGTGGCCATTTTTTACACGTTTCTCTGACACCAACAGGCCTCTCCTCATATCAGCGACTTATATACCCTTACTTAATGTCAGTCTCCAGGTGCCTCGGTCCTCCGCCAGCACTTCCCAGCCATCAGGTGCGATGTCACATGCGTTCAGGTCCCTCTTGCATGCATCCATGAAACGGACTGAGGGGCGTCCGACTCTTCTCGTGCCAGTGGTCAGCTGTCCATATAGGATGTCCTCTGGCAGCCTCCCATCCTCCATGCGTCGGACGTGTCCCAGCCATCGAAAGCGACGTTTGCTCAGCAAGGAGAACAGGCTCTGGGTATTTGTTTGCTGCAGGATTTCCCTGTGTGGGACACGGTTTTGCCAGAAGATTTTCAAGACGCGTTTAATGCACCGTATATAATAGGAGTTGAGCCAGCGCTCTTGCATGTAGGTGCTCCAGGTATGACATCCATATAGAAGGGTGCTAAGAATGAAGGCTTGGTAAACTTTGACTTTGGTTTGCACTGTTTTTCCACACCCTCGTTGTCAGTCGTGACATGATGGTGTTTGCCTTTCCAAGCCTTCTGTCCAGTTCCTGATCAAGCGAGAGAGGGTTGATGATGGTTGACCCAGGTAGGTAAAATTGTTGACTACTTTAAAGGTGACACTGTTGACTTTGATTGTAGGGGCAATGGTGGTATGTTGCATGCTGATCATTGTCTTGTCTAGGCTGATGGTGAGTCCAGACTGCATGTAGGCTCAGCAAAACATTCTCCCAGTCTCTGAAGGGCTTCCTGAGTGTGTGTCAAAAGAGACGCGTCATCTGCAAAAAGCATATCTCTCCCTGTTGAGCACAGCCATCAATTTCGTCTTTGAGCGTAGTCGTTCCAGGTTGAACAGCCTCCCATCGGACCTGGTGTGTATATATATATATATGTACCATCAGTGGATGAGTCAAATGCGTTGGACAGAAGCAAGGAGATAAAGATCCCGAATAGGGTTGGTGCTAGAACGCATCCCTGCTTCACACCGCTGTTAACTGGGAATGAGGTTGAGGAAGATCCATCATACAGGACTGTTCCCTTCAGATCTGCATGGACAGAGATTATCGAGGGGCAACCGATCTTACTGAGAACTTCAAAAAGGCTCTCTCTTCTGACTAAGTCAAAAGCCTTGGTGAGGTTGATGAACATCATGTAGAGTGGTCGACCTTGTTCTTTTCTCTTTTCTTGTAGTAAAGAGAAGATCATGTTGTTGTCGACCTGCCTGCTCTGAAGCCGCACTGGGATTTTGGGTACACACGGTCTGCCAGCAACTGCAGCCTGTTTAGTATGATGCGGGCGTACACTTTACCAACGATATTAAGAACCGAGATCCCACTGTAATTATTGCAGTGACTGCGGTCGCCCTTGCTTTTGCAAAGGGTCATAATTGTGGCATCACTCATGTCTTGGAAGACTGCTCCTTCATCCAAGCAGAGGCAAAGTAATTTGTGCAGTGGTTGGAGGAGTGTTGGTTTCCGACATTGGATAGATTCGGGCGGGATATTGTCACTACCTGGTGATTTGACATTTGGGAGGGAGACAATTGCTTTGCTAAGCTCTTCTAAGTTTGGCACTTTGTCGAGCTTCTCCATGATGAGAAGATTCTTTATGCTGCTGATTGCTGCTTCAGTGACTAACGTTTCTCGGGAATATTGCTCTGAGTAGTGCTCCACTCATCTGGCCATCTGTTGCCCACGGTCTGTGTTCTTCTCTCCAATTATATATTTCAGGGGAGCAATCCCTTTTACTGTGGGGCCTAGCGCATTATGGATGCCACTGTACATACCTTTTATGTTTCCGGACTCGGCATTGCTCTGGATTCCTCCACACAGTTTTTGCCATTACTTGTTCGCGCTCTGACTAGCGATACGATGGGTGTTGCTTCGAGCACTTTTTAAGAGCAGTATGCGTCCGTTCATTGGGACATGTTTTGTACGCTATAAAGGCTTTTCGTTTCTCCTCGATTAATGGTTCCATCCTTGTTAGATGTGCGTTGAACCAATCCTGACTGGGTCGTTCCTTTTTGCCAAACGTGGACATTGCTGTGTTGTAGATGGCACCCTTCATGGCTTTCCACTTGGCTCTGGTGTCTTGCTCTGCCAGGTCCTGGAGAGACTTGTCCAGGGCGGACACATACTCCTGCACCTTGGAGGGGCACCGATAACTGTGCGGTGTTTTTGCGTGGGTGTCCTTTTGGTTTTGAGCGGTGTAGTGTTTGTGGCTGTAGTCGCAACCTGCTAATGGCAGAGCGCCTGGTGATGACCATGTCACGTTGGTGCCAGTGATTAGACCTGGGGTGTTTCCATGACACTTTGTGTTGTGGCTAACCCTTGAGAAAAGTATTTGTTATGCACAGACCGTGGAAGATGCACAGCTCCAGCAGTCTCTGACCGTTTTCGTTGGTCTATCCAGTACCATGATATGCGAGGCAGGTATGGCATGTCTCGTGATCCTCACCTACTCTGTCATTGAATTTGCATAGGAGAAAAAATTATTCGTGTTTGGGGCATAATTTAATCTGTTCGTCCAGCTCCCCATATAACTGATCAAATTCTGTCTTCTGAAGACGAGAGGGTGGGCGTAGACACAGATGATGTTGATGGTATCTGCAGCAGTGGTGAGGCGGATTGACAAGAGACGCTCAGTGCCCACTACGAGATGTTCAACCAAGCCGAGAAAATTGTTTTTGGTGGCGGAGCCCGCTCCGTGCTGACGGGGCTCCACAGGTTCGCGACCCTTA
The DNA here is from genome assembly GCA_029339505.1 of Unio delphinus. Taxonomy (NCBI): domain Eukaryota; kingdom Metazoa; phylum Mollusca; class Bivalvia; order Unionida; family Unionidae; genus Unio; species Unio delphinus. Next base: position 3,379,633 of record JAQISU010000147.1, read on the forward strand.
AAAAAAGTGTAGTTTTCCTCTCTGAGGGAGCCACTAGAGGCCAGTCTAGTTTCCTGGAGTGCAGCTTTGTATTTAGACTGGCGAGTTATCTATCGATGATGGCCGTTTTTCTGGTGTAATCCATTTCTCTGGGGTCATCGGAGATGCCTGTACACATAGTGCGCACATTCCAGCTTGCAAATCGAAGAGCTGTTATCGTCTTTATTGATTTCTTATCATTTTTGTCTTCTGTGGAAATTTCGTCTGCTTGTCATGTTGAGTAACACACTAAGCGCCAGACCCCCACTGGAGCAGGCAGACGATGACGGCTCAACACCTTAATGACCGGGGGCTTCCCGGCTTGTGGCGGGCGTTAGATGGCCAGTGGGACATGATGATCCCTCCCACCGTCAAATCTGACCCGTGGCGCCCCTTCCCTACGCCAATCGGGTGGGGCTTATAATCCGTAAACTGTCAGCTTCCGTGTTGTTTCCTCACTTAGTAGCGAGACTGGAGTGACCTCTATAGGACGCAAGCCTGGGCATGGAATATGGAGATCATGGGTTGCCCAGGCGTCAGGATCCCCCTCTTGTCCTTGCTGACTGGGTCCAAAGTAATGCTGTGCATGACATTTGGCACCAGTTTGGATACAGGAGCTGCAGGAAGGAAGTCGTACTCGACATCCAGCAGCCTCGGGAACTCCACTCCGGAATTTTGTCTGGGTTTACACCCGTAGCCTTTCCTTCCCCCGAAGATATGCAAAAAGCAGTGGAGCCATTGGTTCTCAATCATAGTTTACTTCTCCTAGAAAAATAGCCTTGACCAGACTAACAAGCTTCATCACTTGCATATGCTTTCAAGAAATGCATATGTACAATTTACTATGCAATTCAATGTTTTAAAGGTCACGTACCTGGTTTTGTGAAATATATGAAAGATCAGCTAGAAAAAAATAAATTAAGCGTTTTAATAAAAAACCATTTACGGGACGTTTACTTGGCATGGGAAGGTAAGTTTGTCACCGCACTTTATTCGTTGACCATGCTCGATTAGCAGATGTTGGAAGATGTCACGCTCAAAAACGTTTATTTTATCTCAAACGAGTGGACTTTGTTTGCGGAGGCAGTCATACTACTGCTATCTTAGTGAACAGGTTATATATTTTGTTCATCCGTTAGGCAATTCCTTATCTTAGTAAGGAATATTATCGCTGATGTCGTGGACGAAATATACAAGTTCAGGCACGTATATCAAATGTATATGTGATACTATGTATTCGAGATATTGTCGATTAAACATTGCATCGACACGGTTTATATATTCTTCTCCATGCTTCTGATGGTCGTCAAAGACAAATTGTAAATCAAGCTGTGTTCCAGGTTTATAATAAGTGTATTTATGTCTCGAATGGAGGTTTTGTTTTATAAGGGTATGTTCTAAGCAATTTATTTGGTAGTTTCGCTATTTCAGCAGCGATAAAATCACTTTAAAGGATGTGTCCGGACAAGTTGAAGAATATTTCTATCTTGGTGTTATTAACAAGCTATGGTTAACATTAGGATATAATCGTGTCAATGGTGAAATAAGAATCGACAACTGAGATCACCTTAATGTAAAAATGCCATATTAAATCCAGCTTGTAATGCGCAAACGTAACTGTTTGGTCAAGGAATGCACAATCATTCATGAAAACAGGCAACGATTGTTTTTTCGACAATGAAATGGAATTCACCAACAGATCGCAAACAGTTGAAATTTGAGTTGATTATGTGGCACACAAATTATATCTAAGAATAGAAGGGTGAAATCAGAATTGTTATTGAACAACTATTTACTTTTCAGTGTGAAAACGTTTGGTGAAGGCAAGACCAATAGTTTCGGAATTGGTTCAGTCTAATTTGTACTAACATTATGATAAGCTTCCATAATGAACCTTAGCTTAGAAGTTAAATATTCCCCCGAAATAGTTTTTCTATGAGAAGATGACATTTTGTATCAGAAGAGAAAGGTATTATCATATAACCGTATGTGTGTTACCCTGTCGAAAAATATATTTGGAGGGAGATCATTTTATTTATAGAAAAGATATAAAAGATATCAAAATGTCATAGAGGAAAAACTGAAATTCGCAAGAATATCGGATTACTCAAAACAAAAGCATGTGTGTATTTTTATATGCTTCATCGCCGGGACAACAATATTTTACCTTGAAGTTCCCGATATGATGTCTTTTCTGTTAAAACAAGCCAGACAAATGTGATAATTATATCTCATACGGAATGTTCAACAGCTGTAGCAAATACCTCATATTAACCATTAGGTTACACAACCCATAGCATACATTATCAAGGCAATGAAAACATCAGATATCAACAAAAGACATCTATAACCCACAAATAATATCCTCAAAATAACAATAGATGTAATCAATGTTGACGAATACTAAGTATCAATGTTGAATTCAAAACATATTTAACGGACGAAATATTACAATATCTGATTTAGTTTGATATTTTACTATCCAAGGCATAATATGCGTGGGAAAACGGTGAAAAATATAGCAACCCGTTGACATAAGAATTATCAGGTCACATTAAACAAGAAATCGAGGTGCAACTGACTCGATAAGGCAGCACATAAAGTATTGGTTTTAAGAGCCGATACTCTGAAAATAAGTAACATGAAAGAGTCAACACAATTGGTTTTGTAACATCTAACAAATAATTTATTTTTCTAGAATACTATGTTAAAATGAAGAAAAAGAACATATGACACTGTTAATTGAATCTCCAAATAATCCAAGAATTATAATCAAGTCCTGTTATAAAATCCTTATTATAATTAGGTTTGGTCCTGACGATATCCAAAATTGAAGGCGACGTCACAGCATAAGGAGTACTGATGTCTTAACATTTATTGCATCACAGAAAAAGTATTGCGGGTTTCAATACAGCATATATTCCAGTGAATGTTTAAATCAAATAATTTTACCAGAATATTTTTGTATTTACACAGAAAATAATCACTTGAATTCAATAATTAGATGAATATAAAATTCATCCCATGCTTGTCACCACATAATACAACTTGTAAGCCATATATGTTAAAGCACAACTAGCATAATCCTCATACTCACATGATTATATAGATCACAACGTGACGTCCGGTTTTAATTAGCATTTTTCAAATTGATCCGTGTAGCAAAAGAACGAAACCTTCTAGAATATTCTAATGGTGCTCTTTATTTACAAAACAATGTTCTACTACATTCATTTAGGAGCATCAAATTATCTGACCCTAATCAAAATATTTGATCCCTGTGTACCTGACTAATAATCACAATAATAACGTAATATACATATAGAATAATGAAAATTTTGTTAGTTGTTTATCAAAAAAAACAAAAATAGTCATTCAGGTCATGCTTGTATGAGACCAATTTTGGACAAAATGAAATCTAGCTTACATTGTTACAATACAAAACATGTAATAAATTGAAGAAATAAAATTAAACTAACCAACAAACACTTAAATTAATTAGATATACAACTTCGCTTGACTGTCGTGTACTATGTTGTAATTGATTGATTGAGCAGTGTGATATAATTGATGTTGCTTTTTTACTTATGTTGGATGGAATTTCCCATACTAAATGACTTTCATGTTTCAGGGTCTCCTTGCGGAAATGCAGGCTGGCTTGCACGAGTGGCTATATGATGTCAGGACAAAACCATAAGGTGTAAAAGGGTTTCATAAATATCAGTAACAAATAATCCAAGATCGTTATTTCAAAATACTATAATATATCTCTGTGTGTATAATAAGCATACATACTTTTGTTTTAGTTCATCTTTGAACACATTTATGGAGCAGTTTGAGAAAATCCATGGATTCCTGGAGTATAGTTGAGTTTTGCTAAACCTTTTGACCAAGGGAGTCATAATAAAGTAATCACCGGCCCTACAAGCGATTGCGTTCCCTTCACCGTCATGGTGTGCTCCAAGACTTAAAGATAAGAAGCAAGTAAGGCACATGACTATACATTATATATTGTGTAGTTCGGACAATATAGCTTTCACTAGCGGCGTTACACTTCTTAATATATTGTCACCTAATAAAATGTTTAAAATAGAACTTTCATTGTACACACATAAACATTTGAGACTATTTCATTAACATGATTCCAGCTGTATTTGAACGATAATTTGCAATACGATCGTTTCGAAGTCTTATAAGAAGTTTTTTCGTCCGCCTATTTGATGCTGTAATCCGGTGCATGTAATAAAGAAAACAGGAGAAAAAAATGGAAGAAAATCACAAGTAATGGATATATGTGCAGAATATCTCATGATAAAATCGAAACGCTATCGCAGGATTCGATAAATGATAATCGATTGGATGTAAATGTGGGGGACAAATTTGGGGGGGGGGGGGCATAATCAAACTTACTTGTGTGCAAGTTCGTGTGCTGCAGTGGTCACCGTTAAAAAATAATCACCTGACTGGATTACTGATGTTTTGTAAAATGGGTCACACACCTCCCCAACGTAGGCATGACCTGAAAAAAGCAAATAATATGAGTATTATAATGAAATTCGGAAAAGACAACGGTTGAAAACTATTAGCTGCTCAGAATTTATATGGAAATATCCTGATACAAAACAGGTCAATCCATGCTAGAATTCCCATAATGATTACATATGAAAACATTCGCTTTTATTTTTTACATTTTGTCAAAGTATGGGTCGATTTAGTTTCTACAAACTACTTCAAAAATAGATAAAGCATATGTGGTACCTTTGTGGACAAAATAGCAGGCGATACTTATTATTATACTAATAACGACAACGCATATAAGGTCAAGATCTCTAATATCGTGATATGTGTTAGAATACTCAACCACCTGACTTAATCATTCTATCAAAAGTAGACATATTTATCATTAAGATTTAGAATTAAAACTTTCCAACTGGTTAACATTTATTTACAGTCCAATATATTGACATAGAATTGCAATGACGTACGAACAGTAGGCTATGTAATATCTTGTTTATAGATGATAGCTACATTTTATAGCCATATAAATGGTTTAATGTCGACAGAAAAAGTATTTGTGTTTGAGGGTCCAACACATGGTGTTCTGATATTAGGTTCTTACGGATGTACCCCAAAATATGTTCGGAGGTGAAACGACGTGGGGGTGAGTTGGGTGTAGTTGCAAGTGCTGTCATGCTCCCTATAAGTGGGCGACAATATAATGGAGGAGAGTAATTTCCACAACAGTTTTGTGTCACTTTGTCAAAAAGGTGTCTTATGGAGATGAAATTCCAGACCTCTACTACACGCAATTTCATGTATTCATCGTGAATCATTATTATACGTTTATTGTTTTAATCTGACTGGGATAATCATTTTGTCATCAAATAGTGTGCTCTCCGGCTAGATAGCGATTCAGTTTCAAAAGAGAATACTAACGTTTGATACTTGTTGAACCATCTCGATATCGTAAATATATTTATATCTTCATGTTCTGACTCAAATACATCCTCGTTGTTTTTTTTCACAGGTTATTTGTTTTAAACCATGTTTTTTTAATCAGTAAACAATGACGTATCTCAAACTTTTGTCTTCAAGACCATGATTCAATTCTGAATACAATATGACCGTCACCGTCCCATGCTGGTTGGAGATGCTGCTAACTGCAGCTCCATACGAAGTAGCCTAAAATGATGAGGTACAACTGTCGCTTGTTGCTTTCTTGTTATGGAGTGAAACCTAAGAACCTAAGCAACACAAAGCAAATCATCCTTCATAATCGACCACTTCCACACATTGCCACGGAATTGTGTATGCATGATATCAATATATATATATATATATATATATATGTATATATATATATATATATATATATATATATATATATATATATATATATATGGTCAAATATGTACTCGGGTTTCATAGCCGCGTACAGCGTCACCGAGGATGATTTATTAATTAACGGTTCTAGTTATTTCGAAATAGTGAGTGACACTCAGCTCATGCTTCATGTGAATATTCTTGCCGTTTAAAAGTCTTATGTACCTAGCTGCGCATATCGGTCACAGGTAGGCTATATGATAGAGTAAATTCTCAGTAAACATCACATCACGTCCAGTCTTATCAGAAAGCTTCTCGCTTTAAGTAAACAATGCTTTTACCTAAAGAGGTAAACTAGATTTATGATAAGATTCTTATCGCTATTCGTTATATAACACATAATTGTTTCAGATATCAGATGTTTTCGTATTTCTTCTACATTCTTCAGAGTAGAAATCTAGGATATGCAGCGCGATTATGTTAGTAATAATATAGCTTTTTTTGTTGTTTCTGAACAGAAAAACTGAGTTTATAAGCTGCATGCCTTGAAAGTTTAATTTATTTATTTTAAAAGCTGCAACACCAGTCGTTAACAAAGGGTTCGCTACACGAGGAGAATATAACTTTGATATTATAATCAAATTATAAAGCGCATGTGTGTAGTCAAGTTTGGCAGGCATCATTGTTGAGTGGCATCGTTGTCTGGAATATGTTTTCGTCCTTGAATCAGTATCACCTTTCTTTCTTTTAGTAGATGTTTCTTAGTGTAAATTTTCCATTACTTTGGGTTTTCCTTTTTCATGGGATGTGAGCTTTTCATGGGAGTTCTTTGTCTAAGAACGTCGTTTCAGGTGTATTTGATTAAACCTTTGGTTTACCTTCCGCATTAAGATCCAGTTTTTAAAAAGATAAATTGTTTCCACGGCGTAGAGCACAAATGTCACTGGGGTATCAAAAGTTCTGCCTTTTGGTTTGAGTAATCATTCATTGATCTGACAGTTATTATCATGTCATGCAATGTTTTGCTCAAGCAAGTAGATTTTATTGAAGGATGAAATGATGATTCGACGTAATTGACATGTAGTGAAAGTACAACATCGTCGGATTTCGTTGAAACTATTTTGTCCAATAAATGGGTATACACATTGCATGCCATTTGACTTTGAGATTTATCTACTGGACGTTTAAAGCCGGTAATAATGGGTAATTATTGAGATTTGATTTATATTTTAGAAAAAAAAATGTGTAATGTGTGAAGCAAATTATAATGACATTACGATGATAAAATGTAATTTTTTGTTCTTCCTCGTCTCCTAAAATGTTATCTAAAATGATGCTATCGAAGTCAATTAGATATATTTTGCTAAATCCTGACACAATCCCAGCGTCTTTGAAATGAATATATTTTGATTACGAATGGAATTATGAAGTAAGTTTCGTGTTTTTAAAATAAATGATCGTACGATTTCTTTGAAACTGGTTTGTAATAAATGTGTACATGTTGTGTAATGTAAATGATAATGGCAGTAAAACGTTGTAATTTTCGTTTTTGGTAAACGTTAATTTCTTCTTCTACTTATGCTGACATGTTATCGAAAGTGTATAATGGTGTTTAACTTAATTCCGACGCAATCATATCGCCTTTGAAAGGAATATATTCTGCAGATGAAATGATCTTTGTTTTACCTTATTGAAGGATAGCATAAGCCGATTCTCATATTAGTGACACAATACGATAAATTTTGTTAGACGAAAGTACAAATGTGTATTCAATAAAACGTGTGAGAAAGTTACGTTTGCCCGAAAAACTAAGTCCAACAAATATCATGTTAAAGAGAAAGCGACAAAATAGTGACAATTATTGTTTCCATAACAATTAGATCAGATAGTAAGGAGAAAGATGTAGTCATTTATTATGCGTTGATTATGAGATAAACATCGATAAACATTTTTCAACATTTCTTACACCTGTTTGTTGAAAGCCACTACATGACTTTTCAAGGAATACAATACAGTTCAATTCATGTTTTAAGGAATCTCTAGTAATAAATGTAAGTAATGATAATATATGTTAATTACAACTTCAACGATGACTTCCATCACTCATCCGTCAAGGTATATATTTTACTTCATATTTCGCTGAAAAGTAGATATTTTTGTTAACTTTCAATCAATACAAACAAAATTGTTGGAAATAAGATAACAATTATAATGTTCAACATTAAACGTCTCGAAAACAAATACGTGTTGTACTGTTTTAGAGATTCGAGTCCGAATAGGTTGATAGCGACCTTGATGTACCTTTGATTTTGAATTATACTGACATTGAAACAAATATTACCCTGACCATTAGAGTAGTTTGTGACATTTCGATATTTGTATGACATGTATAATGACACATTATTTAGTAACAGTTTGATCAATCCAGAGAGAGAGAGAGAGAGAGAGAGAGAGAGAGAGAGAGAGAGAGAGAGAGAGAGAGAGAGAGAGAGAGAGAGAGAGAGAGAGCGAGCACAAGCAGAAAACAGGGTGGTCAGACCGAATCTATTTTAGACAAACTGAAACTATTTCAAAAAAAAATTCTAAAGGATTTCAACCGAAACTATTTTAAACCGACACCATTTCAATCAGACAAAAATAAAAGAGAAACCCTTTAGCATTTTACGCTACAGACCCGGCGCCAATAGTGCTGCGGAGACGAATTGAAAATTATTTATGATGAAAATCTTAAGACTTTACAAACCGGCTAATTAGTAAAACCTCTCTTCGTAAGTCAATCAAAGTATTGGACTCGTCAGTGAGTTTAAACTAAATTCTCGTTAAGTAATCATTATGACATCGCATATACAATGGATTAGTTGGATCCTCAATGATTAAAAGTCAGAGTGGAGACGTTGGTGCAAACGAATATAAAATATAATCTTTCTGGGCTTGACTTGATCTTTCGAGATTTATTTGGTAACTGCCTTCGATGACATCACATACTAAATTCACTGTAACAACCGAGGATACATTGACATTTTGAAGAACAATATGCCTAATACTACTGTCTTGGTCATTATCATGTTTGAGGATGGTTGTTTGTCGTCGTGTTTTTTTTTCCATGCGGCGAGTATTTGTGGAAAGTATTTATATAGGAGATTGTTTTTTTATTTTTTTGATTGGTCTATATTATACCCGGGAAGTTCAAATCCTAAAACATTATCTACGCGTATATTATACATGTTTTCAAATTCTGTTCTTGATTGAAGATTAACAGCATTTAAGACCGTTTGAATAATCCATAAGTTAAATACTTCAATGTCAGCGATAATTTGATTACATATTTGTATGTATTTGATGATCTCATCCCGCGGAGATTATTTGGAAAGTTTTTCTCGCAATATATTTCTATATTTTATAAATTCATTATTTGTTGAATGTTTGGTTATTTATTCGCGCTCTATTCTGTAACACAATAAATATATGACGCGGTGCTGAAACACCTTGTTTTGATGCCAGGTGCCTTGTGAGTGTACCATCAATATTATAATAGTGTACCATCAATATTATAATCCATGGTATCCGTTGCTGTTGTTAGCCAACGTAGCAGTGATTTTCCTCCATGGTCAATACATGATAGTAATCTTTCTTCCACTGTGATTGATGGAGTCATTACTGGCATCCACAATGATAGTTTTGATATAATGACTTTACCATTAGGAGTACGACTGTATGCTTCGCTCCATAGATAACTTTTATAACATTTCTGCAAAATCCGAAAATATGATGCAGTGGAATTGCGCATGAAAATTGTCTACACTCTCCTTGCAACATTGATACGCGTGTTGCAAACCTTAGGCTGTAGTTGGAATTTACGCTTATAGAATATCAAAGGTAGCAGCTAGTCTTGATTCGTGTACAAGAGAACCAACTGTTTCTGGATCAGATGCAGTAGCTTGTGGTGTCAGCAATTTAGTATACTGAACGTGTTCAGCGTGATAAGTGAGATCTTTTGCGAACATCATACATGGACCTACCAATCTTGTACATTCATCAGAATATCTTGCTATCCCCACTATTGTTGTGGCAACAACAACCTCACGCTCTAAAGATTCAATTTTTCTTCTACCAATCATATATCTAGCACTCTCGAATAGCGCCATGATACCATTATTGACAAAGCCAACTCGGATATTTGGGTCATCTGCATATGGTGGATCATTATGAGCAGAATCATTTGTATATAATTCTCCTTCTACTTCAATAAATGCGTCGGCGGGTAAAAAGTATGTGCTAGTATCACGGACTTGAAGTTCGATTCTTGATCGAAGATCCGCTTGTACTGCATGATAGGAATAGAATAGATTATCGCGTACATAATTATTATTGTACTTTGGCATCTAAACCAAACGCTGTGTCAGGAGTCGATTTGAACTTATTATTATATATTTCTTGAACTAAATCGCGATCTTAATCTATGATATTTGCAGTAATATTTCCCTGAGTGTCATATCCATCGTTGTTCCCTCATGCTATTTTTTGCTCGACTGCGTTTTTATCATTTTGCTAATAATCGCAGGCATAATTTCCGTAGACGGTAGTGGTCCCATTGATTTTATCGCCGGTTTCTTTCGTCGCCACAGAAAATGCTTTATCGGCAACATCAGTGACGGCACTAATACCCTTTTCACGAATAACATCAATAGCTTTCATTGAAAACTGTTTTGCGATTGGTGCTATGTTTGGAGCCATTCTTACAAATAACCCTACAATGGTATTTTGCCGAGACCGTCTCCATAGTACGCTCTATCAACTGGCAATCGTGAGTTTACTACGTAAGTCATGTTTGGTTTATTGTGGTTGTAGTTTATGATCATCTTATTTAAATGACATTTATCTAATTACGAAATTTGAAAAATTTTCGACGAGGTCATCAGCGACAAGGTCACCAATGACAATTATTCACTATGGTAACCGTCCGCTAGCTCATCAATAAACTTTCAATATATAGTAATATCCATGATACCACCCTTAAATAGTCGTCTGCAGATATCAGCTGCCTCATTATTTATTTCCGATGAGTTATTTCCAGCTCCTTTACCACCTACGAGAATTTCAAATCGTGATGTATCCCCTAGAATAATATTAGGACAACGAGCAAGACCACTACCTGAAATCCCCCTTGAATATCCTTCTCTAGTATTTTTAGTGATACCAATTGCACCCTGACTATCATCATCAGGTGGTGGTTGTTGTTCAAATAAAGATAGTTTTTCTTCCTCTTTTCGTTGTGTGTCTTCCTCTTTTCGTTGTTTTTCAAGCAATTTTCGTTGTTTTTCTTCCTCTTTTCTTTGTTCTTCCGTTGTTTGTTGTTCTTCCTCTTCTTCTTGTAGTTATCGTAACGTTTCTTCTCGTATAAGCAGCAATTCTTTTTCCATTTCTGTATTCCGATTAGTGTATATAGGCGATACATCAGAACAGCTAGCCTGTTGTTGGCAGGCAAGCGAATTCCAATGAATACGCGCGGAACAAGGGTTGACAGCTGTTTATATACACACAAAGAGGTAAAAACCCACCAATTCACGTGCGTGACGTAGAGTGGTTTTCCCATGATATCATAGTGGAGTTTCCGTAACGGTTATCTCCGTTTCAGAAATTGTATATACAAGCCCATACGAGTTATTCCCCTTAATACTACATATAATAGTAGCAAATGGAATTTAAATGTAAACGATTTGAATTCTGTTTTCACATTTTTTAGAAAAAGCAGATTGATATATTCGTTCTGCTACTTTTCGTACTGAGGGTTCGCACATATCAACATATCTACAGGTTTCAGTCTCTGATTTAAATATTCTTTCTGCACCTGTATGAATATTTTTTGATTTTATAAGTTTCGAATTTTTCGAGTGTTTTCCAGTCCCTCCTCGTTTTGGTGATTACACGTTGTTTTATAGCTCGTGGATTATCTAATTTATTATTTTTAGGATTATAATCAATGTGGTCGATTACAATTCCATCCTTGGTCAATCCGTTGTAACATTCATATACGATCCTGTGACAGTAATATTTTTCCCTCCAGCAGCAAACATAAGATATCCAAGACCATTGTCCATCCTTAATGGTTTCTTAAGTCTGCGGTGTCTGATAATATCATCACGAGATGCTTCATAATCGATGATCGCGGGATGTGGTTGAATTCTTGGTTCATTCATATATTATAATGTTATTTGTCTAATTAATTATTTGATTTACTTATTACTTGAGAATATTTAAATGTAGTCCTGAGGTGTTCTACTGATTTTGTGTCTGACAGAGAGAGGGATGGAGTCATTGGTGGAATCTTTGATGGAGTTGTTAACGCTATTTATCATAATAGCGTTTTAGCTCTCTTTATCGCTTTCCACCGCAGTTGAGACACAACTGCGACTTACCCTGCACACCTACCCCACATTGTATGCAGGGTAAAAGCCCAAAACACCCAACGACGTACGCTTTGTAAGTGATAGCCACATAATTCATTTCTGCATGATTTTTTACAAGTGGTTACCGATCCTATCATAAGCCATTTGCAATGATTCATTATATAATAAATTTTTTATTTAAATACTTGTTTTAATTATAATATGGAGGAGTTCGAGAGATTATCGAAAATTACGCCTTGTAAAAATGTTAAATTCAATCTCGATAGAGTCTCTACTGATGTATCAAGGGGTCTAATAAGAGATAGAAACATGTTGGGTAAAATCCGTGATGCATTTAATGAATTCAAGCGTGATGGATTATCTCATTGTTGGTCAACATTTCCAATTGATGGTAGTGTTGATGCTACCATGAACGACGAATGAGGAACAGTGATAATCTCGCATCTTGACCACAAAAAATATTTTTTTGGACTGAAATGTTGTATACGCTCAGAAACGAGAAATTGGATTATACGCAACATTTTTGAACCCATCCTTAAAAATAAGAGAACTGTCACTGTGAGTCAGGATTCCAAACCAGGAATTCTAACTGGGATTGACAAACCGTATTATGAAAAATCCTATCATTTAACAGAGGCTGTTTATGACATCTATCCATTAAATGATAAACCAAGTATTGAGAAACTAAAAACAATGAAATATTCGTCCTTGAATTGTGTAGCAGAACGAATAATAGAGCATTTTACAATTGCGTTGCGTGGAAACAAATTGACGGATCTAAGACGTAAAATAATAAACGAATGGGGAATAACAGTAAAGGAGAGCTGTTTAACAATTCAAAATGTGGCCGCGTTAGAACGGATACTAAAATTCTCAATATCCATAAGGACAGTAAGAGGCGAGATATTATATTAACTGAAATATAAATCAAGAGGATCTCCAATCAAACATATTGACCATAATGCACACGCGTGGACATCCGCGGTAACAATATTTCCGCGAGATAGAACAATACAATATTACACGGGAAATTTATTTCATTTTATTTCTGAGTCAAGTAGAAACGATCCTGTGTCAGTGTGGTTATTTCAGAGTTTTGAAAACGAAGAGGGTAAATTGGATCAATTTGTATAATCCAGTGGCGACTTATATCGTACTGAAGCCCTCCACAACGAGATGCAAAAACTACCTAGTGCTTTCTCAACGCATTACGACGAACAATTCCTGGCAATATGTTTTACTATACCGTCGGTTGCAGTTCATTTCGCGAGAAAGAGAAATCATTGGAAAAAACAGGCGCAGAATTTCTCATACATCGAATCAAGCTGCGTGGCATATGGCCATGGCGGATTATGGAATACAAAATACGACCCTGAAAACATCATTTCGGTTGATATGATTGCGTGTTATCCGGGGAGTTTTCTTGGGTATGTACAGTGATCTGAGTACTTCAAAAGATTTGGATATCCCACCCCCGAGATGACCCATGTTGCGAGTAATGGACCACTGCTAAATTTTGATTTTACAGGATTCGCTCGTGTGGTATCATTTGAATTTTCTAAAGGACTTCATCCGTGTTGTAATGTTTGGTTTGGTAGACACATCGCTGAAAAACACTGGATGAAATTAGTGTTATTACGGTATATGCTTGATTCTAAAATGCTGATATCGCCGATTGTCAGCGAAGCAATTTTATCTTATCGAAAGTAAACTGAAGTCTGGTTACCAGAGCCCGATAATCTATATGGTATAATCACCGAAAATAAAACAAACAATTTCCTAATCTAGGCAAGGAATATATCGTAAGGTGGTCCAAGGAAATCTTTGAAGTTATAAGTAAACTTCAAAAGACATCGGATGAAGAATAATTGGTAAATTTATATAAGGTGGAATATACGACCATAAACGACATTCTTCGCGGTTGATTATAGATGATGCTGAATACGATTTTATAATCGCAGATGTACCATCTAGGGGTATATGTATATCAATTGTAAAGACGCTTTCGTGTCAGATGGACCAAATTCGGTACAATTGTTACCTATAACGACGGAGAAAATCCTCAACATACTTACCTAAGGGTGTCTATGCTGGCTTATGCTGCTAATAATTTACTTTAGATGATAAATATATTTCCTGACACCGGGGTTAGGTTAGCCACTGATTCAATGGATATAAAATATAAAAAGCAGCGGCCGAATATTCACTAATTCAGACGAGAGTTGGGGATCATGGAAGATTAAAGAGAAAATACTGCTTGATTATTCTAAATCAGCAGATGTTACAATTAAAAACAATTTCTTTAAAAATAATCAGATATCAGAACTATCTAATGCACTTTCGATATCCGATCCAATATGTAGATATAAAACCTGTTACTTAAACGACTGTGGTGGGTCAGGGATGACGAATCGTGCGATTGAATTGTCAAACATGACTGTGCTAACACCACCAACATACAGACTTGCAATAGAGATGAAACAGCGAGGAAATAATGCCTGCACTTATCACAGTATTTCTCGATGGAAAGGTGACGAATGGCCCCCTGGTCGAATGGGCGAGAAATATATTCCTGAAATCATCATTTGGGATGAGATATGAACAGTTTCGTTAGATGAATTACAACAGTTTATCGATTGCTTATTGCTAGAGAATACACAAGTGATAATCTGTGGCGATCATGGTCAACCAAGTCCATTTGTCCGTTTGTCCCCACATAATTGGCTGAAGAATGTTGTAGATTATTATGAAGAAATTAGTACTGATGATAGATCACTTGATATTAAATTAGTCGAGTTAAAGAAACTAATGAGATTACAACCGGATAGAATCCAATGTGAAAAAAGCGCGTGAAATTATTTCAGAAACCCCATTAAATGATTTCTGTGAAGCGTGGAGACCAAAATATTTGATAGTGGCAAGTAGAAAGATAATCAGATAATACTTCAGATGAAGTTATTTATAACGCATACAGAAAAGTTTGCAACACTTCCAGTGCCATTGTGTTATAGACCCAAGGATACACGAAGACAAAATATCGAAAATGATTTTCAAGGACAAAGTGAAAAGTAGATTCCATTGTTAAATGATATTGTGTCGGTTGATATTAATGTTGTCGAAGATGCATTGCATGCTGATAAATCCCCATGGAAGCTAGGATACGCAGTGACGATACAATCTTCGCAGGGTTTGACTATATCCCATACAATTGTTTGGATGATAGAAAATCGCATCGAGTGGTCGAATTTAATTTACCTTGCAGTGTCCAGAGTACGAAGAATGAATCAACTTCGAAGAGTTGTTTTAGATTATAATGACACCAGCAACAATGACATTGTCAGCGATTAAATAAGCAGTAAAAAAAAACTCACTGGTTATAAACAGCAGGATAAGAAAAATAATAGAAAATTTGATATTGATGCCGGAATTATAATTACACTGAAACAACAACAGAATAATCAAGGTTAGAGTTGCAATTATATAAGGTGTTGGTGTTCGTCGGATAAGGATCCTTGCCAATTTACCGCAGACAGAAAAGATAGCAGCTTAGGTCTTACCAGAGATAATGTGATGTTAACTTGTCTTGAGTGCAACAGACGAAATGGTGCTAGTTAAGACAACGCGGCGGTAATTGAATATCCTCGGGTATAACTTGTAATTGTTCAATCCAATCTATAGATTGCTGGTCCACCCATGGATCTCGTTATGCTAGATATTTTATGTGCGGTGACAGTCCAAATAGGATCAGTAGCTCTTTTTTACCACCTTCAAGCTCTCCTGGTTCATATAAATACCTAACAGTGACATTAACGAGTACTGGTTGTTTTGAAAAAATGATTGTGCGGTTTTTGTATGGGTATATACTTCTTTATGATCGCGTTGTTAGGTTTCATATTAATTGTTGGTGTAATCTCATAATTTAGCGCGGTAATTATACTCGGTAATCTCTTGATCCATTCACGAGATCGTTTATCCTGAATAAATTCCTTCGCGTATTGATATCCAAATAACCACTCAGCAAGTATGCGATTAAATCGTTCAACAATTGCCTGATCGCGATGTAATGCAGTATGTCCTCGTCTTATGGTAACATTATGATGTTTCAGTGTTGATAATACTACACCTTGAAATTCTATGCCAGGGTCAACTTGTAATACATTTGGCCGCTGCAGAGGACCTCGTCAATAAATCCTTTCAAATTCTGAAGCCACTTCAGTTGAATATTTTGTCAATGCTTCTGCTTGTTTGTATCTACAAGCAACATCAACTACAGTTAGCGAGTATTTGTTAACACTATCATGCGGCAGAAATATGATATAGGCCTGAGGAACCTCATTAGGGATGCTGGCATGAAAATGTGAGAAATTTATTTATTTAGGCTGTGGTAGATAAATTTGACATATCGCCTGATTCGATAACCAATCTGCTGCAGTGGTACTTTTTTACCTTTGCGGAGCTAGCGAGTTTGATGATTGCTGATTTAACCCTCCAGTATCCTCATGGGGAATAACAAATAGATTCCATGTTGTTATTAATTACCAGCACCCAACATTAATTTACTTTTCATCGCCAATTTTATCAACCAGGAAGCTAATTTTTCTTTGAAGGATTTATCAGTAATATAATTCAACGCATGAATTAATTTCACATCTGCGATATGTCTGTTTTGTAGATTACTGCTTTTCTAAGCAAAATCAGGAGCATGAGCGTTTATTGGATACTCACCGGGTCGAGGTTGGCTTTGATCATCGAGTCGGATATCGAGTCTGCTCCTACGTCGATAATAACTATACCCTGGAAGATGTTATTCTCCTTGATATTTTGCCATTGGTGTTCCTTTTAATTTTACTAACTTGGCTGCAATATCACCTCCTTGTTTTGTTTTATATCTTTGATTTTATCAAGGGAAACAAATCAACATTTTTTGGTACCACATTGTATACATTTACCAGCAAGTGCTGATCTGTTATTTTTAGCTGTAATCGTGGTCAAGTCATTTGTGCCAGTACGCGTCTTATATTTCACACAATATAGATCCATAATGTATTTATAATAACATGAATGCAATTGATTTTCGATGACAATAACACGAGCGCCAGTTTAGCATCATGCAGCTCTACCAAATTATATTCGCATGATTATAATCGGACCAACTGGAAGTGGCAAGACACAATTGCTACTTAATTTGATAACAAGATTCATGAAATGGGATAAGTTATATTTCGTAGCCGCGAGTGTAGACGATCAGCGATGTTACGAGTTGTTAAAGGATTTTAACGAGAAGGCAAAATCAGAAATTGATGAGGTTATTATTGAGTTTATAACCGATATCGAAGAATCAAAGAGTATTGATGATATTGATGGAAGTATTAAAATATAGTCGTATATGATTATGTCATGTTAGACAATCAAAATAATCCCGCTAGGATCTTTTACAGAGGTAGGCATAAAAATACCGATGTGATATATGTCATTAACAATACACGCAAATACCAAACGTGATCAGAGATAACTGCAATATTCCTGCTGTATTTAATGGAGTTGACACACATACGCTACGCAATATTTGGCAAACTTGGTGTCGTGGTGGTATAGATTATAATCTCTTTAGAATTTTTTTCGTCACGCTCAGTCAATTTCACATGGATTTGTAACGATAAATTTGCACGACCCGAGATCAAAATAGCGTATCTGACTTGATCAAATATTCGGTTGAAACAATTTGTCTCCAAAACGCTATCAGTAAAATCGTAACGGATTAATCTTTTTTGTCTATCTGAATCGGTTTCGGTTTGAAATCCTTTAGGATTTTGTCTGAAATAGTTTCGGTTTGTCGTAAATAGTTTCGGTATGTTCGCCCTTTTTGCTGCTGCACATACCGTTTGAAGTGGAACGAGTGGTATTGGCATACATAACATATCTGAAGAAGAAAAAATTATTCTTAACGACGAGCCTGAGAATATCCTATGTCATATTGAACAGTTTTCATTAGCAAATAAGCAAATATAGCTAGGACATTTGGAAGAGTTTGCAAGCGGATATACTTTTTTAAACCTCCTTTGTACACATTTGTGCCATAGTTTGCCATATGAAAAAGTCAAAACTATCGCGTACGACAGGAACTTTAACCTATTGTGCGCATAACCAAATCAACGTTTCCTCACATGAAAATTTAATCCATAATTATGAAATGTAAAAATATTTGATATAAAACAGGTAAACCACAATGGAACCGATACATAAATATATTGTCGTCAAAATGACATTTCGTGTATTGTATCCTCTAGGTGGGAAAATTGTGTAGCCTTTGGAAGACTTCGGTGATGCTGAGTTCCAAAAATATGTCACTGCTTATTTACTCATTTGTTGGGGGGGGTTATAATGTTGGTACTGCACTAAACTATAATACTAAAAATGAAGTTATATTTTATGATTTCGATATTGTATAAACGTACACAACTAAACATATTACCTAGTGTTACTGAGAAACTGTTGTAATAGTGTTCCTTCAAACTATTAAACATATACCTTGAATAAAGGTTATATAGTCTATTTTACAACAATATATTGGTGGAAAATATTGTATGTGCAACATTTAAATGTGGAGGAAATATTTGAATGCTAACTGTGCATTGCAAATACTTATTATTTTAAACAGATCAACGGATATATCGCATTTAATGAAACCTTAGCAGACTTGACCAGTTGTAGTATTCACTGGTCTACAAATTTGATACTAGCTAGTATGCTTTAACGACAATATATGGAACAGTTATCTTTGTGGACCATTCTTCAAGTGTCTGAAATGTAGTTTGTGCCTGATGGTGACCATATGCCAGCCGAAGACATTCTACAGTTGCAATGTATGGTTACATCTAATTTACATAAACTTACTTCGTAAAGAGCATTGAATGGTCGCTGCTTCTGGCATGGGCATTAGTCCATAGTGCGTGATGATACAGGTACTTGGCATCATTAACTTTGTAGATTCCATCAACAATCTCCACCATAGCATCATTATGTCCAAAGTCTTTCATCGTCTTCATAAAACATTAGCAATTAAAATGGAAAATATATATAGTACGTATATATTGCAATTGAACCCTACAAGTGTCAAGCCAAGGCTTTCTAAAAAAAATACGGTCAAAAACATAAATAAGGTATATAATGTTCGAGACGCATATTCGTTGTCGCGCCCTGTCTGCTGCTATCATTTAAATCATATCATATAACAATATGATAAGAGAATCGTTAACAATTAGCTCGAGCATAGAGGGAGAACACTACAAGATTTTAGAAGCGTCCAAGACTACCTACGAAACCGAAATATGTTTTAGTTAATCTCTCAGAGTTCATCAAATCATCGTGCATGATTTTAGCAGTAAAAAAATACTCTGCATAAATATTTTTGTGCTCGCTTCGCTTCGTTGTTTAGAGTCCGCCTTAGTTATCGGAATTCAGGCTTGTACGTTCTGTTTGTATAATTATTTTTAGTTGTCCTACGCGTGAATTAATTTTTCTTTGTTTCATATTGTTTTGATAATTCCACTTTTGTTTGTTCTACTGCGGTAAACACATGTATGAACTTATTTAATTGGCAACCTCTCCGATAATGATGCATCAACGGCCTGTTGGATTTCCTTAACGCATCTATACTGGGACGGTAACATATACCTTTTTCGACTATAAGCTCTTGAAGGCACTTACTGTCAGATATGATTTTACTACAATCTTGTTTATCTGATTATTGTATTCCTCGATTTATCATATTTTAATAGCAGAAAAAACTATATCATTGAATTTTTTTATAATTCTTTATATAATAAATATGCCTTTATTTAATAAAATGGACAACACAATTGCCACTCATCTTTAGGTGCCCTATGACATTTTATAGCAGGGTTTATAGATCTAAAATGCCTTATGATAGGCTCACGGGCAGTAAGAAATACAACACAATCAGGCTCAAGAGGGCGTGTTTGGTGAATGACGACACGCAGTCCAGATGAACCTCTAATGTGCCCTATGACATCTTAGTAGGCTCATAGTACATGACTATATACATATAGTATTTACAATAGGACGTAACATTTCCCCAATGAACTCCTGGAATGCCATTTGGGATTCCAGCAGGATAAACGGGTACATGAATAATTACAGTTATATATAATATTTGCAATAGGACGGACCATATATGTAGACGGGTCCCTTCTCTACGTTCAACAATAGACCACACTCTCCCCATACACATGACTCAAAGAGGATGCAAAACACATCCATGTCGCGTTGTGACAACGTGTGAGAGTGTGGTTTTCAGTTGAATTTCGATAATCGAAGACTGGAGACCCAATGATGAAATGACTCTTGCTATATAAGTTAACTAATAACAGAAAATCAAGAGGAAGGGTTACTGATTCGTATATTCTCTTTTACTTAATTTGCATAACTGACAAATTCTAAATGAAGCAAGATACTTGACTAATGCAACAAAAAAGGATCTTGTTTCTGTAAATGTTATTTTTTTGACGCTGTAAGAGATAGAGTCAAGACAATATATTTTAGGACAGAGTCTAGGATGGTACGCTAGTAATTCCCTTCAGGATTAATTAGTTTTTTCCCTTACAAAAAGGGACAGAACTCTAGTCATGTCCCTATTGGATTATACACAGTACTATTATTGTTGTCTCCTTTAATGATTTGTTTAATGTCACAAAAATGTAATTGCGATATATTCAAACTAAATTTTCTGTCCGATATGTTTCGATAAATGTATATACATTGTCTACGACATATTGTATTCAGGCTATGTAAATATGAAAATATGCGCTGGCTGCATTCATTGATTGAAATATGTTCTCCTCACGTGTCTCAGCGTTCATTGATTTTATAGGTTTCGCAATGTTTTGATACATTCCTGTATGAACTAGATTAGTATTTTGATTTTTACTGAGTTATATCTTGAAGGTTACATAAAACATTATTTGTAGGATCTGCGTTAATATTAACAATCACATAACCATCTGGTATTTCTCCACTACTGACTTCGTAGGCGAATCTGTGGCAATAATAATCTTTCTTTCCAACAGTCAATCTGAGATTAGTATGTTTGTCGACATACCTTTACTGGTATTGCCTTGGATGCACTGCTGTGTTTACCTCGTACTCCAACACTGCCCTGTATACAAGGTTTCTGACCAAATCTTCATTTTCGCACACTCTGTGAATGATTCAATAACCGCTCAATAAGTGTTCGATTAAAACGTTCAACAATTATTTGATGCCGGTGTATTGCAATATGTCATCGTCTGATGGTGACAGTATGCTGCAACATTACTGACAACACTGCACCCTGAAATTCCTCGCCATGATCAACCTCTAGCAGATTTGGCCACTGCAAAGTTCTTCGTCGATATATTCGTTCAAACTCAGAAGCTACGTGTGATGCTGCATTTTGTCAACAATGACGCAGCTTCTTTGTATCTACTCGCTTTTTCAACTACAGTTAACGCGTACCTGTAAGTCCCTCTTTTGACAGTATTATGTGGGAGAAAAAATATCTCCGCCTGATTAACTTCATTTTGAACGATGACATCACGATGTGCAAAGTGAATTTGTTTAGGCGGTTTTATACAAATCTGCCATGCTGCTTGTCTTGATAACCAAATTTTTGCAGTAGCTTCGTTAACTTTTGTTGCTTTGGCGAGTTTATTAATTGCTGATTTTCCCCTCCATTATCCGCCTGGGAATTAATAAATAGATTCCATAATAATATTACTCAGCTGATTAATTACGGGCACGGGACGCTCCACTTCCAATGTCTAGTTTACATTTCATCGCAAATCTTACTAACCGGTTAACTAGTGATTCCTTGAAAGATTTATTCGCAACATAATTTAACGCGTGTATCAATTTTACATCTGCGATGTCTGTGTTGAAGATTGGTACTTTTATAAGCTACATCATGAGCATGAGAAGCCCGATCAATTTTATTTATAGAATATTCATCTGTTCTTGGTTGGTCCCGACGGTCAAATCGAATATCGGGTCTGGTTCCAGGGCTGCAGTAATTCCATCCTGGAAAATGTTTGTTCCCTGTATATTTGGCCCATGGAGTCCCTGGTAGTCTGGTAAAATTGTGCTGCAATATCATCTGCTTGTTTGTTTGTTTTCAATAATCCCCCTTTCTTCCCTAAATAAATATAAAGTTCGTTGTTTTGCATTGTGCGCACTTACCGGTAGGCGCTGATCTGTTTTTTTTTTTGTTGTAATTGTTCTTAAGTCGTTAATGCTTGTACGTGTCTTACATTTCACGCAATATTGATCCATGTTTATTTGTAATAACATGAATGTAATTGATTTTTCGGCGACAAAAACAAGAGAACCTGTTAAACACCGTGCGGCGCTACGCTATTAAATCAGAAGGATTATCATAGATTCGTCAGGAAGTGGAGAAACGCAATTGTTTCTTAATCTGATAATGCGATGTTTAAAATGAGACAGGTTGTATTTAGTGGTACCATTTCTAGATTGTCAGCTGTGTTGTAATGTGTTAAAGATTTTAATACAAATTCAAAGTCCGTTAATGAAGATGATGATGTTAATGAATTTATCATTGAAATCAGTGAAACACATGATCCCGGATCAATATATAGTATCGGACGTTGTACACTACTCTGTTAAAACTCTGGCATTAGAGAAGGCAATGAATATGCGTTTCGAAAGTTAGAAGCCTTATTTTTTCTGCTTTTTGACATTTAATCAAATCGACTTTGCATTACTGAAATTTGTTATTGTTCCGCCTTGATTTCGACATTAATATTTCACATAGAGACGTATTTGTAATGTATCCCTATCGACGTAATATAAATTACCAGATTGGTCAGTGAGTTTAAAATTATTTCTCGTTTATAAATTATTAGGACACAGCATATAATTGAAATTTACTGATTCTTGAACGATTAAAATTCAATATAAAGCCAGTGATGTAAACGGATATAAAATGTATCCTTGCTTGGCCTGATTTGATAGTACGAGATTTATTTTGTAGCTTCCATCAATAATATCACATATTAGATTTAATACGATCACCGATGATATATTTACATTTTAATTTGATATATGTCTCCTACCCACGTCAGGGTTATTATTATCCTTGAGAATATCACCCCGAGGGGTGGGTCTCTGCTCTACAAATCTCTTCATGTATTACGAAGTTACAAAATTCTCAAATAATATAATCAATATCGTCCATGAGTTGATTTACATGCTGAATTGTTTCGATAATCCGCTTTTTAAGATCATCAGAATAATGCGGTATACTACTTGCAAATTAATTCGCTTAATTAATTAAATCTGTGTGTGTGTGAGTTAAAGAGTAATTTTGTCTGAAAGAAATGTAAAATACTCATCTTGGAAAACCATGCTATTCTGTGTATCATACGCGAATAACTTTTAAAAAAATCTTAACGAATTACCATAATTAATCAAACATTATCATGCGAAAGTGATTTTTACTACTCTGGTTGTGTTATAAATTTTTTTCACATCTGTGGTAAAATCGCTCAAGGTTGATTCTGATTTTTGTAAAGGCGTCTAGGGAGGAATTTCAGGCCATCCTAGTACTGTTCGTTGGATTTCATTATTTATATGCTTGATTTGATAAATAATGGTTGGTATAAAAACAACAAGCCCATCAGTGTTTCCATCCTAATTATTTGTATTTGCAAACACCGGAAATATCATCTCGGGAATGATTTTGATCTAATATTTGGCCAGCTGTGACATACTCGTAATTTTGCAAGCGGAATTTTCTTTACCGCAATTGTACTTGGAAAGTTCACGCTGAATTCAGCGTTAGATGAGGTTATTGAGATCATGGTTGTCTATGAGGGCTGTATTCGCGGCTATATGTTTCAGTAATTCCCTCTTCATTATTATTGTTATGTGTTTCTAAATTTATGATGTTGTATCGTAGATGTTAATTGTTACCGAGAACTCCTTATTGAATATCACAGTAACGTAAAGACTAGATGATATTAACGAAGTTATTTAAACTATGAAGCCCTTGCGATATATAACTTAATTATATACTCGTGTAGTTTAGTCTGACTGCACGTGGATATTTGTTTTGCAATTAGTTTGAGAACCAATGTAATTTTTGTTGCCGCTGAAACACAAATTGTGACAACAACAGATATCAACGCTGTTATTGCTGATTGCAATATAGCCGTTCCAGAAATACAAGTTGAAGCTGAATGCACCATATTGTCAACGCGGGTAATACGTATGCGTTTTGTTTTAGTTTTACCGTATACACGTCAACGAGTGTTTTAGTTTTGTTTGTAATACACTTCTTGGTATCGATATTGATAGACATAATTTTTTTATTCACTTTAATCAATTACAAATTACATATACCATGTGAATGACGCTGATGCTAAATTACCACTGCTGGGGTTATTGTAAATATTTCAGTGGATCCATCTCATATTATTGCATTTGCAATATATTCCGTGGACATACGCATTAAATTGAAACGGCGATATTAGGGTTAATTTATAGATACTACTGACCTCTGCACTAACTATAACGATATTATTTCAAAGTGCCCAAGTGAATGATCCATGTTAAATCGAGTACGCTATAGTGATATATTGTTAGTGCAGTATCTTAATGTTATCAAGCATCTCAAGGACAGCAGGACAATCACTAACGATATTATCATGTGCTTGTTTAATTGTATCAATAGTTGTTTTTAATATCAAAATGTTTCATGGGGATATTTGGTGGTTTTCCAAATAAATTATCCATGGTGTCATGAACATCATATTCGGATCGCAGCGTTTTTAGTTTACCGTCGGTGTTATTATATTCCTCACGCATTGTTGTTAGATTACCGTTGATGATTTTATATTCAGCTCAAAGCGTTGATAATTTACCATTGACGACACATACTTAGTTTTTTGTTTCTGCGTCGGTGTTGAATGTTGGAACACCATGTGCAGTTATTTTATTCGAGTTCATGTTATACTCGCCCGTCAGTGTATCACCAGATTTGTTTACTCGATGATTGATACTATCTATCACAGTTGAAAAAAATAACTCCGGGATTTATCTTACAAATATGTGTCGCGATGTAGAAACGCCCTGTGTTGATGCCATATGCCAAGTAAAGATACCGTTAATAGAACTATCCATAATATCCGATGTTGTTTTTAGCCATGATATCAATGATTTACCAATATCCTTAGCAAACATCAATAATGGACAAGCCGAGTTTGTGTAATCATCAGAATATCCCGCTAAACCCAGTATTGTTGTGACAACATCAATATCATACTCAATAGATTCAATCTCTCTTATCTCAATCATATATCTAGCGCTACTTAATAATGCCATAATACCGTTATTAACAAAGCCAACCCGCAAGTGCGTTTGGTCATATCCCCACCAGCATTGTAAAAGGGTAATTCTTCTAATTGAATAAATGCTTCAGCGGGTAGAAGGTATTTACTTGAATCCTGAACTTGAAGTTCGATCCTTGATCGGCTTTTTGGCTGTAAGGCTATGGTTGATTTATAATGGTGATAGTGTATGCACATAGTATCTAATTGGTTATTATCTAATGGTAGAGAGTGAGTTAATTAATGTGGTATCCATCAACAATTTCATGCATAAACTTGCTAGATGCTCTAATGTCCATGATACCAACTTGAAATAATTGCCTACATATATCAGCGTCTTTTTTTCTTTTTTTCGGTGAGTAATTTTCAGCTTGTTTATCCCTTATGAGACGTTCTTATCATGCAATATCAGAGAGCATATTATTAAGATAGACACAAAGACCACTCCCCCTAGCATCGTTTGGAGGTTCACTCAGAGAAACACCTTTTTCTGTAGTAGTGCCTTGCGCACCGCGAGATTCTTTTTGATGAGATTCCAGTAATTTCCACCTTTATGAAACATCACCATCATCATTTATTATTCCTTCTTGTTGAGGTAAGGGAAGTTGATAGGAAGGTTCTTGCTATGAAGAGGTTTGTCTATTCCTTTGAACTTTTTGCTATATTAGTTCTACTTCTCGCTGTTTGGTTCTTTTTTTCGCTGTTTATGGTCTTCCATTTTTTGCAGTTTTTGTTCTATTTGATGCAGAGAACGAGACACACGTCTAATGTATTGTGTTCGAATTTAACATTGGTGTTTTTTTAGAACTATTTTGCTATTATTTACATTACATGTTCAGTGCATACAAAGCATACCTTTTATGCAATGAACTAATTTTTTCATGAAATAATTGTCATTTTAAATCGTTGATGTGTCATAATGATTTAAGTCTGACTCAGAAACAACGGCAATAATTGGAGTATGATGAGTGGTAGCAAGTCATGTACAAGTATTTGTAGCTTAAATAAAGAAAACTATTTTTCATAGGGAAGTAAAATTAAGTAATATAACCTATACAAGATTTGGATTATTGCATATACTAGATGGGAAGATTATTTTATCCGATAGACCTGACTGGATAAACGGAAGCATCGGATATATTTGAAATAGAATTTTACAGATCCGTCGACTACACAAATGACGTCTCAATATCCAATTGCACTCAGACTAAGGCCAAAAACAGATTTCTTGTATTATTCAAGCTCCACACAGAGTAAGGCGACATCAGATTGCGCTAACTATTCAAACTCCACAAAGACTAAGGCCAGCATCAGATAGTTGGAGTTGTAATGGAGAATCATATTAGTCTATACGCTTTCAAAGAGAATGTATGCTTTTGTTCACAATAAGAATGCACTGGAATATAAACTTAATTAAACGTTCTTACCTTTAAAATGTAAAACTCATGAAGGATGACATTGATGACTATACTAGGATCGTCTATTGTACTATATCGCAGGTTGACCTACAACGAACAATATTTCCGATCTTGACATAATTTTGTATGGTTATTATGAGCGTTTGTAGAGAAGAAACAATCATATAATGAAATATGAAAAGCATGCATAATTATAAAATGAAATATAGATAAATTATACAATAATTAAACGAAATATAGTAAACATATATTAGCATATAATTATATGTGGATGACATAGATTATCTTAAAATTAAATATGGATGCCGTATATAATTATAACATGAAACAAAGAAAATATTCACAATTATAAAATTAAATATCAACATATTATACTAACACAAACTTTATCATGTACAAAATATTTCCTTTCATCAAAAAGGCTGCAAATAATTTAAGAGACCCTTAAAGTTGTTTGACGTAACCTATTCATTACTTACGCCGTTTATGATGTGTGAGTAAACTTCTCGGATTGTTTTTGCGACATAAACAGGCTGTGCTAGTGCATTATCTGTTAGCATCATCAGAGAGGAATAACTGAAAAGACAGAATATATGGATACATCAGAAACCACTCAATATATACATACATATATATATATATATATATATATATATATATATATATATATATATATATATATATATATATATATATATATATATATATATATATATATATATATATATATATATATACGCATTATATAATACATCAGAAATCTCTTCTGCAATTCTACCGTGTCAAGTGAAAGTCAAATACTTACCATCTAATTTCGTCAGGATTATCTAGTCTTCATGCCGATTGTTAGCCAAATAAAGTGTTTCAATAAACTTTGTTTGATATAATTTCCATTGGTAGATCAATGCAATGAAAATAAGTTCGGAAATATAAAAATCCAAAATACCACAATCACCTTTATATAGATGATACAATCGCAAATTTAACGTCAACTTCGAAATGAGTAACCGATTATTTTTGCTTCATTTTTTTGTATCAGCTGTGAGCCAGTTGATTTTATACTCAATACCAATGTAGCGATCGATTTAAAAATATCTTTACTAAACCTAGCATGTTACTTTTTATATTTTCATCAACATGGTACTCTTCACAATTCATTCAATACACACATGTATCATATGTTGCGTATGACATGAAATACGACATGTAAATATTTTACCTGTTTTCGAACATTCCGCTACTATGGCTGGGTTACTTGGAGGATGATAGAATTACGTCGGATTTGAACTATTAACATTTTCGGAAGATTATCACTTTACGGGTCTTAAAAACAAAAAATCAAGACTGTTTCCTTGTCCTCGCTGCACTGCATAATTATTTAATCAACTTGTTTCACATAATATATATCTGTATGTAGAGTCAATAAATTATATATATTGTAAGCAGATTAACAATTGTTTTGAATATAGAATATAGTACTTACAAGTTCCATATTGTTGAATCGAGAACTACTGCCGTCTCTACATAGTAGACTTGCTTTCCGTTACCTGTTAAGAGAATGTGAAATTATCAACATTCACTTTGCGTTCTTCCCGCTTTTAAAAGATATGAGTTAGGTTTAAAATGTGCATGCGTCTTGAATTAATAAAAATTTAAAATGTTTTGATGCATTCATTGTAGTGTCCATGTGAAGGGTTATATTTTTCCAAATCAGGATGCATTATCAATTAAGAACAATAACGCAGTGTAATATAAATATAAATGAAATAGACATCAACTGAATTGGCATTCTCATCCAGGGTACTATCCCATCGTTTTATATAATAAAATATACCTTTACATTCGTTATAACTGTTCTCACCTTTAGTATGTAAACTTGATTTTTTTCTGGACATAAACGTGAAGTTTGAGAAAAGAACCTGCTCTTGTCCATTTGAGAAATGTTGGCGTAGGCCTTTTCGACCTGTTTTGCTTTGGCGGTTGTTGTATCTGCAAGATATTATAATCCTTTTAATGTTCAAATATACTTAAGTGATAAGCAATTTTAATTATTGTATTTCATAACTGAGTTCTATCTTCAAGTAAAACGCAATGAAATAGAAAAATAAACAAAACGCCATCTTTTTAGAGGAAGTAAACTATATCGTTAGAAGAATAAATACGGTTCTTTATATTGTCTAAATTGTATCATTAATTTAAATCAAGAGAGGTCCTTTAAAAAACAGTTTCCAAAGAAAATATAAGCTAGAATGAGACCGTTTAGTACTTGCATAAGCTGAAAATATACATACAAAAATGTAGGTGTAGGTCATGCATCAAATCGTATAAAATCTATCAAACCTTCATTTGTGACCATAATTTCTCCTTGGACATTTTCTTGAGAACGTTGAACATATCTTGTACCCAGATCGGGAACATCAAACAAGGCTCTTGATGTGATGTCAGACTTCGCTGGATGAAGATCGTAATTTTTGTCTTCTATCAGTATATTTCCATTCTAGATCAAGGTGAATACATATATATATGTATATATATATATATATATATATATATATATATATATAATTATATATATATATATATATATATATATATATATATATATATATATATATATAAATGTCAGGAATGTCTTGATTTGTAATGTTTATTATCCATTTATAATGATTTTGTTATAGGAATATCAAAGACTACAAATGATTGTAGAACTCTTCATTCCAATATTGTACTGCTAGCCAAAATTTAGAACATAGACTCGATGGAAAATATTGGAATGTTATGTGTAACACATTTATTCAACAACTGCAAAATAATTGTTATATTTGTTGGTAATCCTTTCCCGACAAAGTGTTTCAGCTTCTATCAATGCTATAAAACAATGTAGCACTGTCAATTTAACAGTAATAATCAACTTTCTATTCTATAGCTAAGTAATTAGATCTTTGAGACATGTATGCAATTTTCAGGTTACTAATTTGAAACAAAATGATCAACGTAAATGCAAGAAGGTACACATTAAATCAACTGATATAGGATAAGATTCAATGGATGAATAATCACTCTTTTCTGGCTTGAAACCTATATCTTTACATAAGGTATACTTTCTCAAACCACGTTTGTCGCACTAATTATGTACTGTAAATATATACTGGATCTAGTCGTAGCATATAATTTGAAAAATACATGTACCTTAATATCGTTGTTTTTATACTATTAAACATGTTATATCAATTTTTAATGTTTGTTCTTTACCTTGTATAATAACTCCTTATATAAATATGCAGACGCACAATTAGAAGTAGTTCTGTGCAAGTAATTGTTGAACTCTTTAAATGAAGTTACGGGAAATAATTTCCAGAAAACCATTGGTTCCCCTGTTTTGAAACTGGAAAGAACTTGTCACAAAAACATAAGTACTTTGCTTTTTCAGGATTTAATATTTGGATTGGTTTTGGTATTTACTGCACATTACTGTAAACAAGCTCTACAGTGCTGCGGCAACTGGAGTTGAGTGTCTTCCCAAATGACAGATCCCGTTACCTGACTGGCTCTGTGGTAGGATTGGATTTGAAAAGGCAAATGTTATATGTTTGGTCCGGTACACTAACTCCCTAACTATCGTGGAACCATTTAATTATTGGAACATAATTTCTGTTCCTATTATAACAATTGTATTACCTCAGTGTTTTCAAGATATACTTGAATTTCAGCTATTGTTAACGTATATATTGTATACTTAATGACCATCGTAAAACGCGAGAATTATTTTTAAACGTAAAGTGCTGCTATTATCATTGGTAATATTAATAATATTGGAATTATTGTAAGTGGTAGTAGTAGTAGTAGTAGTAGTAGTGGTAGTAGTAGTATTAGTAGTAACAGCTGTATTGATTGGTGTACGGTTAATACAACCAATGTTGCTGCTACTGCTACTATTACTACATGTCCTACTATACAAGCAACTTAGTATTGTATTTAAACTCATAGGTCAAAAATGATTTCGTTATTTAAAATAAAAATCTGGCTTTCCCATGACGATACGTTAGAATTTCAAAACTGTCACCTTAAATAAATGGGAATCAAAACCTTTTCAATATATAAATCGCTTTCTTGAGATGTCAGCATACATTACAAATACTTTAGCTACATGCGCAAGCGATATTACAATTGCGACTTATAATTAAACAAGTTTTAAACAGTTTATTGTCAAATACATACTTGTAAAACTTTGAAGTAAAATTGAAATAATAGCATTTCTTAAGTCAGATATAAAGCCCAAACTAAGCTGCAGTTTCCAAAAAGCACAAGTATTCGATATTATGGTATGCGAAATACAGATCGACACATGTGACATAATGGAGAATAACCAGACAACAGCGAGAACAATTGCATTAGGAAACTGTAGCAAATGTAACGAAGGTCACAAAGAATATTCATGATGATAATTTATGAGCTCCGTTTATTGTTGTATAGTTTTATATATTTTTTTTTGCATACCAACTTCCATAAATAGTCGTACACAAAGTAAATACTTTATATATTGAAATATAATCAGACCCTAAAAACAAACATGTTTGCTGCCAAAAATGAAATAAATTAATTTTGACAGAACTAAATAACATATCTGTAGTTTTGTTAGAAAAATCTGTATCTGTATATACATATGTAAAATAAAATAATGTATTCATGTACGTTATGTCAAAACATATCGTGGCATGAAAATGAAAATAATTCAGAAATGTTCGCAGACTTTGCCTCATCAGATAAATTTCATGTACATACGAATAATGACACATCACTCATTGGTAAGAGTTATACAGTGATTAATATTTCGCATGTTATCTAGAATTCAGACCAAATCAATTAGCCAGTCGCAAATCAGTCTAACAGTTTGAATCTCGGAGAGACAAGGGATGACCAGAATAAAATGATAACTGTTTCTGGATAGGATTTGAGAGAAATATTCTCACTTTTGAAGGCATGTTAAAGAATTATTCTTTAATCTCACTTGCGAAAACCATCACTTGAGGAATCCAAATTTAAAGAAACACAAGTTTTTTCTGAAATATTTAAATACAAATTAAAATCTCGCGGACGAGCTACCCAAGCTCTAATAAACAGTAAAACAGAAAAGGTGACAACTGGGTTTGTAATATGAAACAAATGATTTAATGTAAAGCGGAAATTTAAAACGTTATCATCAAAAGTAATGACATCAATATCTTGTTCCGTTTATGAAAATTGTATTTTATCGATTCAGTTGTTATACAGTGGAGGAAGTTGGATTATTATCGGACATAGATGAAAATAATGTGATATGAATAATGTATACGAGGAAGATTCCCATCGATTAGACCAAACATTCCACTAATAGTACACACATTTAAGATTCGTTGCATTATATGATTGCAGTAATTCGCGGAATGTACCTAATGTAATAAATCGCTTAGTAATCTTCCTTACTATTTAATATCTAAATAATTCTGCTATTCAAATCCTCTTAGATTAAGCAACATAAAAGGGTAATGACAACAAATTTGTTTGATTTAAATTTAATAAGGATTGAATTTTCACAGACGAAAAACTAACAGAATTAGAATGAAGTCTTACGGTTTAGCAATTAGGTACGAGATCACAATCCAAGAAATAAAACTAAGTCAAGCAAAAGTTTAAAGAGACTTGCAGTTCAAATTTTGATGCAATTTAAGATGGAAGGCGATGTCATATCAAAAACGTCAGCGTAGTTCTGAATTCCCATCTCGATTTTTTTGAATCACAGAAAATATATTATTGTTTTGGATTCCGTATTACTTCTAGCGAATATATTTGCCCAAACATTGGATCAACGCACATTTTTATCAGAAGGGTCACAATCACTTTCATTCAATTGTTTCAAGAAAAATGAAATTCAGCCCAAACTGGCCACAACAAAATGCAAGTTAATATTTCATGCGTATAAAGCTCAGCTTTCTAGCATTTATCAATACGTTAAGTATACGAATGAACAATATGTAAAACAGAATTTAGGATAGGTGGAAAATGTTCATACTTCCGGACAAAAGAGAAGCTTGTTTACAAATTGACACATGCCTGATGTCACGTTGTCCAGGTATAACTTTGACTCAACATAACTATTTTTACACTGAGAAGGATAATAAAAACAATTAAATGGTTTGTTTACCAAACCTGTCATTGATTTTGGGACTTAATCTGCTGCTATATACAATGTTTCTATTATTAGTTCTTTACATCGACATTAAGAAATACCCAAAACGTCAATTCGAAAGCTAATATTCAAAAAATTCAATTAATGATACCTTACAATATATATATATATATATATATATATATATATATAGCTTTGAAAATTTCTAATGCAATCCGCGGAGTCTCAAACTAATGTCCACAAAATAAAGTTCTTTGTATCTGAAATGAAACAGAACAACATAAGACTGTTGGTCTTTTGTAATTGGATCGACAATTTCCAGTAGCTTTTCTACAGAAGCTTACGGATTTTCCAACATCGAACGTCTAAAGATATTACTTGGGATAATGATGGAATAGGTTTTAAAAAACGAAATGCATATTGTTTTTGACATAGATCATAGAGAGGTATTGTACTTCCATCAAAGCAGTGGTGAGTGCTTAACATTTCGTTGTTCTTGTAGAGATACTAATTGAACATAAGCTTCTAGATTTTCAGCACCAGACAAAAGCTGTCTTCATATTTGAATCTTGTTTGTTTCAGGATATACTTACAATGACTCTGTCACACCCTCCATTTGATCTTTTTAAACATTTGACGGTCATGAATGCTCCATTCCTCTTATCTTGATAGTAAGCCAAATCCTGTTGATACACAAGGAGTACATGTATATAAGAATAGAGACAGATATGCAAATAGTTGAAACTGGATATTGTTTCTAGTAGCAAGGTAAATATGTATGTAATTTGAATGCAATCGATTTGTTACCTAGGTGTTGTTAATGGTGAACATGCGGAAATGGAGTTTACAGAGATATATATATATATATATATATATATATATATATATATATATATATATATATATATATATATATATATATATATATATATATATATATATATATATACATATATATATATATATATATATAGGGATCTTACCTTAGAGTGTCGGATTAAGTTGAATGGGAACTTAAAATTATAAATTAATGCACATCTTCATACAATATAAATGTCCAGTAACCGACTAGGGAATATCTATCTATCTATCTATCTATCTATCTATCTATCTATCTATCTATCTATCTATCTATCTATCTATCTATCTATCTATCTATCTATCTATCTATCTATCTATCTATCTATCTATCTATCTATCTATGTATCTATCTATCTATCTATCTATCTATCTATATATCTATCTATCTGTCTCTCTGTATATATATATATATATATATATATATATATATATATATATACGTTTTGATAATACAACATCGTCCGTTTCTCTATTTCTTTATTCGCTCAGTGAAACAAGGAATGTTGCGTCTGTACCATCATTATACGGCACTGAAAGGTGCGCCATGGCTGCTGCAATGAAACCAGTGCAAACTGATTGTCCTCTGGTAACATTATCCATAATGGAATTTTAACCGTCGGAGCGCTGTGCGAATGTGGTGTTGATATAATTCTGGCAACTGAACTTGAATGCAGATACTTTGCAATATTTGCTCTGCAGTAAATTTCACTATTTTGAGGTTATTAGGGTGTCAATACCCAACTCTATGATTGCCATAGAGGACATCGCTGCATCGCACAACTTTAGTACGTCTTTATAAGCTAGGCAGCGGGTGAAATGCTCTTTAATGTGGGTATCTTTCAGTAGTTACGAAGCATCCAATAACTGAACAGGCGAACTATGGTTAAAGTCAAATCCAGGAAGTCATTTTGTGCGTATGTGGGATTTTAATAAGGTTCCTTCAACTGCACGAGATTAAAACGCGTGTAACTGGTCCAAAGTCGTGGACCTCTGAGAAGTCAAATACACGTTGGCGGTGCTTGATAATGTGTGGGTCCTTAAACATACCTTCATATCAAGGTATAAATGCGAATAAGGATCGAATAGTTACGTTTATTACTATTATCCTTGCGAGAAGCAAGTATAAGTCGGTCTCAAGCTGCAGCTTTTTTCTCTCGTTTGAATTTAAACTGTCGCTGCTATTGTGCTGATACATCTAAACCATTACGTAATAAATTCACTAAGACCGTGGGCCACATAACTGGTGAATTGAAAACCACATGCCTGGATTCGCAGTCAAACCGGCAACCGCGTTGTTTCTGTTTCCGTTATTTTCCTAAGCAGTTTTTATTATGTAACGAACGACTCACCAAACTTTATCTAAGTCGAGCGATTCATCTAAGTCGAGCGAAATGTGTTTAAGAAATTTGTTGGTTCGCGACGATGACACTGGATAGCATTGTTTCCGGAAGAATTGACTTTCGCCCAGGTGGCTTGTTGGACACGAACAACTGTGTCTATTGCAAGGTTAAAACGGCAGAGAAAGGAGTATTCAGATACGTTTACTAAATAGCGGAACTCATGATGACACTTTGCTGGATCATAACCTAATCCCGTAGATGATGTTTTGGTTTACATGGTATTGCAGAGTAAGCAGAAATTAGATCGATGTAAAGAATCTCACAACATCTAGAGATGTTGTCCATCAGCCTAATTACGTGTCCGGTCTAGCCATATCAAGTCATTTTATATGTGTTGGTCCATCAAGGAAAACTGAAATAACAGTATCATATACGAGAGTGAAAAACAATGAAATCAGTATAGATTTGTAGTGTTTCAAAACTACTAACGAAAGCAGGAGACAAAAGCTGTATTCATCTGCAAACCTGGAATATCGTTATGTTTGATATTTGAGCGAGATATCTGAATAATGGAAAATTATCCTGCAAAGGCAACGGAAGTAAGTAAGGCTGCTACAATAACTGGGGTCTAACCCTGCTATCCTTAGATGGAAAGACAGTGGACAATATATTGAATACGTTCGTCTAATTTGACACCATTTGTTGTTCCTCGGTTGCCAGTGTAATAGTTGTATATCAACAGTCACCTTCATATGGATGTTCTTTAATTGAGAACATTTTCTTCTGTCATCAATATAATGATTGAATGAATAAAAGGCATCAGCTAGGTTCATCATCATTAACCAAGGACCACTGATATTGATTATGTTGGTGACCTAGTTATAGGATCAATGATGCTGCATACATTTATGATTGACCCGAGCATCATGCCGCGTGGAAGAATAAACCTTAATGATTGATACATACATACATACATACATACATACATACATACATACATACATACATACGTACATACGTACATACAGACATGCATACATACATACATACATACAAACATACATACATACATACATACATACATACATACATACATACATACATACATGCATGCATGCATGCATACATACATACATACATACATACATACATACATACATACATACATACATACATACATACATACATACATACATACATACATACATACATACATAAACATAGTCTGTAATTGCGTGGTTGAAAGGATGAAATGAAAATGTTTGTACCAAGGTTACAATGAAAGGACTCCGAATGTTGATTTGCTAAAATGTTACCTCAATCTTTTCTTTTGTGGTATAAAACAACGAGGTTTTTCGTAGATATTTTCATGACGATCACTCCGAGGCTATTCACTAAACATTATACTAATATTGCTAATAAAGTAATTTGGACTGTAACACAGTACGCTGTGAAAAACGGAAAGGGAAATATCAGCACCACATACAAAATGAAAAAACTGGAAAGCAGTTAAAAAGTTTCGATTTCCAGTGTTACGAGCGAAGTGCTGAAAGCAGGATATAAGTGTTGTATTGAGCAGCTAACCGGGGAATGTCGTTGTTTATGATATTCGATCGAGATCGCTGTTGACTGGAAACTGGAATTATACTGTCTGTCCTTCAGCAAGGGCAAAAAACGTAAGCTGAACAGCTACGATTTCTTGAGTCTAACCTTGCTATCTTTCTCTGGACATACAGGGGACAATACTCACATAACTTGTCAAGGGATCGAATGACGCATCAATATAACTACGCAGGAAAAAAGATCGCACTTATAAAGGAAAATCAATCCACTGACAGTATCCATAAGATCAGCACACAAACGTTTCAGTCAATGACCCTGGACTGCACACGTTACCTCATAGGCTGATTTCGACAAAGTTGACAAAGTCAAATATTATCAAATATTCAAGATCTTCCGTCCATGTCGACACAATTTTTTTATGGGTATCTGGTGAATCGTTGTAATCGTTTTATTTCACCAGTTACTTTCATAAATATAAAGACTATATTGTTCTATCGCCATGATAATCGCCAAATGACATTAAGAGGAAGGCTGGTTTCATTCTTAATTAATCAAGGCCTCCGATATTGATTATGTTGTTGCCGTTGCTGTACTGTCTGCTATGCTGTAAACACTTCCGACTGACCTGGTCATCATGCAGGGGGAAGCATGCAGATTAATCTTCGAGATAAACTGAAGAGAAATCTTCAAACAACGAGCCATAATACAGCATTACAGCAGGGACACAAGAGGGACGCCAGTGTAGTGTACATTACTCATATACGCAGTCCTAAGTTAGTCTACAGCAAAGGCGGTAGTGAAACATTAATTAAGAACTGCATCGAAAATGCTCAGAGCTCAATAAATATCATATATGGTATTCCATGATTTACATTGTTATAACGATCGGATAGCCTAAATGACGTATCTCTTAATATACTGTACTGTTATATTTGGATATATTAAGGTGCAAAAGCTAAACTTTTTTGAGCAATTGTACCTTGGCATGACTCTCAATATCGTACATGGCTATCATATTATAGATGTAGTGGTTATATCTAGTGAATCAGCCTCAGACTTTACATTGGAAGGTATAATGCACAAAATAGTCATCGCCTTGAGCCGTCTCCGATATAAAGGAATGACTTTTTCTGCACGCTAAGGATGATGCTAATGCTTTAAGTTTGCTATGCACATGAAAAAAAATGATGGGGACTTTTGTACCTTGCTTTTGGTGAATATAAGACATTTATAATTCAATTGTAAGATTGATAATACAGTGTGAAGGGAAGAATCCGACAAAATTACTCATTAATTTAAGGTGTGACAGAATACACAAAAGATCAAGATTGCGAGTTCATCTCGGTAAGACAAAATACACCTGACAGCGCAAAATTTCAGTAACATCACATAATAACATGATAAATCTCGAAAGCTTTTGAAATCTCAAAAACAAAATGAAATACAAATGTAACAATAAGGTAATCGAAATTGAAAATAACATTAACTGAAAGTTTACCATTATTGGAAGGGGAAAAGAAGAAGTTTTTTTTTTCTTATGGATTTGAAGGAAAGGAAATCATATGCATATCTTTACATTGATCAACTATTTGCTTTAATATATTCAGTAATTCAATTGGATTTTTTAGCATAAGCACATTTAATCTATATATGAGATTAACCATATATATATATATACATATATATATATATATATATATATATACATCACAACATTATGTTTCTTAGAAATATATTGATTCCTGATAGATCAAAGTTAAAATGCTCACCACCGTCTTGTTGTTAGGCAACTAATGGCATCAAATCAACTTTTCACATGCTAGAGAAGTTAGGATATCAATTGTTTTAGACATAAAACTATTGTCTAACCAAAATTCAGTTTCTTTTTTTAATTGTATTTATAGAAACAATTAACTTTTACTGGAATACATTAGATGATGAAAGGAAGTAGATGATAGGAAAGGAAGAATCGAGCCGTGTTCTGTCCTGGTCAATCGATACCATATATGAAAGAGCACCCTCGATTTTTTCCCATTCATTTTATTAAACAGTCTACATGACAAGCTGCGCATTAAATGATAATAGGAATTCGGCATTGGAGATTTTATACACGCTATTGATAAGGCGTGTCATGCTCATGATGTTGCATATAAAAGCAGCAATCTGCAAAACAGGCATCTCGCGGATGTGAAATTAATTCATGCGTTAAATTCTATTCCTGATAAATCTTTCAAAGAAAAACTTGCTTCGTGGCTGGTAAAATCAGCTATGAAAGGCAAAATGATGATGGGCGCTGGCAATTAATAATATGGAATGTATTTATTGTTCTCCAAAAGGATACTGGAGGGGTATCGCTGCAATTAATAAACTCGCCAACGCCGCAAAAGTGAAAAAGGCCACTGCGGCTAATTGGTTATCCAAACAGGCTATATCGCAAATTTATCTACCACGTCCTAAACAAATCAATTTCTCGCATTTTGATGTTACCGGGCCCAATGAAGTTCATCAAGCTGATTTATTGTTTTTACCACATGACAACGGTTACAAATACGCAATAACCGAAGTTGACGTTGCGAGTCGATACAAACAAGCAGAACCGCTAAAAACAAAATCATCACCTGAAGTTGCTTCTGCATTTGAAAAGATTTATCGACGAGGCCCACTACGGTGGCCAAATCTGTTACAAGTTGATCCTGGCAAGGAATTTCAAGGCGCTGTTTTATCAGCGATGAAAGATCACAATGTCACCATCAGACGGGGGC
The DNA here is from genome assembly GCA_029339505.1 of Unio delphinus. Lineage (NCBI taxonomy): Eukaryota > Metazoa > Mollusca > Bivalvia > Unionida > Unionidae > Unio > Unio delphinus. The sequence continues at coordinate 3,419,394 of JAQISU010000147.1, forward strand.
ATACTGAACTACATCGCGATCAGGCAATTGTAGAACGATTTAATCGGACTCTTGCTGAGCGGTTATTTGGATATCAATACGCAAAATAATTCATCCAAGAAAAGCGATCCCGTGAATGGGTCAAAAGGTTACCAGGGGTAGTTGCAGCGCTAAATAACGAGATTACCAGAGCAATCAATATGAAACCTAACAACGCAATAAAAAAAGTATATACCACAACCACAGCGGGATAGCGTTTCGCAGCCAATTCTTGGCAATGTCACCGTGAGATATTTATATGAAACAGGAGAACTCGAAGGTGGTAAAAAAAGGCCACTGATCCTATTTGGAGTGTCACTACGCATAGCATATCTACTATAACACGATAAACTGGTAGACCTCCAATCTATAAATTGGATTCAACTGCCCCTCAGCTGGGTTTTACACGCGAACAATTACAAGTTATTCCTGACGATACTCAATTGCCTCCGCATGGTCTTAACTAGCGCCGTTGCGTCTATTACACTCATGACAAGTCAACATCACATTGTATCTGACATGACCGACACTGTTATTTTTTCTGTCTACGGTAAATTGGCGAGGATCTTTATCCGAATACTGTCAACGCATTATACAATTGCAACTCGCGCAGTGATTATTCTGTTGTTGCTTCAGCGTAATTATTAATTCAGCATCAATATCAAATTCTCGTTGTTTTTTTGGTCTTGTTGCTTGTAACCGGAGAGTTTTTTATTAATGATGCTAACATCAATATCATCTATTGTGGTGTCATCATCAAATACAATTCTTCGAAGCTGATTTATTCGCCGTACTCTAGACATTGCAAGATAGACTAAATTTGACCACTCAATGCGATTATCGACTATCCAAACAATTGTATCCGTGATGGTTAATCCCTGCGAGGAATGTATCGTCGTTACATAACCCAGTGTCCACGGCGATGATTTAGCGTTCAATGCGCGATCAACAAATTGTATATGAACGCATACAATATCATTTAGCACAAGTATTTGTTTGCCTCCGCCGGGTATTTCCACCTTGATGTTTTGCTTGCGGGTGTCAGCTGGTCTGTAACACAATGGAACCTGTAGCATCGGATATTTTTGTTTGTGTAGCTCAAATAATTGCCGCTGAATTGTATCTCTGACTATCTTTTTACTTGCCAATACATAATCGTTTGGTCTCCATGCTTCCCAAAATTCCGCCATGTGAGTTTCAGGAATTATTTCCCTGATTATTTTGCATTGGACTTTATCGGGTTGCAGTCTAATTAAATTCTTAAGTTTACGTAATTGTTCATCAAGTGCTCTATAGTCAGTATCGATTTCTTCATAATAGTCAACAAAATTCTTTAGCCATTCATGTGGACCCGCGCCGACAAATGGTGGTGGTTGGCCATGATCTCCACACATTATTACCGCTGTATTCTTTTGCAGCAACCAATCAAGAAACATTTTTAATACATCTACCGAAACCGTGCATATCTCATCCCAAATAATAACCGCAGGGATGAATTTACACCCATTCTTTCAGGGGTCCATTCATCGCCCTTGTATCGAAAAAAGCTGTGATAACTACAAGCTTCAACGTTTCGTTGTTTCATCTCTCTGGCTAATCTATGTGTTGGCGTCAGCACAATCATGTTTGTGAAATCCTTAGGATTTTTCCCACGAAATAACTCGATTGCACGCGTCGTCTTTCCTGACCCGCCACAGCCGTTTAAATAAACTATTTTATATCTACAAATTGGATCTGATATCGATGGTGCATTAGAACGCTCTGATAAATTATCACCGCGTAAGTAATTATTTTTAATTTCAACTTCTGCTGGTTCAGAATTATCACGCAGCATTTCTTTTTTAATTCTCCACGATCCCCAGCTTTCATCCGAATTAGTGAATTCAACAACTGCGCAACTGTACTTGCTGTTCATGTAAAATGAATCAACGACAACTCTAACTGCAGTGTCAGGAAATCTATTTATCATTGAAAATAAATTAATACAAGCATAACCCAGCATCGACCACCTCAAATGTGTATACGGGGATCTGTAAACGTCGCTATAAGTAACAACTGTACCCAATTTTGTTCCATCGGACAGAAAAGCGTTTTTACGATCCACATATATGTTTTTAGATACTGCATCCGCGATTACAAAGTCGTATTCGGTGTTATCCATAATCAGCCGTGAACAATATTGTCTATAGTTGCATTTGTTTCCTCCCTGAATGAATTTTCCGATTATTCTTCTACCGAGATCTTTTACTTCGATGTTTCGTTGATTAAATACCCATTTGGACCACTCAATGATATATTCTTCGCCGGCATCAATATGTTTTCTGGATCCCTCAATTATACTATCAAGACGTTCCGGTGTTGGTAACCAGACCGTCAGCGAAATTAACATTTTTGTATCAATCATGAACCGTAATAACGCTATTGGCAGCCACTTCTTTTCAGACCTGTGTCTACCAATCCAAATATAACGACAGCGATGAAGTCCTCTGCAAATTCAAATGATACTACACGAGCGAATCCAGTTAAATCAAAATCAGGCAGCGGCCCATTAATTGCAACACGAGTCATTTCATGTACGGGGTGTCCAAATCGTTTAAAATACTCAGTACACTCTCCAAAACCAAGAAAACTCGCTGGATAACAAGCAACCATATCAACTGAAATGATATTATCATGGTCGTATTTGTTATTCCATAAACCGCCATGATTAAATTCTAAACAACTAGCCTCAATGTCTGGCAAGAATTCTACGCGTGTTGGTTTCCATGCGTTTTTGATTCTTGCAAAATGAGCTGCAACCGACGGGATTGTAAAACAGTTTGTCAATAATTGATCACCATCGTTGATAATTTCATCGTTGATAATTTCATCACTGGTGGCTTCGCCATGGTTGTGGCTTCGCCACACGCCGTTAAAAACCCACTAGCTGTTTTTTTCATTTTGTTGTGAAATGCTTCAGTGCGGTATAATTCACCGTTTGGTCTTACAAACTGATCAAACGTATCCGTGTCGTTTTCAGTGCTGCGAATTAACCACACCGACACCGGGTCGTTTTTACTCAAATACGCAATAGCATCGAATAGTTTCTCTTCAACGAGAAAACCATCCCTGGAAAATTCTTCTCGTAAGAGTTCGTCAGGTATATACTTTATTGTTCTGTTTCGTGGAAATATTGTGACCGTGGACGTCCATGCGTGTTCGTTATGATCAATAATTTTGATTGGAGCTCCATTTTTGTTATATTTTGATTCGTATAAAACTTCTCCGGTTATCGTTTTAACGGTAATTGGAAATCTCAGCGACGTTTCTAATTTCGCTATATCGCTAATAGTTGCTCCGCGGTCTTTCACCATTAACTCCCATTGAGCTATTTTGCTACGCCGTAGATCGGTAAGTTTGTTCCCTCGGGATGCATTTGTAAATGTTCTGTTATTCGTGCTACTACACAATTGAGTTGCAAGGCCACTGACGACGAAGTCGCCGGCGACGACTGTTTCATTGGTTTTAGTTTTTCCTTATATCAGGTTTTTCATTTAAAGGATATATCCCATACACAACTGCTGTTTCAGGATATGCTCGTTCATAGTATGGTTTGTCAATTCCAGTTAACAGACCCGGCTTAGAATCACGGCTAACAACGACTGTTTTCTTGTCTTTGAAAATAGGTTCAAATTTGTCTCGTATAATCCAACCACCTGATTCTACCCGGATAATGAATTTCACTCTAAAAAAGTACTTTTTGTTGCCAAGTTGTGATAACATCAACGCTGTGTTGCTGTCGTTCATGGTGGCATCAACAGCGCCATCAATTCGAAATGTTGACCAGCTATGAAATGCACCGTCATGCTTGAATTCATTAATACAGTAACGAATTTTATTTATCAGGGCTCTATCCGTTATTGCCCGTTTTGGCACATCTTTGAGGGTTCTATCGAGATTGAATTTAACATTTTTGAAAGGTTTAATTGCTGATAATCTCTCGAACTCCTCTATGTTATAATTAAAACAAGTATTTAAATAGAACAATATAGTATAATGAATCACTGCAAATGGCTTATGATTGGATCAACAACCCAGTGTAACAAATCATGCAGAAGCGAATTCTGTGGGTATCATTTACAAAGCGTTCGCAACGGTTCCTTCGGCCCTCTTTCATGCCTCCGATGTGGGGTGGGCGTTAGAGGAAAATCACAACTATGTCTCAGTTGCGGCGGCAAACGATACAGGGTACTAAAACGCTATTATGACAAACGAATACAAAATACCGTCATTGTCCCTAACGATGACAAAGTCATCATAACCCCTCAAGATTATATCCAGAGGTTTATAATTAAAGCAGATAATAAATTAGATAAGTAGTATTATTATACAAATGAGCCAAGATTTCAGACCCCATCCAGTGCTTGTTATTTATGAAGCCTCCAGTGATGGTGTTGTCAGGCACCGCAGACTAAAGAAAGCCGTTGGATCTCTGAATAATATGGGATATTTGCTGTTTAGTGCTAAAAATAAACATATCTCTGTCTAGAATTATTTTTGAATGTCATAACGGATTGTTTAAAGATGGCTTTGTAATTGATCACATAAATGGCGTGAAGACTGATAATTGTCTTGAGAATCTTCAAGCCGTCTCACAAAGTCGGAATGCAAAATTAGGTGGAACTGGCAAACACGCAAAATGCACTAGGGGGGTCAAATCGTTTGATTTAGAAAATAATGAAGAGAGAAGCTTTCAGTCGATAAATGAAGCCAGTAGATACTTTGACATTTGTGGGACTTCAATACGATTTGTTGCAGAAAATATAATTAAAACAGCTCTGTCAAAGAACAATGGCCATAAAATAAAATTTGTATACACCTGAAACGATTCAAGGGAGATAAATCCTTTATGTATAAGTCCAACCACTCATAACACTCTACTGACTAAGTTCCCTTGTATTATGACGTCAATGGAATTTGTGCCGTCTGCTACATCGGTAGAGCTGTATTTATCAACTTTAACAATTTCTAAAACCTTTTATTGTCGCTTGGTTAAAACTGCATCATTTAAACAGTTGTATTTATTTAGACCATCTACATTCAGCTATTAATACACTTTTAGTACAGACGTTCTTTATAATCCAGCGCATTACCTATGTTCGCTCAGTCGGAACGAGTATGAAACACTAGTGTTTTCCATTCATTGAAGTACTTGGGCGTGGTAAAAATTCCTCTGTATACAGCTCTTTGTGATCTAATCGATAATGCATTTTGTCTAGAAAATTAGAACAGGGAGAATACACGCTGTTATCTAACAACTGAATTATTTTGTTTAGTGGTTTTTTTTAAACATTTTGTCTCATTTAAATGTGAAAAAGCATTAATAAGTAATTCAAGGAAATAAAATAACACACCCGTGAATCAACGCTGCTGTATTAGTCACCTTATATACGTTTTGACTCGTAATAAGCTTGGGGCTTTCGAAAGCCAAATCCGACCAATCAAAACTAACCAACGCTATTAACATGGGCGTGTGGTTGTCTTTTGTCAATCATGCAACCGGGTTAATTTAGTTTGGTTGCGTTTGATTGGTTGGATTGGCCTTGGAAAATCTGCCACGTCGTTTCGAGTTTGCACTGTCTTTGTGCCGTCCCACATCATTACATCACAAATTCCATCATCGTTTCATTGTAATTATCCATCCCTAATTAACTTAATTAAGTACATATAGTGCCGTCCCCCAACTTTGGGCTTACTTGCATGTGAAGGCAACCAAGGAGTTCCAAAGATGTGTTGTCGTATATGTAACCTCTGGGTCTCTTTGACGTCATAGGGGGCCAGCGGGATTGCCAAATGGGGTTTTCATGTATGTGCTGTCCTTAATTAACTTAATTAAGTACATGTGGTGATGTCCCCCAAGCATATCTTCTGGGCGGTCTAAGATGGCATTTGCCACGTTAGGCCTCCCGCCGGAGATATATGTTTCGGGTTACTTTGGGCTTATTTGGATGCGAAGGCACCCAAGGAGTTCCAAAGATGCGTGTTGTGTTGTCCTTAATTAAGTTAATAAAGTAACCTCTGGGTCTCTCTGACGTCATAGGGCGCCAGCGAGATTGCCAAATGAGTGTTATTTTCTAATAATTAGAGGTAAAATGTATTATATTATATTTTTATAAAAATATGGATATCAAAGATGTAAATTCTATAATTGCTGAAATCTCAAATTTGCAGAATCGAGGGATAGTATTATCTAAAGATCTCGACTGCGACAGGATTGCCTCGGAAAATGAAGACATTGAGTATCAGTCTAGTAAGGGTCGTTATGTTTTACCTAAGATGTACAGGCTCGTGAAAGGAATTCAAAAGTCCATCAATGCTTGTTTGTACGGTAACGACATTAATGTATTTATAACGCTATTTAGCACCGTTGAAGCAATACGTCAAAAGCTCGGCCAAGAGAAACGAGCTGAAATTGGTTCTAAGGTTCGTGATCTTAGAAAAATATTAAACGAGGAAAACCAAATATCCTAACCACGTGAGCGTTACCATAAAAAAAGGCTTTCAGTAAAAAATTTATTTTTTTTAGCGTTTTTTGTAACACTCACATAGGATTTTCTCCTGAAAGGATACTCAGCAGTTTGGGCTTGCTCATGCAGTTATGTGCGTACTGGATGGTCTGGTTGTGGTAGCAAGTAATCACCGCGACGCCTCCATTTTCACATAGTTGTTGTTGCCGCGTCGTTAACAAAAATCGTTCATCGCCGTTCTCAGATATTATAATTTTGAAATCCCCAGCGATGTTGTTTCTGAAACACTCGCGGATAGCGTCGTACAGTTTAACCTTGTATGAGATAGATACGTTAGCTTGATGGTACATTATTTAATAACTCACCTTTTAATTGTGATAGTTTCACATTTGAAAACTCAGTTCACAAACAATATATGGTAGGTGAATCGCGTACAACTAGATTAGCCCGTGAGCGGCTAGAAGCAATTAAAAAGTTTATACCGGTTCGAGACAGACTTCGCGAGAAACTTCATCAACGACAACAAGCGCAGACTGACTTTTCTGTGTCAAGTGAACAACTGTTTACTACGATAACAAATGCGACCAAAGATGTGAAAACAACAACTGAACGAGCAATATTTGGGGATATTCCTGAGGAAGGCAAGCGACGAGAAGTGCCTGTTCTTGGTGTGCTTGAAAAAATTGCAGCAGAGACCGAACAAACAAAAATGTCTTTAGAAACACTTCCAGTAGATATAGTAACTACTTCACGGCAACAACAAAAAGAGAGCGAGTACTAGAAGAACTAGTTGCTACTGCAATAAAACCAGAAGAAGAGGAAGGAGACGTTACTATAGAAAAAATGTATTCACCGCAAAGTATATTTACATACTATGCATACGACAAAATTAAAAATTTTAAAGATGACAATAATTTTATTAACTTTACCGCGCGGAATTTTTCCCTCGATTAAAGAGAAATAGCTGTAAACAAAGGGTATAAAGAGTATATAAAAAACGACGAGAATCGGATAAAAAAGTATACCTGGAAAACAGTGATAGATTTAGAATCACAGAAAGTATCCGCAATGATTTTGAGAGTTTTAAAGACGAAGTATTGAGTAGAGTAGATAAAGAGTATCCAACTGGATTTTTTGGTAAAGAGGAGTCAACTGGAGATGGATATTTAGGCAGCGGCATAGTTGAAAACACTAGCGTTACTTGTCCTGGTAACATTCTCAGTGATATATCACGGCTGGAAGTTCTCATCGGGGGGAAGCGAGCCAGAAACAATTCTCCGGAAATAATTAATGAGGCCGCTGATATTTGCAGACGGTTATTTGCCGGCGGTATCATGGACATTGATGTATATCGAGAACTCATTGCTGAATTAGTTGAAAATCACAAAGATGCCCATGGTTATTACAGCGATTGATCACTAATTGAAAAACTACTAGTTTTATAACAAGATGATCATACACTACAACCATGATACACCCGTAAGCGTCTACGTGGTGAACTCACGATTGCCTGTTTATAGAGCATATTACGGAGATGGTTTCGGCAATACCATTGCGGGGTTATTTACAAGAATGGCTCCCAAGGTGGCGCCGTTAGCTAAACAATTATCAATGAAAGCCATTGATATTATTCGTGATAAGGGAATCAGCGCTGTTGGAAATCTTGCCGGAAAGGCATTTTCTGCCGCGAAAGATAAAATAGCATCATTGGTGCGAAAGAAACCAACGGTGCTGCCATCAACTACAGTGATGCCTGCAAAAATAAGCAAAGCAATAAATAGCGCAGTGGAAGAAAAAAATAGCGTCGTTGGCTGCTTCGGTGACTCCGTCGCCATTGACGGCTTCACCGGTAACATATAGCGCTATCATGAACGCAATAGCAGGAAGTGGTTTGAAACGAAAACAAAAACAACGATGATTATAAAGAGTTTCACAATTGAAAACACTAGTATGTTAATAAAATGTTTAAACAACAGGCTGATCTCGCGTTTGATATGGAAGCCCCAGTACCCAAGGACAATTCCGTCCGCGATTATCAATACTATTCCTATCATGCAATACAACCCGACCTACGATCGCGAATTGAACTTCAAGTTCAAGATACCAGTAAATACTTTTTGCCATTTGAAGCATTTATCGAAGTAGAAGAAAAACTCGTAACAAACGATGCTGCTCATAATGATCCACCATATGCAGATAACGCTAACATCCGAGTTGGTTTTGTTAATAATGGCATAATGGCGTTTTTTGAAAGTGCAAGATATCTCATTCATGGAAAAGAAATTGAATCAATAGACCGTGAAGTTGATGTTGCAACAACAATAATCGGGCTAGCAAGATACTCCGATGATTATACAAGATCGGCTGGTCCATCTGTGATGTTTGCAAAGGATACCTCTGATAACGCTGACCACCTTCAATACATTAAAGTGTTAACACCGCGAGACACTTCAGTTGATAATCAACATGAAGCAGCTAATCCAGAACGTCGAGCTAGACCCGGAGCTGCGTTTGATATTCTCGGAGGCGTTAATGGTAATTTCAATTTAGGATTTGCAACACGAAAAGGAGCATTGCAAGAACAGCAGCGATATTTTTCATGTGCGATTCCACTCCATCACATATTTGGATTCTGCAGAAATGTCAGAAAAAATATTTATGGATCCAAACACACAATCGCATTAGTACGAAAAGGCAATGACAACGAGGCAATTTGGCGCGCTAATGGTGTCGATGATGGTAAAGTTGTTTTAACTAAATTAGCATTGTGGATGCCAGTAATGACCCCATCAATCGCCACAGAAGAGCGGCTACTCTCATTTATGGACACAGGCGGTAAATCATTGCTAAGTTGGCTAACAACAACGACTGATGCTAAAGAGGATAATGGTAATGGTACATTTACATGGCATTTGGCATCAAAACAAGGCGTTTCAGCTCCACGTCATATATTTATAGCGCTGCAGAATCGGAATCGATTACGCTCCCAAGAACGCAGTCATATGATATTTGATCGATTAGGGGTAAGTGAGGTTTCACTGATAATAAACGGACAACGAGAACCATCTGAGGATATACAGCTTAATTACGGAAACAACCAAATAACATGTGTGTATCATCGGATGCTGTCATATATGGGTCGTGATAAAAATGTTGATACTGGTTTACAAATATCGCAACTTGATTTGAAAAACCTATATCCGATTTATTACTTTTCGCTGGAGCATCTTGATTTAACAAGGCAATCCGTCGTTGACATACATTTTAGGGCTCGTATTGATCCTGGTGGTGTTGATTATAGAGCGGTTGCTGTTATTCTCAGCGACAAATAAATGCTACTTGAAGGTGTTGGTGGACGAATGAGAATCGTTGATGCACCAGTGGAAAATATGTAAATGAAACTTGAAGAGTTTCCAATTAGATCAATTAAAAGTATAAATGTGTTTTACAATAAAATGACATATAGTGTTGTTAGTGTCAAGCTGACTGATGGTCATGTCAAGAAATTGCGATCAAAATCCGCTAAAGAATGTAGAACAACAATAACGTTAAAATCAGCGCAGATGTCCGGCGGTACACATAAAATACTGACGGATCGTCAAATAAAACATTTCAATGATGCGCTAAAGAATAAGAGAGGGGCTCAAATTGTAGTTTCAAAGGCTGCAGTCGCCAACATGATAAAATCAGGTGGTATATTTCCATTGTTAGCTGCAATACCAACATTGATTGCAGCGGTTGCCACAGCGGTGGCGTAAGAGGCGGCGTTGGGAGCCGTTGGGACAGCGGCAGGGATGGCGTTGAAAAAGGCAACTGGGAAAGGATATAAAAAAAGGGAAAGGGTCTAAGACTACCAGGAACCCCGTATTCAAGGTACAGCGGAAAGGTCTGAGAATACCAGGAACGGTTTATTAGTTGAAAGCCCGATTCTCCCTATGTCCAATTTTGATTTAATTGATGCTGCTAAAAAACTAGCGATAAAAAACATCAGAGGGGTTTTTATGAGAGATCAATTACCGAGAAAACCTAAACGCATTGAAACCGGCATCATCAATTTTGATAACAGTAACGGATCGGGAACTCACTGGGTTTCATACGCGATCGATCCGCGTGGGATTGTCTATTTTGATTCATATGGGCTAGCCCCACCGAACGAGTTTATGCGGTATATAACTTCTTCGATGAAACTCAAAGAGTTTCCGATTTTTTATTCCACGCTGCCAGCACAACAATTAAATGATCCACATATATGCGGCCGTGAAGTATTAAATGTCCTCGCGGAGATTTCATCGTCACAGAAACCGCCTCATCTGGTTGTAAATAAATACAAGAGTGGGAAATTACAAGGTAATTTTTGAGAATCAATAAATTGAGAAAACTAGAGTCTTTACAATAATGATTGATATTTGGGGACGATCTCTGTCAATGTCGAAACCAACCACGATAACATCTGCGGGTTCTATCGAGGATGTAAAAAAAATAATTGAAGATGAAATCGCTGAGACGTTAAATTTATCAAGTGTTGACCCGAACGAAATAGTTGTATTTCAAGATCTCCAGGGTAAATTGAAAACCAGTAATATATCCGCGGATGACATTTTGATACGGCAGCGCGACGCCGCTGAAACCTCTATTGCGCTGTATTCCAACGGTGGACAACTTAAACCAGGCGCACTTGTGTCTACGATCACCGACAGGATTGCCGCCCACGACAGCATGATTGCCACCCACGACAACAAGATTGCCGCCCACGACAGCATGATTGCCGCCCACGACAACAAGATTGCCACCCATGGCCGTGATCTGGATGATTTTATACGAGGTTATAATAATTTTCGCAAAATTGTCGTACATAAATTCTTTGGAACCCCGCTTGTGGTTGGCATGACTCTCGCTGAAATTAAAAACTTTCTATCTTTATTCTTTTTTAACAAGGAGGTGAAGAAGATGATGAATGAAAATGAAATCAAGGCAAATTATCTCGATATTTACACGGATATTTCTAAAATAATAGAAAATCTTGAAAAGGTACAAAAACCCACTAACGACGTCGTTGTTAAGTTTTTTGGAACCCCGCTTGTGGCAGGTATGACTATCGCTGAAATTAGCGAGTTTATTGGCAAGCATACTCACAATGCCTACGTCGCTAATAGTTTCTTTGGTGTCCCGGCTACATCTACGACGACTCTCAAAGATATTAATATGTTTATGGTGAGACAAACAACACATAATACCATCGTGGATAAATTTTTAGGGAGAACACCTGTGTATGAAACCACATCTCTGACCGGCCCGACCCTCGCTGAAGTTAAAAGCGCTATTGACGAACAAAAACTCACCAATAAAATTGTTAATAATTTCTTTGAGGGTTCTGAAAGTTACAATATCACGACGACATATTCTCAACTCAACGGGCATTATAATACCCAAAAAAGTTTGAAATTTAACCTCCTTTGGATTTCATTTTTTAAACACCGCGATGGAACGATGATGAAATATACCGAAATCAAAAAAACCTATCTCGACGTTTACGACGATATTCTTAAACTAAAAGAAAAATCTGAAAAGGTAAAGATTCCGCATCCAGACATAGGCGTTAAAAATATCGTGTATACGGTTGATCATGGAACCATGGATTGTATAAGAGACGTTTATACTACACTGTCCATCGGTCTCTGGGCGGATGTCGAAGCGGCGGGTGATGGCATCCTCAGGCCAAAGCAGGTCGATGGTATCTACAGGCTAACGTGGATCTCTATCCATCAATTTAATATAATCGCGGACGGTAAAACCTACTCTGGTGGCACCGCGACGTTAATTATGAAGGGTCGCGAACAAAACTTTAATGTCGTCGCGGTTGATATATTCACCATTAGATCAAAAATAACTTGGTGTTTAGAATTTTTAGATGATTTTTCCGGCTGAAGCTACTAGCAATTCCCCTTAACGATGGTGAATAATTGAAAAAACTAGCGGGTTTAAAATAACAATGACATCGATGAAATCAATTGAACTGATAATAGTCCCAGAGGTATCACAATCGCATCGATATCGATATGATACCGTGAAAGAGTTTTCCGCGAACTTGAAATCACTTTCTGAGCGTTATCGTGAAAAAATGAAAAAATGCCGACGCAGCATAGCAATCATCGACATCACCGTGTACTCGGTGTCCGGTGTGATGGCCAGTGCTGGGTTTTTTTTGTCGACGGTGACCATCATGGCTCCAATAGCAGTTCCAATTGCTATCTCCGCGGCAACAACAATTGCGGCAGTCGACACCGCGATAACTAAAAGATTATCATCGTGTTCTCAGAAAAAACTCAGTGATTATACAGCTTGTTACCGGGTGGTATCTGACGCATACTCGAAATTATCCGACTTGATCTCGCTGTCGATAGATAATTCGTTCATATCCGATTTTGAATTTTCCACGATGACCCAGTTGTATAACTCCGCGATGTTGAAATTGGAAATTGAAGACAGCGTTAACAATAAGGTCACTCGAACTACTTCAACGAATCGCGGAGAATACCACTCCGATACGAACAAGCATGATATCAATAACATCAACAAACCCTGAATTTAGTGTGAACTTTCCTTCTCCGATTCCAGTGCGTGAGATCGCTCTGGCAAAATTACGAGTATATCATAGCTGGCCTAATATCAAATCGGTTGCATTTGGCGGTCAGCAACCCAACAACGCACTGGTGTTCTCGTATAAGAATAAACCAGATGGTACTCCAGAGTGGGAAACTGTTTCGTTACCAATTGGGTCGTACCAAATTGAGCAAATCGATGCTGAAATTCAGCGTATAATAAAATCAATCACGTGAAAATAATCAAAAATAGGTATTAAACTTCATGAACCGACGCTCTCGTCGTCGATCGAAATAAGCACAGAGGGATACATTGTAGATATCTATAACAGCTCGTTAAGAACAGTGTTAGGATGGCCTGAAATACGACTTGAACGAAAAGAACCGGTTTATACACCCGAACCGAAAAAATCTGATTACGTCACCGACGTGATAGTACCTGATAATCCAATAAAAATTTATAAAGATCACAGAATTACTATAGATTTTTTTTTGGCATCGTATACCAACCAACTGGGAGAGAGAAGGAAGGGGATAGTATAGAGGGACATCATTTTGTTAACGAACCTAGAATTATTGAAAATTTCACAGCAATGAATAATGATTTTTCGCTGTTGTCAATATCTCTCAGATCTGGTACTCTCACTCGAGATGAATTTATCAGCGTCATAGAAACATGTAACAAAATTACTGATGATATGGAAAAATTTAATTTACAAATTATTCAGGATATACCAGATGATGATTCCCCCATGTCGAGAACAGAATTTGCAAAAAAATATAATATCCCTGTTAAGGATATTTCAACATTTAAACTACCAGGATATAAAGCACCAGAATTAAAGAAACAACTTAACGACACCATCGATATTGGTTTTAAAATAATTTACAACACATGGAAAATAAATCTTTCACGGGGAGATTCATTAATCCTAACATGGAATAATGACCCAGATGGCGGCGGTAGGCATATTGTCCCTCACAATGTGAATATTTCAGCTGTGATTGCGCTCAATTTAGTATGTGATGCAATTGAAGGAAGCTATCAAATTAATCTAGAACAATCAAATCAAGCTCAGCAAGGATATATTTTTTATTCGTTTGCAAAAACAGCTCCTCCAGGATTTCTAATTATTGAAAACCCAATCAATCCTGTCTACATGCGATGCCATAATAATTCGCCAACGAGAATTAATTTCCGACTCACCGACCAGTCAAATAATTTAATTGATCTACAAGATGAGGTTTGGCGATTAGTTTGTTTGTGAAATCATAAATGATTTTCGTCGTAAAGACTTGATCAAATATTTAGTTGAAATAAATTGTTAACCTGTAGTAGCAGGGGGGCGATGACTTCACGACGAGACCGTATTTTGACTAAACGATGAAAACGGTCTTTAAGTATGATTTGCGAAAAACTTATGTTTCGAGCAAGTAATCCTTTTTTTGGTTGAAAAAGAAGGATTGGAAATAATTATATCGAGATGTTTGTTAGATTTAGAGCAAATGATGTCTCGAACAAATGTCCGATTCGCCCCCCCCCCCGCTGCTAATCTTAATCTGAGTCTTCAGTTTTCCTTACCTCCTCTTTCAAAGTGTGTGCTTTTTCCAAAAGTGAACGACCGTCATCTAATTTGCTCACAAAATAGACGTTAGCGTTTGGATCGATCGCATAATTCCTCTTCAAGTTTAAGATGAAAGCTCGTGACCCGACTCTGAGTTGGAAATCCAAATTATCAGGGAGGTTAGCATCACTGTATTTCCGTCTATTTGTATGTAAACTGGCTGTCATATCTTTCAACCACACCATTTCCGACGACTCGATATGTGCTGCAGAAACAACTGGTTTGAATTTGTTTATTAAAAAGAATAACATTGCAAAATACAATAACAAGCCAAGGAACAAAGGAATGATTTGAAACAAACAAATAATGCTCTACGGTCTTAAGGTTTCTTGATATAAACAGTTCAAAAAAACGTTTTAATTGTATTTTTAAATTTATTGTTTTCATTGTCGCATTTTAAAATCTTTTAAATTTGATTATTAGAAAAAAAAAGCTTTGTTATATTTGTTATGTATATTCTGTCTGATGCAGTAAAGGAAATTTATATTTATGTGACTTCTTTAAATTGTCTGAAAATTCTATATATATATATATATATATATATATATATATATATATATTATGATATTTTGTTTTGTTTTAAAGTATCTGTTCACCTTGACTGATTGAATGCAAGAAAAAAAAGAAAGTACATATTTCTATTACAACATAATCTTAATATGGTAAAGTAAATAAATAAATCGGTAAATAAATTTGTAGAATTTGTAATTATACTCAAGACCGATCTAGAGACAAACATAATTTCAATATTCCATCAGCGTTTTTATCTTGATGTAATATTGACGCATCATCACTTCATTTTGCTTTTAAAAAATGTTTGTGAATTGGTGTATAGTATCTGTATAGAAATGAACTGCTGTGCTTTGATGGGACCTTCGTTGAAGTTATGAAACAATGAAAGGGACACTTACCACAAAAAACAATATCTGTCTTAAAAGTTAATCATCCGAATTTCTGTACGAAGGTCATAATGAAACCCTTAATGATATCTACACTATGCGGAATAAGGAAACATTAATGTTAGAAACAGTGTGCTGCACTGTAACTACTTAGAAGAAGAGCGCCAGGTGGCTTCTGCTAGGATACACACACACACACACACACACACACACATGTATATATGTATTGGAAGTGACGCAGGTAACTGAATACAGAAAGGGACATTGACAATGATGCAGACAATAGTTAAGTGGAAATGCTACGTGATACGAGCTACAAGTGCCATGCCTTAAAAGGGGAATTATTAGTATTAATAATTGGATTGCGTAATGCATGCGGCAGCAACAAGACAAGAACGAGCATGCATTGCAAAAAAGAAAGGACCAGAGGGCAGTATAGAACGGTAATCGCTAAACTGTAAAACAAACTACATGTGTGTTAGTGTTGCAACAATTAAGTTTGTGCACAAACAACATATGTTAGGTCATTTTAAATCAGGCGTTTAATCCACATATAAGAGTTATGACTGTGATGTCATATGCGAGATGTCAGAGGACAGAGCAGATGGATAATAAAACAAGACTGGATATGATGTCCTTGACGCCAAAGATAAGTACATGAATTGTACCATGACTGATTTTGCTAGATTTTGTGATTGCTGAGGAGTGGAGGGAATTTAAATGCGTTTGATGTGCGGAACAGGATCTGGCACTTCTTGCTTGACAGTCGCAAAATGCACTTATCTTGTTCTCCATTCCACAGTCTTGGTAACAAGCATAACCTCAATTACTGACAAGGTCAATACACAAATTAAATATACCTAACCCAAGACTCAGTACTGCAGTTGAAGTTGTATCCAATTCAATGGCAAATACCATCTCTGAGAGCATTTTAATCTCCTACACAAAGTTTTGAAACGTTGTGAACTGTGAATTTAAAGATACTATTAAGAATTTAATATATTAGCATTATCCAGAAATCATTTATTATTAACCGTTTGGTTTTTATTGTAGCCTTATTTGATGCGTTGAGCTGACTAGAACTGTTTAGATGTTTGTCTGCACGTGTGGTGGAGCCACGACTGTAGACGTAGCTAATACAAGGGTGTTGTATACTGTCTGTACGTTGTATATGTGGTGGATCAGAGAAGAGTGCGATTGGCCGATACAAGTATTAGGCCCACCCATGGACTCTGTTGAAATTTGCTGCTTACCTCTTTGTAAATCGTGCGACTGTACAACGGTGAATAACCATATGATGCTGCCAATTGTTGTTTCAATTGTGGACATTTCCATTTGCATTATATTATTTTGAATTTTAGTTGAATTTCAGCAGATTTGTGAATCTCACTTAACAGTGCAGAACATTTGAAACGTATTTGAATACCTTGTAATTTCTTAAAATCTAGATCATAGTCCATACGTGAAATTATGTGATTATCTTACAATGCGTAATATAATTTGAAACGAGGTTTCTTGAATTTATTTCTGATTGATATATTTTAGATTTATTTTCAACATGAAAATGTTGGAGTGATTTGATGAATCGTATGTTGAGAGCAATTGAGTCATTCTATTGATCTATCATACAATTTTGTTTACTAATTAAGTTCATAAATTTCCAATCTTTCACAAATTGTGTTTGAGTTATTCATTTAGTCCAAAACCCACTCGGTTTCTATTCAGCGACAACAATTGCAGTAAAGAGGTAAAGGATTTTTAGAGTTTCTTATATCTAAAAGATATAAAAGATGCATTTTGTTAAACACGTCATTTTCCATACGGCCTGCATGAAAGCAGTAGTTAAAGTGGATGTATAAATCCATCAAAAATTATGTTACATTGTCTAAAATACCTTGTTATTGTCTCAGTATAAGTATATATATATATATATATATATATATATATATATATATATATATATATATATATATATATATCATCCTGGTAGCAGCAGAGGGGGAGAACAGACCAACTTTTTAGCCAAATATTTGTTAAGCAAAAACCTCTTACCAAAATAGAAAAACCTTCTTACCAACCCGTTGCAAATTCGTTGGCCTCACTAGAGGGAGACGAACTTGCAAATATTTGTTAAGCAAAAATCTTTTTCCAAAATGAAAAATAAAACATCTTACAACCTCGTTGAAAATTCGTTGGCCTCACCCTCTCTGCTGCTATAGGTTAAAATTTCTTTTACGAGAATTAGTAAATGATTTTAACCAAATATTTTATCAAGTCCGACACGATATCGCGTCCGAGGGTCTGATAAATGTATCGTGACAAATCCATGTGGGACTGACTGAGCGTGACTAAAGAAATTTCTAAAGAGATTATGATCCATATCACCGCTGCAAATCAGCCAGCTGTTACACAGAGCGAAAATTTGAAACGAGGAAAGACTTAACAATACTCGAAAAAAGCGAGACCCGTAAGATCTTTTAAGACAACAAATAACGAGGAAATAGTATTTTAACCAATAGCTAAGGCTGATAAGTATTTCGATATTTGATCATCGTCTGAGGGAATTTATCGATCTGCGATTTCGAAAAAGACCGGACAAAAACTTAAATTCGTTTATGCATAGACTCCACGGACAGAAAAATATATGTTTCATATTAGAAGTATATAATTATCAGTAATATGAATTCTCAAAATATCTATGATGCAATAACCGAACTTTTAGTTTTTAAATCTCAGGGGATTTACACATCGATTAATTTAGACTGCGATCAAATTATGTCTGACTTCCAGGACATTGAATACGGCGCTAACAATAACAAATATATACTACCCAAACAATATGCATGTATAAAAAGAATTCAGAATTATATCCGTGATTCCCTGTTATGCTTTGACGACGTCAGTAAGTTTGTCCCTTTATTTACTATTGTGGAAAAATAAGAAAACAATTAATGAAGGAGTATGAGATAAAAAGAACAATTAATAAAAAAATCAGAAATATAAGAATGTTAATTGAACAAAATGAAAAGCACCTTTCGGATAATTGTTAGTAAAATCCATGGACTGTACCATAAGTGTTTTACTAGGAAGTTGTACATTTTCATAGTAAAATATTTTTTATTACTGAAATTTTCATAGTTAAACATTTTTTTATTACTGAAATTTTCATAGTAAAATATTTTTATTGGGTCGTTTATTGACTGATTTTGGCTATTTTTTGACTGATTTTGGTTATGTTTTGACTGGTTTAAAGCAGTTTCTGTAGGGTCAAATGGTCGATTTTGCATGGAATTTCTCTTAGACTTTTTCACCTGAAATTTGTTTAATGATGTTTTAGGTCAAAAGCTGACAAAAATCGATCAAAAATGAACAAAAAACGACAAAAACGACCAAAAAGTACCAAAAATGACTGTTGTTTTCAGTAGGGTCAAATGGTCGATTTTGCATGGGATTTATCGTAGACTTTTTCACTTAAGAATGATCTTGAGTACTACAAACATGTATAAATACTCCATGGACGGTATCATAAGTGTTTTACTAGGAAGTTGTAAAATTTCGTAGTAAAATATTTTATTCATTACTGAAATTTTCATAGTAATATTTTTTGTTAGTCGTTTTTAACTGATTTTGGCTATTTTTGACTGATTTTGGTTATTTTTTGACTGGTTTTAAGCAGTTTCAGTTGAAAATTTAAAAAAAATTTTACGGTCAAATGGTCGACTTTGCATGGGATTTCTCGTAGACATTCTCACGTAAGAATGACTGAGTAAAAAAATAATAAAAAATCACAAAAACTGACTAAAATCGGTCAAAAACGACTAAAAAACGACAAAAACGACCAGAAATGACTGTTGATTTCAATCGGGTCAAATGGTCGATTTTGCATGGGATTTCCAGTAGACTTTTTCACTTAAGTGAAAAATCACTGCATTCAGATTGAAATCTCTGGAAAATCTTTGATTTTCAGATTCAAATTGGAAAATTCTTTATAATTGGAAAATTGTTTACGATTAAAATAATGGTTAATGAGTCATTGACGACTAGATTGGCACGTGAGCGACTAGATGCAATTTTAAGATTTATACCAATCTACGACTCTGTCAGGAATCAACTGCAAGCTAGACAGAGTTTACGAACGGATTTTGCTGCGGGGTCTGAAGAGTTGTTTAAACCAATAACCACAGCAACGAAGGGGGTAGAGCGTGCTATATGGGGGGATATCCCAGAGACGGGGGGGAAACCTTTTATTGGTGGACTTGAAAAAATAGCAACAGAAACTGAAAAAAATAGCAATAAGATCCAAACAAGCAAAAAAATCTTTAAAAACACTTCCTGGTGATATAATAACTACAGCAAGACGACAAGAGCTACAAGAACGAGAACAACAAGAAGTAGAACAACGAGAACGAGAACTTCTTGAAGAAATTGAAGATGAACTTGCTAGTAGACCACCACTTATCGCATCACCTGTTGCAATAGAAGAATATTAACCTGAAAAGATATTTACTGATGATGCGTTAGTTAGAATTAGAGGAATCGAATCAAACTCTGAATTAATTAATTTTACTAAAGACAATTTAAAAAAAAAATATAAGAGATACGTATTTAAAAGACGACAAGTCTAGAAAATTTATAAAAGACAGAGACACCTGGGCAAATAGAGTGTTTTTAGCGAATCGCCGTAAAGCTAAACTGGCAGCAAGCAACAAAAGAATTACAAACTGATTTTAATACTTTTCTAGCTGCAATAAAAGGTGTCACACAATCACCACCAGATTATACAGCAGACAACCCAAATCCGGATGAAATACGAATAATGGCAGAAGCTGATTCTGCAGGTGCAACTGGTACAACTAAAAAATCAAGCGGAAAAGGATTTTCGAAATCTGAAAATCAAAGATTTTCCAGAGATTCCAGTGGAATTTCAATTTAATGTCCTGGTAATATTCTCAGCGATATATCACGATTAGAAGTTCTCATTAGAGGGAAACGAGCTGGAAATAAATCACCGGAAGTAATTAATGAAGCAGCTGATATCTGCAGGCGGTTATTTCAAGGTGGTATCATGGATATTGGTATATATATATATATATATATATATATATATATATATATATATATATATATATATATATATCGAGATCTCGTTGGCGAGTTAGTGGAAAATCCTACGGATTATTACAGCGACTAAAAGTCCAAAGGATTGGAAATCGTTTACGATTTCGACATTAGATAAACAACAATTGAAAACACTAGTGTTTTATAAGAATGATCATACACTGCAACCATGACAAACCAGCCAGCGTCTATGTAGTAAACTCACAATTTCCGGTTTATAATGCGTACTATGGTGATGGTCTCGGTGATACAATTGCGGGGTTATTTGCAAGAATGGCTCCAAAAGTGGCGCCGCTAGTAAAACAATTATCGATGAAAGCCATTGATGTTATTCGTTATAAGGGTATTAGTGATGTTGGAGATCTTGCCGGGAAAGCGTTTTCAGTCGCGAAGGATAAACTAACAGCGCTAGTTCGGCGGCGAAATAAACCGGGGCCATTACAATCTAGAGCGGAAATGCCTGCGAGTGTTAGTAAAATTATAAATAACGCAGTAGATCAAAAACTAGCGTCGCTGGTGACTCCATCGTTGACAGCAAGTGATCAGGATAATATAACCGCAAATATGATAGCGGGAAGTGGCTTAACACCACAACGAAAACGCTAGCGTTTTTCATGACAAAGTCGTCGTCGACGACGATGAAAATGAAAAATCCATAGGATTGGAAATTGCTAGCAATGAAAACCATTTACGATTTTACGATTTAGACTTTGATAAATAGAATAAAATGTTCAAACGGTCACCTGATACAGCGTTTCATATTGACGCCCCAGTACTCAAGGAATATTCCGTACGTGATTATCAATTCTATTCTTATCAAGCAACACAATCAGATCTGCGATCGCGATTTGAACTTCAAGTTCATGATACCAGTAAATACTTTCTACCGTGTGAAGCGTTCATCGAAGTAGAAGGAGAACTTTTAACAACTGCTACTGATGCTCATGGTGTACCAGTACCATATGACAATAACCCAACTATCCGAGTTGGTTTTGTTAATAATGGTATCATGGCGCTATTTGAGAGTGCAAGGTATCTCATTGATGGAAAGGAAATTGAATCTATAGAGCGTGATGTTGATGTTGTAACAACAATAATAGGGTTAGCGAGATATTCCGATGATTAGACAAGATCGGCAGGTCCATCTATGATGTTTTCTAAGGATATTACTGATCACCCTGAGCA
The DNA here is from genome assembly GCA_029339505.1 of Unio delphinus. Classification (NCBI taxonomy): domain Eukaryota; kingdom Metazoa; phylum Mollusca; class Bivalvia; order Unionida; family Unionidae; genus Unio; species Unio delphinus. Next base: position 3,441,344 of record JAQISU010000147.1, read on the forward strand.
CGTCCAGTATTCTAATCCAGCACCAGCCGGATATGTAAGACCAGCTGCTGATTTTGATGTCGTAAATAATATTACTAATTACAACGTAGGATTTGCAACACGCGTATCAACGTTACAAGTACAGCGTAGACAATTTTCATGCGCGATTCCGTTGCATCATATTTTCGGATTCTGTAGAAATGTCCGAAAAGTTATTTATGGAGCGAAGCATACAGCAGTGCTCGTGAGAAAGGGTAATGATAATGATGCAATCTGGCATGATGCTGGTGTTCTCGAGGCTAAAATCATTTTAACAAAACTATCAATGTGGATGCCAGTGTTAACTCCATCAATCACAATAGAATAACGATTACTATCATTTATGGATCGTGGAGGAAAATCATTGCTAAGTTGGCTAACAGTGACCACGGATACTAAACAGGATGATGTTGATGATACATTTACATGGCACCTGACATCAAAACAAGGTGTTTCAGCTCCACGTCATATATTTATTGAGCTACAGAATAACGCGCGAGTTGGTAATCAAAAACGAAGTCATATGCTATTTGATCAGATAGGTGTTAATGAAGTCTCGCTGAGAATAAATGACCAGCAGGAACCATCTGAGGATATACAACTTCATTACGGTCGAAACCATATTGCATGCGTGTATCATCGTATGTTGTCATATATGGGACGCGATCAAAATATCGATTCTGGTCTCCAAATATCACAGTTGGATTTTAAAAGTTTTTATCCGATTTATTACTTTTCACTGGAACATCTTGATTTAACAAGACAATCCGTTGTTGATATTCACTTTAGAGCTCGTGTAGCCCGTCCTGGAGGTATTGCTAATTACAGAGCGGTTGCTGTCATTCTCAGCGATAAATCAATGATACTCGAAGGTGTTGGTGGACGAATGAGACTAAATGTTGCACCAGTGGAAAATCTGTTTCTGATTTTTCCATTAGAATCAATCTGTTATTGTATTATGTCATACAGTCATATCGGTGTTACATTGACCCCAGGTCAACTCAAGAAATTGCAATCAGAATCGGCTAAGCGATGTGGAACTACAATCACGTTGAAACCAAATCAGATGACTAGCGGAGCGAATAAATTGTCGCTGACAACTCGTCAAGTAAAACACTTAAATGATGCTTTGAAGGATACAAAAGGCGTTTAAATCACTCTCTCTGCGGCTGCTATCAAAAACATTATAATAACCGGCGGTATATTCCCGTTGTTAGCTGCGATTCTTGCTTTCATTGCAGCAGCGGCCCCAGCAATGGCTAAAGCGGCAGCGTTAGGAGCCGATGGTACCGCAGCAGGGATGGCATTAAAAAAAGGCAACTGGGCAGGGTTATAAAAAAGGGAAAGGGTGTAAGACTACCAGAAACCCCGTAAGCATGGTACAGCGGGAGATCCGTTCATGGATCAGGCCTGTGAATCCCAAGAACGGTTTACTAACTCAGAAATCTTCGATTTCCAAACATTCGATTGAGGAACCTTTGGTTGTAGAGTCTTTGACTGAGGAATCTATGGTTCCCATGTCCAATTTTGATTTACTCGATGCTGCTAAAAAAAACTCGCGATTAAAAACTTCCGAGGTGTCTTTATGAAAGATCAGTTACCGGCACAACCAAACAGCGTTGAAACCGGTATTATTAATCTCGATAACAGCACCGGACCTGGAACTCACTGGGTTGCATACGGGATTGATCCACTTGGGATTGTTTATTTCGATTCATATGGACTAGCGCCACCGAAGGAATTTATGCGCTAAAAAAACCGCTTAAACACCTTTCCAAAAATCAAAGCTTTTCTTAAAACGAAGACATGGTATTCTACGCTACCAACACAACAAATTAATGATCCACCAATATGCGGCAGCGAAGTATGAAATGTCCTTGACGCTATTTCAACATCTGGAAAACCACCACATGTTTTCGTAAATGAATACACTAGTAATCACTAGGAATTGAATGGATTTTAAAGAGAGATGTATAAAATAACATGATTGATATTTGGGGGCGATCTTTATCAGCGCTAAAGAAACCAACAACAGAAATGTCTGCAACCGGTGATATAAAGAGAATAATCGAAGATGAAATCGCTGAGACGTTAAACCTAACAAGTATTGACCCTGGGGAAATAGTTGTATTTCGAGATCGTCAGGGTAAATTGAAAACCAGTAATGTGTCGTTGGATGATATTTTGGTTAAACAACGAGACGCAATCGAGAACACCGTTGCGTTATTTTACGATCAGGGTAAACTCAAACCGGGAGTACTCGTTTCGACGATTACAGATAGATTAAAAACTCTCAACGATGAGTTGAAAAATTCTATGTTGGAACTAGCAACACTTCAATATAGAACTGAAGATAACGGAAAACAGTTTTTAGTTTTTCGTAAAAATGTCATCGAGAAATTTATTGGAACCACATTGGATAAAATTGAAATAAAACTCTCTGATATTAAAAAATCCATCGATGAGACGAAAAACTTCATCGAAACAATCAAAGATGATTTTCCGTGGATGATAACAATCATTGAAAAAGCAAACATTCATCATGAGAAAACCAACAACGTAGTATACACGATCCAACACGGATCAATTGCATGGACTCCTACAGACAATATACTAAGTATCACTGCAACCGTCAAAGGCATTTATTGCTTAACACTAGTAACACCGAATTAGTTTAATATATCATCGTCGAGTTCATCTGGGGGTCAATAATACAATATCAACGATCATCGACAAGGATACAACTGAAAAGTTCACGATAGCATCCACTGATAAGAATTTGGCTAGGGTTTCAACAACGTGGTATGTGGAATTCGTAGCGGATTTAAATAACGGTTTCAATTGAAAGCGTAAACTGATTTGGAAATAAAATGTCGTCATCAACGGTACCATCGGTATCTCAATATCGCTATCATCAGGCCAGAGAGTTTCAGACTAAACTCAAAGCGTTCACTGAAGAGTATGCAATGGAAATAAAAATATACCGACGAAGAATCACAGCAGTTGATGTTACCGTGTACTCGGTGAGGGGTGTAATCACCGGAGCTGGTATAATACTATCCTCTGTGACAATGATTGCCCTGATAGCTGTTCCAATTTGTATATCCGCGGCGACAACAATCGCGGGAATAATTTCGATAATAACAAAAACAATATCATGCAGCCAGAGTAAACTGCAAGACTACATAATTCAATTTCATGTATCAACCGCGTACTCGCAATTATCCTCGTTGATATCGTCGTCGCTCGATGATACATTTATATCAGATAGTGAGTTCTCAGCGATGCTAAATATTTATGATTCCGCGATGTCAAAATTAGAAAGACAACATGAGTATAATAACAATTCCAACACCGCAGAAACTACTTCAACAAATAGTGGCGAACACAAACCCAAAAACCAGCATGATCTCAATAACATCAACCAATCCTGAATTCAGTGTGAATTTCCCCATCCCAGTCCCCGTGACGGAGATCGCGCTAGCAAAAATACGAATGTATCACAGTTGGCCTAATATTAGGTCGGTAGCATTTGTTGGTCAACAACCGAATAACAGCTTAGTATTTGCAAATAAGAATCACGAAGATGGGACTCCAGACTGGAACGTTGTTTCAATACCAACCGGATCATACCAAATCGAACAAATCAGTGCTGAATTCCTGCGCAGAATAAAATCAATTAATGGAGCAGAATCACAAATCGCTATAACGGTTCATTAGCCGACGCTATCATCCGCGATTGAGATAAACTCACCAAATTATATTGTAGTTATCTATCAGAGTTCTAAAGGGACAACACCAGGATGGCCTGAAAGTCCACCTCGGGGAGAAACCATTAATTTACCACATGAACAACAAAAATCTGATTATATCACCGACAGGAGAAATCTTATAATCTAGTGAAAAGCTATAGCGATTACACCAAAATTATTTTTCACTGAAATGATAGAAGTTCCCGCTAATAGAAAATTCTACTTAATTCTAAATGATAAATTCACTGAAAATTTCACAGCGTTCAATAACGTTATTTCGTTGTTGTTAATATACCTTATATCTGGCACTCTCACCCGAGATGAATTTATCAGCGTCGTAGAAACATGTAATAAAATTCTCGATGACATGGAAATATTTAATTTGCAAATCATTCAAGATGTATTAGATGACAGAAATCCTAAAACGAGAACAGAATTTGCAACGAAGTATAGTATACGCGTAGAAGATATTCCTTAGTTCAAATTCCCCGGATATAATATATCAGAACTACAAAAATCTCTCAATGATGCCATAGATGAAGGTTTCAAAAACATCCATGACGCATGGAAGAAAACAGCACCACAACCACAAACACCTATCCTGACACATAATAATGACCCAGACGGAGGCGGCCGAGTTTGCGAGAGTGTATAATGTACTCGTAGAAGATATTTTCACATTCAAACTACACGAATATAATATCTCAGAACTAATAAAATCTCTCAATGATGCCAGCGATGAAGGTTTCAAAAAAATCCATGATGCATGGAAAAAACAGCACCACAACCAAATATCCTCAAACATCAAACACTCGTTCGTGCACCTTCTGCAAGCTCCTCTTATAGCATTACCTTAGGATTTCGGCATGGTAATGGAAAACAAGCTGTAACTGTTGGTGTATTCTAGAACCTCTGCGTTGGATACTTTGTCATGCCACTTGATGTGCATAATGCGCCAGATGGCATAGATGGTCCATGTTTCGCTGCTGTAGAGGATTGAGCTGAGCACACATGCTTAGTGGACACGCAGTTTGGTCTTATCGGTGAGGTTGGGGTTGTTCCATAACCTCTGGTTAAGTCTGGCCATCAATGCAGCTACCATGGCAATCCTGCCTCTCACCACATAATCGATTGAGAGTAGTCTGGAGATGTTGGACACAAGGTATGTGAAGTTCCCGACAACTTCCAAGTTGTACCCATCGATGGTGATAGAGGGAGGAGAGTCTGCATCTTGCGCCATTACGTTCGTTTTCTTTAATCTGATCGGCAGTCCAAATTCCTTGCAAGCATTGGAGAGGCGCAATCCGTCTTCCATGTGGGATGAAAAGGCTGCATTATTGTCGAAGAGCAATTCACCGCTGAGTACCTTTGTGAGTTTAGTATTAGTATAGAGACGGGCGATGCTGAACAGCTTTCTGTCAGCCCTGGTTTGGATGTACACTCCATGGCTGCAGTGAATGAAGGCGTACTGGTGAAGTATGGAAAAAAATAATATGGCACCAACACAGCCTTGTTAAACTCCGCTGCTTTTTGGGAATGCCTCTGATGTTGCGCTATTGAAGCACACTGTGCTGTGCATGTTATCATGGAACGACATAAGGACAGCAAGTGGGCGTGTGGGCAGTAAATCTTCTTCAGGAGTCTGAGGAGTCCATTCCAACTGACTAGGTCAAATGCTTTCATCAGGTTTACAGAAGGCAATGTAGAGGGGCATCTGCTGCTCATGACACTTTTCCTGCTGCTAACGTAGTGAGAAGATCATGTCTACGGTTGACCTGCCGGCTCAAAATACCACACTGGGGCTCTTTGTAGACGCGGAAGGATAGGATCTGCAAGCGCGCCAGGCAACATGGATAAAGGATTTAAGACAACGCTGAGGATGGAGATGCACCTGTAGGTGTTGTAGTCGCTATTGTCTCCCTTGTTCTTGTACAAAATGACGATGTCGGCGTCCCGCATGTTCTGTTGTATGTATCCCTGTTTCCAGCATAGGTAGAGGGATATTTGTAGAAGTTGGAGCAGAGCTGGTCTACCACTCTTGAGGACTTCAGGTGGAATGACGTCGCTTTCAGGAGCCTTCCAATAGTCAAGGCAGGTTATGGCTTTTCCGAGCTCTTCCAAGGTGTGTTGCGTTTTTAACTTGTCTATGAAAGACAGTTCTGGAATAGCATTCAGGGCAGTGTCAGTTACATTTTTTTACGTTGCATATAGGTCGAGATAGTTAGCGCTCAACTCATTGCTGCAGTTGTTTCCACTGGTCAGTGATGACTTCGTCTGTCTTGGACTAAAGGGAGGAGGTCATTGTGTTGGTAGGGCTTGTAACCTTCTTGATGCTCTCATACATTCCTCTTGTATCCCCGGTATCAGCAGCTGTCTGTATACTGTCGAAATGTTTAAGCCAGTAGATGTTGGCACAGTAGTGGGCGGTCTTCTGGGCGTTGTTCCTTGCATTCCCGGGGCCTTGTAATGTTCTTGGGCTAGGCGCAGCCTTGTATTCCAGGAGGGCTTTTCTTTTTGCCTCATTCACGGGCTGCAGTTTGCCTCATACCAGTCGGCATTTCTCCTTTTCCTATTCCCGTTAGCTATGATGGCTGAATTGTACACAGTGTCACGGAAATTGGACCACATGGTGACAATGGTGTCATCAAGTCTCACTTTGGTGAGAGCTTCCTGCACTTCGCTGATAAATTGCTTTGTTTTCTCTGGGATTCTTGCAGAGCAAGAGTGATGCGAGGTGCATCTTCTTGGGTGATATTCGCACCTTACTGACTACAATAGAAAGGTCAGTGTGGCATACGGAACTTTGGTAGCTGAGGATGGGGAGCACGCTGGCCAGTTCTGCGCCTGGTGATGACAAGATCTAGCTGATGCCTATGGGGTGAACTTGGATTTCTCCATCCATGACACCTGGTGGATCTCCTTGCATTGGAAGAAAGTGTTGGTTACACATAGGCTGTTGGATCTTGCCCCTTACGTAAAAGCTGAGACAGGCGGATCAGCCCTAATGGTCAGTTCCCAACCTTGCATTGAAGCATAGGCTTTCATTGGTTAAGATACTGGAGATCGCCTGGTCCTGAGCCTCAAAACAGTTATATTTCTCCTCGTGGGCATGGCGAATGTTGACCGGGCCTAGGGATGTTAACAATCAAAGGCAAGGATTCTCTTAGTATATGATCACGGAGGTAGAATGAAGGCGACAAACTTGTTCTTTACGGCAAAGCCTACACCGTGCTGCCTAGGTTTATCCGAGAGTTTCCCTTGCCAAACAAACGTGTAATTGGTTTCCACGATAGTGCCGCTGTCAGCCAGTTGGGTCTAATGGAGACAGTCAATGTCGATGTTTAGTCTAGAGAGTTCTTTATCAATGATTGCAATCTTCCGTGCATAGTCGATCTCCTGTAGGTCGTTGGTCAATCTAGGACAAATGGTCCTAACGTTCCAGGCTGCATAACGAATAGCTGAAGTTTACTTACTTCTTCTTTGAGTTTTTCCTGGTTCTGAGTTTTGTGGCCCATTTGCCGAGATAGTTTTCTAAGTTCCACGGAACCAGTGAAGCAGACAGGCCGTTTGGTCAGCACCTTAGTGACTGAGGAGTGCCCTGCTTAAAGCGGGCAGTAGCTCTCCAGTGAGACATGATGTTCGTCCCCACAGTCAAAGGTAACCAATGGCTCCAAGCTCTACGCAAATCGAGCCTTGGCTCAGAATAGGTAAACTGGTAGTTCTAGTGTTTTACCAACGCCGTACAACTACGCTGGAGTGTCCCCTCCAATGGAGCTACGAACCCTAATCAGGGTGGTATGGACAATAAGCTGTTGTCCATGCAAAGGATCCAACCATTCCACGCAGATGGTGGGCAAAAATGAACGACAAATGCCGATACAGCTTGGCACCAACGGCGTCGCAGGAGTTGCAGGAATGACGTTGAAGTCAATGTCAGACCACCTTGGTACTCCGTCTCCGTAAATTTGTTTGGGTTTACTACCTTAGCCTTTTAAACGAGTGCGTATAACCGCAAGTCAGCAGAGGTTTGGAATCAGAGTTTTCATTCTCCTTAATGAGCTACCATCCAAGGTTTCAAATCTCATCTACTTGAAGCTATTGGTTTTAAGGCGCCAGTGGCCTGCCATCACCCCTTATAATGTTAGATAATAACGTGGTCTGCCGGTATTCAAATCTAAGCCACTTACGAAAGCCAGGATATGGATTTAGTTGACAGAGGCGATCAGAGACGCAAGCCGTATGGGGGATTTCTGGAGTGGGGCGTTTGTCTCCCACTCCACCCCGGCATTGTCATCTTTAGACCACTATTATTTTATATTATTATCATCCTTAATATTATCAATATATTATTCTTAAGGTTCTTAACAAAGCAAGACATAAAACTTACTTCTGTATTTTGTTTGAATTAAATTTTGGCACGATAGTTCTGTCACAGAATTAGGCGAAAATTTGAACTGATTTTCGTTGTACTTAAATTGCAAATGAAACTCACCATTTTCTTGATTTCGTCGTACACGCATTACCTGGGGTGATTAAGTGGCGTGTAACGATTTGCATGTGCCAATTTGTAATTTACATGAAATTCGAAATACTCGTTTTACGTGGTGTACGGCAAGCTCGATGTGATTTATGTTCACCTATTGAGAGTATATAAGGCGAACTATTTATCATTATTATTTACGGGAACCAAAATATCTAATCAAAGGATAGATAACCTCGTCTTGCAAATCTCCAGCCAAAGGGGTGAGTGTTAAATTTACATTTCGTTTTATTGTGAATTTTATTCAGATTATCATTTCGTATAATGATGCTTTTATTGCAATTAAACGTGGAATATTTGGAATTACTAGTCACTTTTAGACTTTAAATACAATATCGTAATCTACGGCTTAGATTATTTTTGAGACAACTATTATTAGTCTGGTTTTGTTTATTATAGCTGATTCCGTCGTTGATTCCGTCGTTGATTCCGTCGTTGATACCGTAGAAGTACATCACTGATAGCGCATCTAATAACATCGTTGATACCGTAGCTGCTAATAACATCGTTGATACCGTAGCTGTTAACACATCTGATACCATCTTTTGATAAACGTCTTTGATATCGTCTGATTTGTTGTGGGACATCTATTGTTTGTTCTGGAACATCTCTGTATAAATATCTGAATGTGCTTGTGCCGTTAATTTGTGCAAACGGAATTGAAGTATCTGTCTGTGTGTCGAACTGTCTGTTCGTCAACATCTGTGTAACATGTAAATATCCGGAAAGCTAGAAGTCCGAGTGTCGGAGCTGTCTTAGAGTTGTAAAACGTCCGGGTCGACATCTAGGGGAGTGAGGAACCGTTGGTTCGGGTAGATGTTGTATGCTGTCTGAACGTATAACTGTGGTGGATCCGTGTAGGGAAACGTCCGATAATAGTATTGGTCAACCCTCGGTTCTCGGGGAAACTGGGAGACGATTCAACTGTTGCTGAATCGTGCGGTTATACAGGGGAGACACATAGGTGTATTGAAATTGTGATATAATTTAATACATTGTTGTATTTGCATGTTTATGTCAGATCGCAATAATATTTCAAGTGATCACATAGATATCAATAAAAGCTAGCAACTTGATTGAATACAAGTATATGATCGTGCTAGTTATCGCAATCCATCGTGCGATAGATAGTTTGTCGTTTGTGTTTATTTTTTTCGTAAATCATACTTGCATTTATTTAACTTTCGTAAGGGATTCTTGGATCTGTGTATAATCCAAGAGATCCCTTTACATTTGTGATTCCTTTTGTATTGTTATTTAATTTGTTCATGTATTGTGAATGGTTGTGAGTTTAATTGTGGGTTGAGTGCATGAATTATTGTGTTGTTACATCTGTATTTTTTTCATTTATAATTTATTACATAAATTTATATTTTCTTTCACTAATTGTGTTTGTATTGTTCATTTAATCCACCCTCCTCTCGGTAACAATTCTGTTACAAGTTCATTAGGGTTGGTCAGCATGTCTGTCTTAGGTTTTGATAAGATATTAAATAATTAAATAGAAAATGTTTACTTTTAATATGACAGAAGATTACGTATAGTCCAAACATACGCAAATTAAATACTCTGATCCTCATTTTGTGGTGCGTTTTTATAGTGAAGAAATTTTATCAATCGTTAACCTTTTTTTGTAACTGATATAATGACTATGTCTGTTAAAAAGTATAGCTATTTATACAAAACAGCAAAATGATTTGTAGAATCTCCAAATACAAAATCTAGTACTTTACGAGTTTTTGAATTCAAGTATAATTATCTTTCTAGTTCTGTGTCTCTCTAAGTTATATCTCAATAATTTTAGATTTATTATCTCAAGCTTTTAAGTAGCTTGTATTTCTTGAACAAGAACATTTTTTGAACCTAAAGTTAAAAATCTGCTGTACAAATTAAAATATATTATTCTTGCGATTTTGTTCTCAAATTTTATTTCAAATTTTATATTGTTTCCGAAGAGCTGTATAAAACTGTTACCTACTTATATTCTCCTCCATCTACTGTTTATTGCACCTGCTATTACAATGCTTCAAACAAAAGCAATGAACAAATTTCTTTAAAATATTTATTGCCTTTTAAATTAATATATGGTATGTTTATTACTGGTTTGGTACTATTTATCGATTGGCATTTATTTCAGTTTGCATTAAGATTTTAAATTGAAGTATCATATAAAGAATAATTTACAGACTTTCAAAGTTATCTGTGAATAAAACGGTTAATATCATCACTCCGTTCATCATATATATATATATATATATATATATATATATATATATATATATATATATATATATATATATATATATATATATATATATATATATATATATATATATATATATATATATAAAGAGAGATTATGTGATGCTAATTAATCCCTAAATGAAACATCAGGAGCTGAATAAAACAAAACTAAAAATTGAATAACACAGTTAACACATTGTGTTTGTCTCTTTCTATACTGGTCATGCCTAAGGGTATAACGGTATTACAAGAGTTCACTCAAAATAATTACACGTTTCAATAATAAAACCTGCATTCTAAATTCGAAGCCGGTCATTAACCATCCTGTTATTAATTACGGTAATACATGATAAATTTATCTTTATATCTAAGCAATCTACTGTTATGATGTTATTAGAAAGGTGCAAATATTATTATTAATATTCTTATTAGTAGTAGTAGTACTAATAGCATTACTATCAACAATAATATGAGTTGAAATAGTATTAGTAGAAGTAAAAATTGGAGTAGTAGTAGTAGTAGGTAGTAGTAGTAGTAGTAGTAGTAGTAGTAGTAGTAGTATTGCACTTTTAAAAAGGACAAATTATCAATGTTACGTCTACGACGTTGACGTGTTTCATTTATCACTTGTAAACTCACACATTCACACACACACACACACATTCACACGCTCATACGTGTAAAATATGTAGATTTATTAAATATATTTGCTTCTTCAGGTATACAAGTGATAACGCACGTAAACTACGTTTGCTTTTAGTGAGAAATAAGTTACTTTTCATCGTAATATGTAAATAAGTTCAGATCAACTCGAACTTACCATCCATCAAACATGTAATCACCTCACCCATCATGTTGTTGTTATTGTAGTTGTTTTAGTGTTTTACCTTTCAGCACAATATAGGCTGCACATGGCAGCCAGTATTAATGGTTGAGAACCCAGGAGAACCCTGGGAGAGAACCACTGGACCACGAGAAGCTAATGGCAAGCTTTCTCATCTACCAACATTGTCCGAATCTAAGACTCGAACCCACGCAGACAGAGGTGAGAAGGTACTTATGTCAAACTTAGAGCGCTTTAGACAACTCGGCCACAATATATGTCGTTTAATCTAATCCTACAAGTGGCTACAATTGTTGAAATGATGGCTCAAACAACTCAAATATACAACATATATTCTGTCAATAAATATGTTAAAATGAATCAATATGTTTATAGCAGTGGTACAACAATGGGTACGTTTATTATAAGTATAACTTTAAATCTGAATCGAACAAAAAATTCAAATTAAATAACACAGTTAACACATCTTAGTTGATATTGTGCTCATCACCGAATGGACTTACCGGAGAGTACTATAAAGCTGATGGCATTAACAATATTATCACACTTGAAATAACGTGATCTAAAATACACATTCACAAATGTTTTGAACGTTCAATCTTACATAGTACGATTGTATTTGAGCACCCTTGCGTATTCCATTACTCCTATTTAACGAGAGGGTGTTATGCTACGTATTGTAACTATTCATTAAAAATCGCACAAAGGTACCATGAGTATATTACACAACCTGATTGATTTTCCATAAGGTCGAAAACCGACGTAGCATTCGAAAGCGCTCAACATTCTAATCTGGGTCCTTGGACGCATTTAATTAAAACTGTTCGAAATCGAATGGGAAAAGACAGAATACATGATAATAGTAATGACAATATTAAAATGCGAAATGGGATAACATGTTGTCTTATATTTGTTTCAAAACAAAGTTAGTACAATTTTGTATACATTTATTGGTAGTTTCCTTGTTGATTTTGTCATGATGCAATCAATTCACACACATCTCTATGTGTGTTTCTGTCTCTGCATATATGTATACGTCTATCTATCTATCTATCTATCTATCTGTCTATCTATCTATCTATCTATCTATCTATCTATCTATCTATCTATCTATCTATCTATCTATCTATCTCTCACTCTCTCTTTGTATGTTTGTCTATCCATCCATCTATCTATATATTTATCTATCTATCTATTTATCTATCTATCTATCTATCTATCTCTCTATCTATCTATCTATCTATCTATCTATCTATCTATCTATCTATCTATCTATCTATCTATCTATCTATCTATCTCTATCTATCTATCTCTATCTATCTATCTATATATCTACCTATATATATATATATATATATATATATATATATATATATATATATTATAAATTATGTTTATGACACATCATTTTAAACAAATTAAAATAGTAGAGAAAGGAAAGTAATAATCTTAGGAGATAGTTGCAGTACATGTTATTTGCTGGGCGTACAGAATAGTTCCTGTTTCACAATATGTATATTAATAGACAAAGAATCCCAAAGGCGTGTAAAGTAATTTTTTGGACGATCTTGTTCATTTAGTACAACATATAATTGCTGTGTAAATAGTCATAAGCTTGTATGGAGCATTTAGACTCGCATCAGGGGATATGTTTTAATTTTGGCATATACAAATACGAAACTGCACATTTTGCATATAATGTTTACTTAACATGTGGTACATATGTGTTTACACGTTAAAACTAACTAAATTCCATTCATGTGTTCAAACATATATCCAACACACCCATAAAACTGGTCATATTTTACACTGGTTCCTCTAGCAGATTAACTTGATAAATGTCTGCGTTCATTGTTTGAAAAACATGCCTCAGCCACCAAATGCAGAGTATCGACTCAAAAAGCTTTTCCGTGATATTGCAGTGTTATGGACCAGATGCGTACTGCTAAGAGAGACCGCAATAAAACGGAGAGGCTTTAACTTTCCACCAGACCCACTATTCGTTAGCAAATACTTGAAGTGGCTAAGAAGAAAGTCACAAACATAGTACATTTAACCAAATTATCCAACTTCAGTACTAAGATCACTGTGAGTTCCAGAAGCAAAGAGCTCTTCGTTGTATCTGAGAAATTAATGCCAGATAAGACATGTACATGACGTCAAACTACCTTCTCTATAGTAGACCTATTTGCAAATTGCTTCCGTTACGAGGTACAAATCATCATAGATAAGCCTGATATAACAATTACAATTGACCCGTTGTGAAAATAGTTATGATCCAGAATTTCAGTGACAACCGTTCAAAGCATTTGAACAGGTCTCGATGGATTTAGTACGGAAACCTGTGATGAAGAATGCACCAAAGTCATGTGAACTTCGTCCAATTCCACCATCACTGATGCTTGAGTGCCTAGGCCCATAATTGCCGTCACCAATTGTTGTTATTAATGCATTTCTGTTATCTAGGGACTTCCTATCATGTTTCAAAACTGCAATATATCAGCCGGTGAAGAAGCAACTTTTCTAAATTAATGTACGTATACAAAATCTGAATTCAAACTGTCTTTTTAGGAATGTACACTCTCAATATCTACTTTAAAAACATCCTAAAGTTCGAAACACAACTGCTTGGGTCATCTTATGAGTATCACGATCAGAGTACAGCTCCCAATGGTACTCTACATTGGCTGTTCATTTGATGCATTATCAAACACAAAATTTGTTTTTTGTGCTACATTTCAATGACGAACTCCAATCTAGCATACCTATCAAGCCTGACCCCAGGAACATAGACTAAGAAGACACAGTGATCCATTTCAATAGAGGTCTTAAAGGTCACTTTTGTAAACTGCAAAAGTCAAAGACATTCTAATGTTTCCTACCTTAAATAGTTTCATTTTGTATGTTTTCTAATTTCACGGTGTTTTTTTTTGTGTTTTTTCGCTTTTTGTAGTCATATCATTATATATGATGTAAACGCTTAGAGTTTCGAAAGATTAGGCGCTATACAGGCTCTTCGTTATTATTATTGTTATTATTATTATTATTATTGTTATTATTATTATTGTTATTATTATTATTATTATTATTATTATTATTATTATTATTGAACGGTTGTCTCGCCTTCTAAACAATGTAGCTTATTTAGTGTTGAGACTGGATGACCTGGTGTCAGGAAAATGTGACTGGGTCGGACGTGATGATACATTTTTGCTGTCTCATACCCCAGTTCTAGGCATTATTGTTAACAATCCGGCAGCAGACATCGTAATGACATGAATGAACAATCAGTAACACTAAATGAGAAACCAAACCACATACATTTTGTATTGGTTCTATATACCCCAAAAAACAATGGTTTGGATCAGCTGTTATTGTCGGTATTACTGATAATCCAAATGCATCAACATCATTTTACAGGGACACGCTATCATCTTGCGATTTGTATGATGTTTTGTAAATTATCCTTGCAAATAACATCGATTTGTCAATAGATGATGTCTCAGTACATTTGGATATATCATCCTGTCACACAGAATTTTAAGAATTAATTACGCTGTTTAAAGATTTTTACTCTGTTGCATAACTTGTGTTCATGGATTTTTCCAACTCATCAATGTCACACACTGGACAAATCAGTGTTACATGACAAATTGGATGATTTATTTCGAGCAGCTTATAAATAATACTTGTAAAGTGTAATATATATATATCTATATATATATATATATATATATATATATATATATATATATATATATATATATATATATTTATTTATTTATTTTATAATTGGCGACTTAATCGCGGGAGAACATGCGGATAGAGCGACCTTGGGGTGTCGTCTGTCTCTGGGTTGTTGGCATCGTATGTTGTGGCTGTGCAGGCCCATGCGCGAGTGGTAGTCCCTCTTGAAGTTTGTGCCATACATACGTCGTACGTGTCCCAGCCATCGAACGCAACGTTTGCTCGTCATGGAGAACATGCTAGGGATATGTGCACGCTACATGATTTCGCTGTGTGGGAAACGGTGAGGCCATCTCTTTTCGTCGCGCCATTGCACATGGTTACACCAGTTTGGTAAGATATCGATCCATTTAATTAAGCTTGAGAACAATGAAAAGTTAATGAATATTTTCAATATACTTTTTGTTTCTATTGTTAGACGGTTAAATTCTGTATCATATCCTCCTTGTTTTTTATTCTAACCAAATGACGTTTTGAAAGATAAGTAACAGATAAAAGTTTTTTTAAAAAATTAAATTATATATTCTCAACTCTATTGTGAACTTTTATTTATTCTTTTAATGGTCTCACTACATACATATTTACATAAAGTGGGATTTTAAATTCTAAATTAATTTCAAATCCATTGTGAAACATTCTTCAATATTTAAACGATTGCCATCTGAGCCCATTATCTATCTATCTATCTATCCATCCATCCATCCATCCATCCGTCCATCCATCCATCCATCCATCCATCCATCCATCCATCCATCTATCTATCTATCTATCTATCTATCTATCTATCTATCTATCTATCTATCTATCTATCTATCTAGATATCTATCTATCTATCTATCTATATATATCCATCCATCCATCCATCCATCCATCCATCCATCCATCCATCCATCCATCCATCCAACCATCCATCCATCGATCTATCAATCTATGTATCTATATATCTATCTATCTATCTATCTATCTATCTATCTATCTATCTATCTATCTATCTATCTATCTATCTATCTATCTATCTATCTATCTACCTATCTATCTATATATCTATATTTATATATATATAACCCTAACTAACCCTAACCCTAAGCCTAACCCTATATATATATATATATATATATATATATATATATATATATATATATATATATATATATATTGGTGGAAATGTAATCTTACTGACTATTAGCAAACATAATATCAAGACCGTACATTCTAAAACAATTGTTTTTAGTAACATACTTAAGACATCTCTTTGAGTGATTTTTTTTGTCAAAAGGTTACACATATTCAAGTGGTACTGATAGCTTTGGTGTAATATTAGCAAGAAACTAAACATTTAATGAGCAGGGTATGTTCTACTTTTTGATAAAGTAGGAGGGTAATTGCAAAAAATCAAACAATATTTTCCGCTGAGCTTTACTAAATTGATACCAACTGTGGAAAGGATACGGACTAGTAATTTGTGTCGTTACATTTTTCCATTGATTGTAAATTCAGCTCAAAAGAAGGTTGGTACATTTGAAACTGTCCTTTAAATTGTGTACCCATCCAGTTTTACTCTCTTTTTATCTTAAGGGCATTTGCTGATTTGCAGCTGTCTTATGTTTCTCTTGTAAATACATTACATTTGGTCAATGAAAACAGTTTCCTCTGATTTTTATGGTCACTTTCGTCCAACAAAATATAAAGATAAATTAAACTATATTCCAAGAAAGAATAGTAATTTCCTGTTCCTTTTACATTCTGTTATTTTTTTATCTCATCATTGTCCCCCTTGCTTTGTCACATTTTGAGTAGAGCTCATTGTTGATGACAAATTATTACGTCCTCTAAATTAGAAATTTAACGCTGGGGTGACGGTGTTACATTTAGTGGAGGAGGTCATCTAAATGGAGCATATAACATTGCATTTGCAGGATTATCATTTCCAAATGTTGCGGTCTTGTATATTCAGGAATAAATAACATGGTTCTGGTTATGGTTGTTACATTAACTGCATAATGAACGAATTGTATGAAAGATTTCAGGGTTATGTCCCTGATTAAATTATATCAATTAGTGATTTGAAAGCATTTGCTTCGTTATGTTAAATTGTAACGTAGTTTACTTCCACCAGTGCCTCCACTCGTTGTTAGATCTAGTGCTTTGGACAACGTACAAATTTATACTAAATTTAGGATAGTGTAATTGTTGGTGCACATACTTTCATCTTTCAGAGATTATTTTGTTTTGGGATATCGCCATATGTGTATAGATCTCGTGACCCTGACATTTTGTGGAACTTATAATCTTGTTAATGTTTATTAAACCAGATGTTATAAACTAGTGATTCGGAACCTGCTGGTATATGGTTATATTCCCAAATATCCTTTTATATTAGGGTTAGCTTAGCTGGCAATTTATTTTGTATTGTTGTAGGTGAACTATATGTAGGTTTAACAAGTTGGAGGACCACCTTATATTGTATTACTGAAATTAATGTGAAAGTTTCAGCATCACCTTAATAGCTGTTTAAACTGGTAGTCCTGTAATGGTGGCACCGCTTAAGAGTGTTATAATCAGTGACTAGGCCCACTGTGTTGGCCATTCTCCTGTCTGCTAGATCGTGTTGCTTATGTATGTTAGTATCTCTGTCACTGAATACCCAAATTCTTGATACGTTCAGCTGTGATGTTGTCAACTCCAGCTGCTTTCCCATACTTCAGTGTTCTTGATGATGTCTTCACGTCTTCTTTGAGAATGGTGAATTCATCATAATTCGTGGAGAGTGTAACTTAAAACACCTCTTGGTCTTCTGTGGACTATTGGTGTTGAGTTCTTTACAATACTCAGCCCATTTGTTTGCAATTTCACTCGCTTCTTGAGGCACTTTCCATTTATGTCTGGAATGGTACTGACTCCTGGTTGTTTCTGTCAGGCGACGTCTTTCCCCATTTGGAGTACTGTTTTGCTGTTATTCTTTATCAGACTGCTCTCTATTTCTGTTCACTTTTGTCCAATCCAATCTTCGTTTGCTTTCGTCGCGTATTATCTGATATTCCTGTTTATTTCGTGCTAATCTATTGTCCCTTTTAAGTGTCAGATATTTCTGAAGTATATCTTCTGTAAACTCTGGTTTTGTCTCTGGACGATGGAGGCAAATGATGTCCTTGGAACTGTTGTTATGTCTGTGTTGAAAGTGTCTGTGATCAAATGAACATCAACATCCATCATAAATATTGGAGCCTATTTTCCTCCAATTGTGGCTTGGAATGTGTGCTGATGACATAATGGATCTCCCGACATTTAGTCATGTTGACACATGCTAAATATTTGGTTCGTTGAATCCATTGTATCTTTCTGGACTGTAAAGATATGTTGTATATTTGTCTCTTTTTGTTTGCATAACTTAACTATCTGAGTGAATCTCTTCTACTCATTGAGAGAAATTCTGAATAGTTTGCTAGCTGAGTAAATTATAGCCATCATTTTATTGTGAAATCAGTATTTACATTCACCCGTTTTCTTTGTGTTTGTAAAAAACGTTGTATTGCTCAATATTACATTTGTGCATCCTTATGTTAACTAATCCTATTTTTGGATTGTATATATCATGTGTCCACGATTAATTAAATTCATTCATTGTTAAATAATGTATTTATATTATCATCAAAAGTGTTCTGTTTCGAATGTGGTAATCGCACCGGGGTTTCTGTTGCACAAGTTACTATAACACTATTCAACGTAGCAGGCATGATAATGTACGTAAACAATAAATGTAACATGTTTAGATCCTATCCAAAACACAAATTGTTTTATATCATTATTCACATGTCGTATTACAAGTCCAACATACAATTATAAAGCAGTTTATGCTATAATCCAGCACATTACATGTACAATCCTAGGTAAACATTCACATCGAGTAACGCGAATTCGACAAATGCTGTGTTTCTCAGGAACACATTATAGGCATAACGTTCGGTGTACTGTAAAATTATTTTACGCAAATGTAGTTGAGAGAGTTATTTGCTGTGTATGATAAACATGAATACACATTGGAGAATACCAACTTCCTCAACACAAATAGAAATACAAGCACATATATACAGAACACACATAAAAAGCAACCAAATAACGTTTAATATAGCATTTGATTCCAGTTTATCAGTAATGTCTGAAGTGTTTCTTATCTATCAAAATATTAGGAGCGACGGACTCCTCAGTGATAATTCAAAATGCCTTTAATTTTGCCACATTAGTCAAATAATTTGAAAAGCAAAATAGAGGATAAATGTGGCTAGTCTTCAATATGTTCCAGAATTTGATTAACAATTTAGTGGAATAATTTTAGACTGTGTCGGTCTCTAACCCAAAACCAGGTAAGGATACCAACACATGTTGACTATAATAGGAGCCCACTCGAATTCTAGAAGAAATTCCTTTGAATAATTTTAAAACTGACACAATAGTAAAGTTGTGATAAAATTGTTCTTAAACGTTATGGTGTTTTCAAAGCTGTCCAATCTGATCAAGCCTAATATGTTTTGACAGTAAACCGTGAACACATTATGTTTAATGTATGCATTAGACAGTTTAAATACCATGCAAATTATCCCAAAATGCATGATATTTGACGAAAACATAATGGGATATGCGTTTTTATTTGTTGTTACAAATGATGATAAAGAATCACAATGTCCTTATATGATTTTCTTTATTAAGGAAAACGTTTCAAATGACGACATAAAGATGGATCTCTTACACAATTCCCTGACTTCAAAAGTTCTTTGTCCATGGCATGTGATTTAAGAAGAACTAATGTTATGCGTACCCATTCAAGAGTGAAATTAGATGTGATATATATATATATATATATATATATATATATATATATATATATATATATATATATATGTATATATATACTTCTAAGGGAGTCGTGAGCTTGATGATATAGCTCTAATTCCCTTGCTTATATCTCAAAATCATCATCAGGCTAAGTAATATGGTCCTTATGCAATTTAATGTAACGTTAAAGACTTTATGTGTATCAATAACTGTAAGGACTATGTGGAATTGTATTCACAATAATGAATCTTTTACAATTTCATGTTTTGTTCTAAGGAAACAAAGTATTAGTTGGCTTTTACAAATTGTGTCTGTTTCGTTTTTTACTTTATGATCATATTGTCGTGACAATGATACTATACATTATTTCCTTGGTACATTAATGTTTATATATCCGTGCCAGAAAATGTCACGTAATGTTAATAGTTTTGTTTATATTAAAGATGAGTCGAATCCATAAAGATGTTTATATAAGCACCGTTGAAATTGTAAATTCTACTAAATGCCAAGAACGTTCAGTAGATTGTCCATTTTGGTACTTGGATCAGCGCAAGTGTGATCGGCTCAGAAGATAGATTGCTTTAACATACAGTCACATTGACTTCACGAGTTATCTGGGCGAAGTTTCATTTATTACTTATCGTTTCATAAAACAACTCATCATCATCGCCACCATCGTTATAATAATAATCGTACTAGAGAGGATTTATAGTTTTAATACAAGATTTTTTTTAGACGTTAATGTTTCATTTGTAAATGATTCATAAGTTCTGGGATGTGTCAACCATTATTAAAGAAACATCTTGCCTTCAAAGTTTATATAATGCAACTGCTTTAATTCACATATATACACTATCCGTTTTTCAGCAAACAACTGTTGCTCCAAACCAATGGAATGCATTCGTCTATTTCAATGTTTTTGAAACACACAATCCTTCCTTGCACCACTGCAATTATAAATATTCTGCATATATGTTGATAGTTATAATTCACAAATAATTACACTTAATTGTGTCAATATAGAACATAATGTTAACCGCGAGAATTTATTTTACTTATGTTACGCTATTTTTGTTGGAAAGGATAATAATAAGCGAACGCGATATAATAATGGAAATTAGTGACATTTCTGGAGAGAGAGAGAGAGAGAGAGAGAGAGAGAGAGAGAGAGAGAGAGAGAGAGAGAGAGAGAGAGAGAGAGAGAGAGAGAGAGAGAGAGAGAGAGAGAGAGAAAGAGAGAGAGAGAGACAGAGACAGAGACAGAGAAACAGAGACAGAGAGAGAGAGAGAGAGAGAGAGAGACAGAGAGAGAGACAGACAGAGAGAGAGACAGAGAGCATACCATATTTGTTCCACAATCTGTTCCTCTAAAAGCACTGAAATGTTTAGTTGGGCATCCTGTTTTAAACGGATCCGTACATTTCATGAAATGACAAATATTAGATGTTTCATTCTGAAACAAGAAAAAATGGTCTTGGTATATAATTTAACTAACCACTTCACATATTATGACCACGTTTGAATAGTATTTGTGGTTTCACACGTTTCTCTATAATAATAAGATGTTACGTGGGACAGGATACAAGGTTTATATGATGTACCTTGTGTAGCGGAGACGCGTGTGGCAATTTAAGCTGGTGACATGAATGAATAAGAAAATCCATATTTCTTGGCAGTGTTCACTTTTTTGTTTCCTTTGAAATGTAACAAGAACAAAATGATTGCGACAACATTTTAACAATTACTTGATTTGCTTTTAAGCAGCAAATTAAAACTTTATACAAATTTGTTTTACAAGACAGATACAACTTACTCGAAAACTTAATAAATGGAAGTCCTAGTAATAAAAATTCCTTAATGCAACATAAAAGAAATCCAAAATTGGAAGGCGATGTCATATGCTGATGTAATCAGTGTACTGATGTGTCAAACGTTTCTTGCTGAATCACATAAAATAATATTCCACTTTAAATTTGTATAAATTGTAATGCATTTTATATTTTTATTAATTTCAAGGGAAAAATACTCTCATAGAATAAAAAAAATGAAGAAAAAAAAACGAATTAGTTCAAAAGGCACAAATAAAACAATTGCACGACTTCATTTTTATAGTAAGAATGACTATTATTTCTCAAAACATCAATAAGAAATTTAGATACAACTGTAACAGTTTCCATGGATGGTGCTGAATTATTTGGAAATAACATAGATTGTAACAATTCAACAATTGATACATGCTATTTGATATGTAGACTGAGACGAACCTGTTTCCCCATTATGAGATTTACTCTGAGCAAGGATAAAAGATACAAAAAATGGTTTTTGTATCACTATTTATAAATCATGGTCAGGAACTAAATCTATGTTAGGTACACAATTTTTATTTTAAGAACTAAATTCTATTCCAGTATCAGAGTTGCATTATCATATCATGTAATGGAAACATCATTCTTAAAAAACTAATAAACATAACGGTAGTGTACGTAACGATGCTTTGTACTAGACGAGGATTCCAGTGGGATCAGTGAGTTACATATTAACTCACTAATGTATGATGATTACAAGTAGCTTAGTACATGATTAGCAATACTTTAATTGATACATGAGTGCAGTAAGGTGGAGTGCAAGGATTTATGTTTGCATTGATCTATACGTCAAATGAAAAGAGAACTAACTGCCTATCTTTGCAGGAATTCCGTCTGGACGAGTACCATACACCAGAGTGTTTACGTCAAAAGATATTACAGTAACATGCAGTAAAGATACATATATCATTATATTAGTGAATATTTCTTGCAATCTCCAATAAACTTGCAGAGATGGAAATACTCAACATTCCCTCTGTAGTAAGGAGGATAGCGAACAGTACATACTATCAGCTTCCCAGACAGCAGTAATACAGGATTTTAACGTGTTTCTAAGAGATAGAGGATAAATTTTAGACGGAGGGCACGAACAAGACCCGTGCTAATTACTACGCCAACGGTCATGAACTTTGTCCTAGATCTCGAGACAACTTATACTTCGACAATGGGAATAAACCCATCTCATCGATGTGGGAGACGCAAGCAGACTTTTATCTAAAAACTGTCTCTCTTACATTTTTACAGATATCTCTATGTCCAGTTGTTAAAGGTAGACAAACGGTGTGGGTCACGGAGTAGACCGTTCATTTGAAGGGCACAATCAATGAAACGTCACCAAGAGTGCAACACTGATACAGATATGTAATATCAGGGCATGTATTGCTTGGACCTTTCACACTGGTTAGCAAAATGTTATGTTTAGTATTCAGTTGTGCTAGAGGAAACTGCATACTCTAAAGGAAGCAAGAAAACTCCACGAGGTGGCATGAATAAAGCTGCTTAAGTGGCATGTATTGATCAAACACCTTGGCAAAACGTGGCTGCTTGCCACGAACATAAAGAGATCTGTCAACAATGCCGACCATCCACTAGAAGAGAATTCTGATAAACCAAACAAACATCCAGTGATAGATTGGACAAGATAATACTGCTTGTGATCCAGTGACTGATATAGCACTATTTGAATTATATAAATAATATTTGGGGCGTGCATGCTTTTGCCTATATAATGACATGTAAATATGATACATACGTATAAGTAAACATAGCTAATTTGATAGCATATCAAGGAAATGTGGATCTCTGCATATCAATAATAAAACGAGTTTACATTGCAAAGAACGACAGAAGAGGATCTTGGTACTAATATATGTTAAATGTATGTATGGTAACACTTGGCACAAGGTACTGTATTGTACAAGTTGGAATAATTTATTTGATTTTGATTAATTCTGAAGAAGCTACATTATAACCTACTGACGTATTTAAAGATCTCATCATTACCTCTTACATGATATATACTGCTCATTTTTCATTTGTTTCTCTCTTGTAACTGTAATGAAATCGCGTTTTTTTCTATGGCAACTAATATGTTTATATTCATACATTACCATCATGGTCTAAACTCAAAAGTCTAAGGTGACCATTCATGTGCATGAACGAACGAACCGCGGGTATTCGATTATCAACAGACAGGGTAAAAGTCATAATGTACGAACTCGTTGATTTAATTGTACAGATAAATAATTGCGACCACTTTACATTATCATACGGTAATATTCAGGTAAGGCATACAAGTAAAGAGTTCCAACACCGATACTTCATTGGGAATATAAAGGCCGACAGAGCAGGATGATAACTAAACAGTACCTGCAAATACTGAGTGAGGCGTCACATAAGATTCCAAGGTCAATCAAGACGCCGAGTGAGATTGTCTTGCAACGAAATCAATGCCGTACCATGCAACGGCTTGTAGCAAGGTCCTCTCTTCCAATGCTACTGTGATTAAAAGCAATGCAGTTCGTGTAGCTTACCGTTCCACTCGCGAAAGCGATGCAGCACGACCTTACTGTTACAAGGTGAAAGAAAAGACCGCGCGCACATATCAATCCATTGATAAAACATTCTGGATAACACAACCACTAGCTCATGGGGATCTGCATTTGAAAGAAGAATACACGTTGTCTTTGCCTTTTCATGCATGGTGCGCCCCTGAAAGTTGATTCCATATATTCATACGGAAACAACCTCAATGTATTTGGAGTTAAATGCTAACAGCTCTAAGGATACAAAATTTGATATTTCAGTTGTGGTTTGACAATTCATGAATGAGTGTATAATTACATCTTTTCCGACAGAGATGCTTGACCACATTATCTGAATGTTACGCATTCACCGATTATTTCAGAGATATTCAAACTGTCAGACATTGATAAAAAAGAGTTGGAATTTCTTATCAATTGTTTTCTGCACCTGAATCATTCATAGCACGTTGTCATCTCTTCGTGCGCATCAAGAAGTGTGTTTAACTTGTGACGGACACCAACATATTAAGGAATTAAAAGCTGTGCGTAAATGAACTGGACTGAATTGGTAAAAAGTGTATTCTTTGCTAAATGGATACAAGTGTCTAACAATATCCCATTTCTGTGAACCTGATTTAAAGAAACATTTACTCAGAATCAATAGCTGAAGTGTACATGGCATTAAGTATGTGAGAAAAAGTGGTAGACGAACATGACACAGAGGAAGACAATACATGTTCACAACAACACTGTAAAATATAAAAAGTATAGGGAATGATGAAGGAGAAATTATACACAGTAAAATGTACACATGTATTTAATTGGACACCTTGATTAGTGATGACGTACTTTGATTTGTTTTTGTGGTAATTCTAAATAATATTCTAAATTTATATCTGATTCATGCATGTCATTCTCTTATTAATTCTCTAAATGTAAAGTTATGTATTTGAACAATCATAGAAACGTACTTAAAATGCATTAAATGTCTTGTGTCGTTAAAATTCTTCTACCCATACCAATGGCTAATAGTGTTCTATTTTAAACTTTCAGGCTGTGAAGCAATGGA
This sequence comes from Unio delphinus, assembly GCA_029339505.1. Taxonomy (NCBI): domain Eukaryota; kingdom Metazoa; phylum Mollusca; class Bivalvia; order Unionida; family Unionidae; genus Unio; species Unio delphinus. The sequence continues at coordinate 3,466,778 of JAQISU010000147.1, forward strand.
TCAATCGTATCTATTTAACATTGAGAATAATAGAGCCAGTTATTCAGGATAAAACTGTATTTATCGAACATTTGATCATGAACAGATTACATTATTTGATCATTCAACGCAATGGATCATATTTTGTTTAATCGTGGGACAATCGGTATACACCATAACTTAAGAAATGTAATATGAATACATTTTGTGTGTAGAAAGAGTACCATGTGAATACGTTGGAATCGTATCTGACTTTAATTAAACACATCGTGTCCGGAATGACATGTTAAGAGAAGATGTAAATAAATTAAAATTTTGGTTTACAGGAAGTTGATCATAGTAATGTCAGGATCATATACATTACATATTTTTTTCTTTACAAAATATACATCAATGTCATTGCACTTTATATGTTTTTTGACTTGCATTAAATAAATCTTAATTGCAAATGTTAGCGATTTAGCGTGGACATTCTAATCTTCTTCCATGCCGATGCCATTCACAAATGTCGTAACTATTTTATCGGAGATTTAGAAATCACCAGCCATTACTATGATTGATATCGCTCCACACGTTTTCAGCACTGGAAACAAATAATGGTGAAGTATCGTGGTCGCACTTCTTTACTCGTCTTCACCATCCATTGTTTGAAAAGGTCAAAGCTACAATAACAATACATGTCATCGAGTGGTACATCATCAAGAAAAAAAATCCCACGTAGAAGAATAAATGTTACAAGCAATTCAATATGTAAATAAGAGAAGAAGTACTTCTTCTGGGACGCGTATTTACTACAACGTACCATACCACTCAGCGACGGTGTGTTGTCTCTTTCAGGTGCTATTTTTTTTTTGTCTTTCACAATGATGCCTGCCATTTCTTTCTCGACAACAAATTTATTAATTTGATTACAATCGGAAGAGCAATTCTACAAGAACGTCTTCGGTGATTGTGATGATGTCCTTTCGTTTATTTTAGCCACTGCTTTTGCTGGTAAATGACTTATCCCAACCCCAAACCAGCGCCTGATATGGAAAAGGAATGTTCACAAGATTATTGTTACAACAAACTGTCACAACTGAGTTTGTTAAGGACAAATCAGCAACAAATTCCAGTAAAAAGAAGTATGTGATACGACAAACTAGATGTTATACTCCTGAAACATAAACTGTCGTCCACATACGAGCACAATACCCTCCTCGTCGATATCCCACCTTCCCTTGTAAAGTGGAAAAAGGTTGTGTCTTCCATTTGGTTCCATAAACAATGAGCAATTTTGCTTGTTGTTATTAAATCTAATGAAAACAATCATCCAAATGCAAAACTACCACCAAACGAAAATTTGGATACTATATGAGAATGATGTTAAAGTGCCACTAGAAACGGAAACTGTGTGGGTGAAACGAAAAAACGGCTAATTAACAATTGTCAATTGGTGGAGAAAAAAAATCAGTCAGTAAAATAAACTTCTAATTTGCCCATGTTGATGGACGTTCACCCATGCTGATATAAATGTTGTTACAATTAGGATTGATACCTTGGCCTTTTTATACTCGGTACACGAAAAAGAGGGAAAAAAAAACACGTATGCAGATGGAGTTTTAAGTACGAAATCATAAATGATGATTGGAACTCCACCGATGGTACAAAGGAAGTAAACCTCATTTATACATCAATTATAATCTCGCCGACATGGCATAATTGCAACAAAAATATAAATCGTTGGCAATTCGAACCGATTTGCCCGAAAAAGAAACTCTACAACATCAGCCAATTATTACACTATCTTCAACTATTTCACCTTACATTCTAAACGAGTTAGCAAAACCTACTCTATGAGATGTCAAAACTGTCTTGAAATATCAGCTATAAGTTAGATACAGAAACGGACAAGACAGAGAATTATGTAGTTTTTGAAAATCGAGCAAGAAATGTGTATCAAAAACTGATGGATTAAAAGATATATAAACAAATATATAAAAAAATATAATAAAATAAAATATATAAAACCGCTATGTAAAACGTAACAAACGCAGTCCATTTAGCCAAATTATCCCACTACAGAACTAAGATCAAAGGGAGCTCCAGCTGACAAGATATCATCGAGATAACTAACAAACTAATGCTATGGAACACATTTACACCACTTCCAACTACCTTTTCTCCAGAAAGACCTTCCGGCCCTATTTGTAAATTTCTTCCGTGACAAAGTACAATCCATTAGAGATTCGCTTGAGAACAAAATTTCAATTGACTCGTCACCATACAGTTTATGATACAGAATTTCAGCAACAACCATTAGGAGCATTTTAATCTGTCTCTATTGATTTAGTACGGACAATTGCGATGAAAAATGCACCAATGTCTTGTGAACATGAACCAATTCCATTATCACTGCTGCTTGAGTGCCTAGACCTAATATTGTCTTCACTAACTGATGTTATTAATATCTCTCTCATCAGGAGAATTATCATCAGTTTTCAAAACTACCATTGTAAAGCCTCTGCTGAAGAAAGGAACACTTGACCATAACGAACTGAAGAACTGCCGTCCAGTTTCTAATCTACCCTTCATACCAAAAATCTTAGAAACAGTTGTTCTAACCCAAAGTGTATCTCATTTGCACCCAAACAGTCATTTTAGCAAAGTACAGTGTGCATATCGCCCTTGCCACAGTGCAGTCTTTTTAGCAATATACGGTCTGCATATCGCCTTTGACACAGTACTGAAACTACAATGATGATAGTATTTAATGACATTTTCTCTGCCATGGATAATATAAAGATAAAACCAAGTCATATAGACAACGTTCTTTTGCATAGCAGGACCGGGCGATGTGGAACTAACTACCCATTAAAATTAGACACTTACAGCTCTCACCTATCTCGACTGCAGGAACAAACTTAAAGACCTAATAATGTTTTGTATCTTATGTTTTCAGCATGTGTTATGTTTTCGAATTTCATTGGTTTTGTATTCTGTTATTTTGTATTGTAGTTATATCGTTAAAGATGTAAAGAGATTACAACTTCAAAAGATTAGGCGCTATGCAAAGTCCTTATTATTATTATTTTTATTATTATCATTATTATTATTATTATTATTATTATTATTATTATTATTATTATTATTATTATTTGATAACTCCGGAAAGATGGCCGCCATCGCTAGACTGCTTTAAAGTGGGCTCTTCCGATTTTGTACTATATTTGTGATATTTGTGCTTGTTTTCTGTCATCGTCTACATTGATGTGTTTCATCATGCATTGGCTGTTCCGTTCTTGTGTTTTGGTTCATCTCCTTGTGTTGGAAGCGAGAGCAATTGGATTTTTTCTCAGCCGTTTTGTCCCGCTGTTGAGACGTAATTTGTTTTTTAATAAAACGCCGTGACGTGACCGCTTACACTACGACGAATCCTCATTAATTCGAATATATGACAACACTTTGGTTCTAGATACTACATTGTGCTCAAGACTGAATCAACTGGGAATTCATTCATCATTTCTTAAATGTAAACTGAAGCGAGAAAAGAAAGGTTCTTTCGAAGCCAGCCGGCGTAGAACAGAAAGAAGGATTTCAGTTATCTCCCTTTCGCTCGTAACGGATAAACAACTTAAAAATTCTGCCGCTAATATCAATAAACTGGTTCAAATTCCTCTTAAATCTGTCCCAGGGATTCAACAACGTATTGCATTATTCAACGCTCAATCAGTAGGATCACCGGAAAATCGCGCAGAAATTGTTAATGTTATCAATGACCATAACATTGGCCTCTTCTTCTTGACAGAAACTTGGTTACATTCCGTAGGTGATGAATGTAAGCGTGCGGATTTAACACCCAGCTATTAATCCATCAAGTCTTGTCCCCGCAACTCTCGCGGAGATGGAATTGCTTTAATTACAAAGAATTCCATGATCAAATACCTCAAGTACAAAACAACCTTAAACGTCTGCCACACATCGTTTGAACTAGTTCAAACAACGCTCACACTGGAACAAAGGTCAGTTCATTTTTTCTGTCTTTACCGTCCTCCTCCTAGTAGCAAAAAAAATAAGATGACTGAATCTCTCGATTTGGAGCAGTTTCCAAATCTTCTAAAGTATGGAAATTCGATAGGTGGCAACCGAGTTATTCTTGGAGATTTCAACTTTTACTATGACTGTTTTGGTAAACCAAACACGTCAAAACTCCTAGATTCCATTCATGCTTTCAATCTTAAACAGTCAGTTAACAAACCTACCCATAAACGTGGTCACATTTTAGACTGGTTTCTTTATAGTCCTGATGATAATATTCTGCAATCAACTCTTGTATCCCACGAACTTGCATCGGATCACCTCTACCTTATATGCCTTCTCGAGGTATCAGTACCTAACCCTCCACCACTATTTGCTACTAAGAGAAACCTCCGTATGATAAATATAACCAAATTCATGCATGCCATCCAAGAAAACCTAACAACTTTCTTACATCCAACAGTGAACAACTTGACAACTGCTTGCGTTCATTGCTTGAAAAAAAACATGCCCCAGCAACTAAATGCAGAGTATCAATAAAAACGTGTTCCCCTTGGTATAGCAGTGTTAGGGACCAGTTTCGCACTGCTAAAATACATCGCCGTAAAGCAGAGAGGCCTTGGCTTTCCACCAGACTCACTATTCATAAACAAATCTACGAAGCCGCTAAGAAGAACGTCACAAACATGGTCCATTTAGCCAAATCACCCCACTACAGTTCTAAGATCACGGAGAGTCCCAGCTGCAAAGAGCTATTCGAGATAACTAACAAATTAATGTCAAAGAACAAATCTACACCACTTCCAACGACCATCTCTCCACTAGACCTACAAGACCAATTTGCAAATTTCTTCAATGGCAAAGTTCAAACTATTAGGGAATCGCTTGACAGCACAATTTAAACTGCTTTGTCACCATACAGGTAAGATGCAGAATTTCAGCGACAACCGTTAGGAGCATTTGAAACTGTTTCTATATATTTAGTACGGACAATCGTGATGAAAAGTGCACCAAAGTCTTGTGAACTTGATCCAATTCCGACATCACATCTGCTTGAGTTCTTAGAACCAATATTGTCTTCACTAACTGATGTTATTAATATCTCTCTCTCATCAGGAGAATTCCCATCATTTTTCAAAACTGCCATCGTAAAGCCACTGCTGAATAAACCAACACTGGATCATAACGATTTAAATAACTAGAGGCTAGTTTATAATCTCCCTTTCATATAAAAAATCTTAGAAAAGGTGGTTATAACTCAACTTGTATCTCAGTCTTTTTTGCAATGTACAGTCTGCATATCGCCCTTGCCACAGTACATAAACTATTCTTCTGAAAGTATTTAGTGACATTCTCTCTGCTTTGGATAGTGTAATGATTACAGTCCTCACTCTCCTGGATTTATCGGCATTATTTGACACAATAGAACATGACATATTACTTCACCGTCTCTAGCATGTATTTAGCATTTAGAATATAGCCTTACAGTGTTTCAAGTCCCACTTAGTCAACAGGACACAAATTATAACTGCAAATGAAATACACTCTAGCCCAGTTGATGTATGTTATGGTGTTCTACAGGGATCTGTTCTTGGACCTGTTCTCTTCATTATGTACACACAGCGGCTCTCAAGTGTCAAAGATCATCACCCAGTGTCGCACCAATTGTACGCTGATGACAATCAAATATACAAGTCTAGTCACCCAACTGAAGTTGATGCTATAATCCATGGAGTAGATAAGTGCATTTCGGATGTGAAATCATGGTTGACATGTAACAAGCTGCAGATGAATGATGATACAACTGAGGCTATTCTGATCACAATACAAAGACTTTCTCATTCACATTCTTTACATCAGACAATTAATATCAGCAACATCAACATTAAATTCTCACAGTAAGTACGGAATCTAGGTGTTATTCTAGACAGTACTCTCACATTGCACCAACATGTCATGAACATCTGCAGGGCTGCATATCTTGAATTGAGACGCAGCAGTTCCATTCGTAAGAATATGTATGCTGATACCACGAAAACACTTTTGTGTTCATTAGTACTTTAAAGACCGGACTATTGTAACTCAATTCTGTCTGGTTCATAACAAAAATTACTCCAGAAACTTCAAAACGTTCAGAACACAGCTGCATGCATCATCTTTAGAGTACCTCGTTCAGAGCACACCTCACCACTGCTCTGTACCCTACACTGGCTATCAATTCGATACAGAATCAAACATAAAATGTGTTCTCTGTGCTAATTTTTCAATGACAGACTCCAATCCAACATACCTACCCAGCCTCACCCATGTGTATACATCAGATAGATCCTTACGCTCTTCTTCTGATAATCGTATACTCATTGTTCCCAAAGTGTAAACAAAGTCATATGGACAACGTTCGTTTGCACACCAGGGCCAGACGATGCGGCATGAATTGCTCTTTGAAATTAGACACAAAGACACAGCAGTTCCTTTTAAGAGTGCTCTCAATACTCACCTGTTTCGACTTCAGTGACAAACTTAGCGACTTAATCATGTTTTGTACCTTATATATTTTCAGCATGTTTCTATGCTTTCCAATTTCATTGTTTTTATCATTTGTTGTTCTGTAGTGTAGTCATATCAGTATTGATGGTGTAAAGCGCTTGGAGATTTTAAAGATTAGGCGCTATACAAAGTCCTTATTATTATTATTATTATTATTATTATTATTATTATTATTATTATTATTATTATTATTATTATACAGGAAACATTAACAACTAAAGAATACGTATCATAAGCATACTGTTGCAAGGCAAATCCACTTAGATATGATTGTTTGATTGCCATATCAAAAATAAGCCGATATAAAATTATCAGGTAGCTATTATGTCAATATACACAACAGATACGTCTCATTTTTGCATTTATCTCTTAGATATCCACACATGAATATTTGTGGACTTGGCGTTTTTCTGGCAAATATTTGCGGTGTATTGGGTGACACAGCAACAACTACTACTATAAGTTTGCAACAAAACTAAATGCTGGGTCATTTTATTTATTTGCCGTATTGGTTATCGTCTTTCCAATCTTTACTTGAATTGTTCTGTTAGTATAAAAAAAAATAACCTTAATGCGATGATCAGCCATTGATCAGTAGCCAAACGTGTGGAACGTTTGTGATAAAATTCATTTTGACTCCTCGTCGAATTATGATTTAGTGTGTACAACACCATCTTCAAAAGAAACACACATAAAAACAAAATATTAAGTAACTCAACATCGCAAGACTATCTTTCAATGAGCATATATGTCAAGATTAATCCTAAAGGATTTTATTTTAAAAAGTCAATGATTAGTTTGGAAAATTCCTCGACAAAAAACTGCGACATTTAATCATACGTGTACCATAAAGTAGACCATGGTTATCTGTCTCTTTCCCATTTTGGATTGAACTAGAATACTGTCGCATGCAATAGACATTAGTAACACAAGTTCTCGTAACCCTATTGAAGTAAACCATCGATTTAATTTGATGTTTATATACCTATATTGGCGGAATACAACGTTGTATTACACACAACAGCTTTATTACAAGGGCCCATTCTTTTCAAGATGGATTCCGTGACGGAAGGTGGAATAACACATATTAAATTAACTGTGAATTTATCCAGCTTCAAATTATCTCTGTCCGTAAATTATGTCTTGACAGTGTCAAACTTAGTGCAGAAGGAGATATACTGTTGAGAGGATATGTCATGTTGAAATGACTTATAAACAGACGTATAAGACTTATAATACATCTCTCGGCAACAATGATGTGGTGTAGGACTAAAATCCGATTTTTGTACAGTACAATAATCCAGTAGCTGATGATAGAATAGCTTCTATCAAAGCATCTGTGTAGTCGTTTCACACAAAGATCGTCCTTCTGCTACGTAGCCCAATTCCCTTGTTAGATTTACAAAGTATCCTGGTAAAGTCAATCATTTGCACCGTTCGCGTTCGCTGTACAATGCTCTGCTGTATTAGTTAGTTTAATTATGGCAACCCATGAAATGCAATAGATGTTGCTAGGAAAAAGCGCTAAATATAGGTTCGATCAGCCAAGGTTTAATATAGGGTTATCGTGGGAAACGTAGCTAGCAAAGATGATATTCCCCACGTTTTGTTACTTGTTCAATATTAGTAATGGCCTGCAACAATTACATATAATACACACGCATTTTCCCTTCTCATTATCAACTCCTATGTCCTCATCAATACATTTATCCCAATAAACAATTTTGTTTTCATTAACATGCTTGTCCCAATCATACCATGTTAAATTGGGCGAATGTTTAACAGATATTTTCCCATAACGTTCTTTTCTGGCCTACTGGTCTAAAGGACAGGCATACAAAAATTGTGATTTAACCTTTTTAGCCATGCTTTCTAGTTTTAGGTTCTACCAACGTAGGTGTGTGCAAAAGCATGAACGTGGCGTGGGTCAGTGGTTCTTGCAGACCTTTACCTGGTTTTGTCTTTACCAGCTATACTAAGCGGTAACCGGACAATTCGGTGCCGGATAATTCGGCGCAGACGATTCGGCGCAGGACAATTCGAAGCGGACAATTCGGAGCAGACAATTTGCAATGTATTCATTTTTTATATTTTAAAAGCAGTATAAACACGCTTTCAATTAGTGAGTACATAGTTTTGAAACCTAGACGCTTTCAATTAACCAAGACTTTTAACTTAGAACCAAAGCGGTACTTTTGAAACCTAGACGCTTTCAATTAACCAAGACATTTAACTTAGAACCTAAGCGGTAACCGGACAATTCGGTGCCGGACAATTCGGCGCAGACAATTCGGCGCAGGACAATTCTGAGCGGACAATTCGGAGCGGATAATTCGGGACCAAAAGACGGGTAATTCGGAGCGGACAATTCGGAGCAGACAATTTGCATTTGTATTAACTTTTTATATTTTAAACGCAGTATAAACACGCTTTCAATTAGTGAGTACATAGTTTTGAAACCTAGACGCTTTCAATTAACCAAGACGTTTAATTACACAATAAGTGATTACATAGTTTTGAAACCTAGACTCTTTCAATTAACCAAGACATTTAATTACACAATAAGTGAGTACATATTAGCTAGGAGGACCAGTGTATATAAGCATGACTGAAAAGGTCAGTGGACAGACACCTTTGGAACTTTACACTTTCAAGTCCAGCATCATAGTCTGTGAGACATTATGGATTGTAGTTCGTTATTTCGATAGTTTTAGTTTTAGATTTTGTTTTCTATTTAAATTTAAACTATCCTATGCATAAATAAGTAAAGAGACTCATAGAAATGACTTTAGAATTTGTAGAATCAGAGAAAGGAAAACGAATGCTGGTTTACGAAGGTTATCTTTATCACATGGAAAGAAAAACTGAACAGAAAGAGATATGGAGATGCTGCGATCGTTCCTGCAAATTTCGCTGTCATGCAGCGAATGGAGTGATAATGACACCGCCATCTCAACATTCGCACGCAGCATCTACTGTTCAACTTGAAACAACTCGAGTACGATCAACCGTTAAACGACGTGCAGAAGAAACAGAAGAACCAGCAAGAGTGATTGTCCAGTCAGCAATGGAAAATTTGAGTCCAGCAGCACAAGTAACTGTACCAAAAACTGAAACGATCAAACGCAACATCAGAAGATATCGTCAGCTTCCACCTCAGATCAACAATAATCTTCCAGCTGAACTTCAGTTTACGACGAACGGTCGATCTTTCCTGCGACATGATATTGATTTTAAATTGTTCGCAGCGGCGAAAGATCTTCAATTCCTTAGTGGATGCAGAGTGTGGTTAGCCGACGGAACTTTTAAAGTGAGTCCAGCTGAATATACACAACTGTACACTATTCATGGAACACGTGATGGCATCAACATTACATGCGTCCTCGCCTTGCTGCCGAATAAAACGGAAACTACTTACACAGATTTGTTGATGAAATTGAAAAAGATTGAACCGCGATTACAACCACACACCGTCATAACCGACTTCGAAAAAGCAGCAATGAATGCGTTCACAAGCGTCTTCCAAACACAGATTCACGGCTGCCATTTCCATTTTGGACAATGCATCTGGCGTAAAGATCAAGAATATGGATACGCAGGGAGATAAAACACCGAACCCGAATATGCGATGCACATCCGAATGCTGGTCGCTCTGGCTTATGTTCCAAACAACGATAAAGTTCGTGTTTATGAAGAACTGATAGAGCTCGATTCATTTCCAGAAGTTGACCAACTACTCAACTACTTCGAAGACACTTTCATTGGAAGACGACGTCGACGACAACGAGCTGTTGCTCTGTTTTCATGCGACATCTGGGATTGCTACCAAGCTGTGCGTGAAGATACTCCTCAAACTAACAACGCAGTGGAAGGAGGGCACAGTACATTTGCACGTTCAGTATAAATTGCTCACCCAACTCTGCCGAGGTTGATAGTAAAACTTCAGAAGAAACAGAACACATCAACTGGTCGTCGAACGTCTACTTGCTGGTGAAGATCCTCCTCTGAGGAAAAAGAAATATCGAGACCTGGATCGTCGATTGCGCACGGTTGTGTTAGATAACGAAAATTGTTCATCAATTGATTACTTGCGCGGATGTAGTCACAACATTACTTTAATGGATTAACATTTAGTATACTGTTAACATTTTAAAAATGTGATTTTGTGCAAGAGTTGCTGGTATTTGCTATGACTTTATTTGTAGTAAGCTAAATAAACTTTACTTTATACGGTATTATAGTTCTATTAAACATGATTAATAAAAAAATCGTTTAAATTTCAAATAGATATGTTTTAAATATCCTGCTCCGAATTGTCCGCCCCGAATCGTCCGCTGCGAAATATCCGCTCCGAAATGTCCGCTCCGAATTATCCGCCACAAATTGTTCGCTCCGAATTGTCCTGCGCCGAATCGCCCTAGAACCATACTAAGCACCATTTTTAACTTATGTGATTGACCATATTTTGAATAAATCGACTGCAATGTTGAAATATTGAGCCTGGCACTAATCAATGTCGAGATCGTTCGGGCTTTAATAATGGCTTATACTGAAAGCTGAATATTGAAACTTTCGTCACTTGTAAGAAAATGTCTAGGAGTGCTCAGTGAAGAAATTTAAATGTCTAAGAGAAATACCACACTTTGTAATATGAGCTCTTCGACGTAATCAGAACTATGATACTTTGACCCTATACGTATATGATTTTTAGTTTTCGGTAAGATGCAACAGTGAACGTGTCTCGCATGTAACAGCCTTCTGCAGGCAACACTTCGGTCGATTACAAGAAATTATATTACCTATGATATTTTTATGTGTGATTTGGTGTGATTATTATGTTGCTAGTACTTTATGTTTAAAGCCGAAACAACAGAACATGCCTTAATCCGTCATTGTGCCCAAATGAAAAAGGCATCCACAGAGTTTAAGTGCAAAGCAAAATGCGTCAGAGAACATATTATTTATCGATGGCTAAGACGGAGTGTTTGTATACTTATGGTATCTTTGTATATAAAGATGTATTATGACGACATGATCAAAAATGAGCATGACCGTGCAGTTAAAAAAAAACATTAAAAAAGATGAGCTTGGAATTTTCAAATGACAAAGTATTTATAAATACACCGATTTAGCGTCAATGATTCGTGTGGACGAAATACCAGGTCAGAGTATCTGTGGGAAATATGCATGTGTCCCATGCATACAACATCTCGAATCAGTCAAAGTAATAATAATTGACTTAAATAAAATAATAATGATATAAATAATGACTATGAGAAGAAGTGTGCATCCATATGACATGACTTTGATCAACTTTATTGCATATTTTTAATTATTTTACTTCCTGATCCTTATTATGACTAAATTCAACTTTTATTTACGGTTGAACAGGTTTGTCACATATTTTCACATATTTCATTAATACTGTGGTGTAATCGTATATGTCACCTTAAATATCCTATTATTGTAATTTCAGTTATTTCATTCTTACTTCATAGGATCTTGTTCTAAAAGCAGTATGCGTAAATATTTTGTTATAAATTCTGTAATATATTTGTTGGCATTACACAGTGAATAATTGAATAATTGAATACAATTATATTCTTGTATTATATTCAAAGGATATAATGACAAATTGGATTCATTTCAATGTTTGTAGAATCCTTCTATGTTTAGTTTGCGTTTCATTCATCTTAGATTTGATTGATTACATGACTTTGAAAATTAAATTAATTGTTGTATTTCAAAACACTAATTTGTTTTTTTCGTTATGCTAAATTGCTATGACCACACACACACACACACATGCACACACACATAAACACACACACACACACACACACACACACACACACATATATATATATATATATATATATATATATATATATAATGCAATTTATTGACGGAAATTCTTGATTTAAATATAATTGTAAAAAATAAAATATTTCGTGCAATATACAATATACATATACAGACAATATACATACCCCACAGAAGAATGATCCTTGTCCATTAAATAATTGACACTGCTTATCGAGAGAATAAACTTGTCCTGGCAGTTTCTTTGTAAATTGATTCCATTCCAGCAGGCTGTATATGGAACCCACATTGTTCAAGCACCCTCTGAAGAACATAAATTGACTGTGTACATTGCTAGAAAGATAGATATTTATTGAAGACATGTACATGTTAGTCAAATTGTTAATCTACAATATTCATTTATAAAGCATGAATACAGCGGGGTGCTTATAATCTAAACCCAAAGCTGATGTACAAGAATAGCTAAATAGAAGACTGTTTGTTGGATATTTTAGCAACGAATGTTGTTTGTCAATGAGAACAGTTACTGACAAACATTATATACAATACAGTTATACATAACACAACATAATTTGTAGACACTACCGTGCATCCTTTGATTCCATGCGATGCTCTTTCAATTGGTAGACCAGGCCTTAAAAAGTGTATCCGTGGAATTAGTCATTCATCAATGAAGTAGAAATACATTAAAATATCCATGTTGTTCAAAGATACACGGAGTGAATAAAATAATAGCAAGGGTCGAACCATTTTAAATATGCACGTACGTAATACGCGAAGTAGATTTGTAACCATACATTTTAAATTCTGTCAAATAAGAAAAGCGCCACTTAGATACTTTGATGCCAGAACACGGCAAAACCTTTTAACAATTTTATTAAGGTACAGCAACAAATAAAATTATACAGAACTTCGAAAATTATAACGCTTCTTAGGTTAATAAACTCAGGTTTTAAATCCTGTTGTGAAATATGATCTGCCAACTGACTTAATGTTTTACAACGAGAAACACATTGCCTGAGGAATTACATGACGGACGCACATCGCAGAACCAGCTGGTGAGATCGTTTTTATTTTTAAACAAGGCATTAACATTTCCAGCGCGTACGGATTTCCGAATATTCATTCAAGTGTACCGTTAAATCGCTCCACAGGAGCCTAACTCTAGTACCTAATAACATGTCCAATATGACTCATATCAAAGGTTCGGTGTTGCAACAGTCTGTAAATACTATTAGGTGTATCTGGTACACTCACGGAATATTTGACATCAGTCGTTTATCTCATTTATATAAACTTTCAAGAACAGTATATATATATATATACACACAACTATATAGTTCATGGGATTTTAATGAACAAAATCCTGGTCATGTGAAATATATGAATGATCAGACAGAAAAAATAAATTAAGCGTATTTAAGTCAAACTATTCACGGGAAGTTTCCTCTGATGTGGAAAGGTAAATTTGTTACTTTACTTGATTAGTTGACCATTCTTGATCAACAGATGAATGGATATCTCCACGCTCAATAATATATTTTTAAACCTTTTATAAGTGGACTTTGTTGTCCGCGGATGCAGTCCTTATAATGCAGTCTTAGCGTACATTCATATATTGTTTATCCGTTAGGCAAATGTTTATCTTAATAAGGAATATTATTGTTGTGGCTGTGGAAGAAACATGAAGGTTGAAGCACGTGGAACAAATTGGATACATTTTTGACGAGATATTATTGATAAAACCTTGCATCGACACAGTTTATAGATTCATCTCAGGGTTTATGATATTTGTTAAAATCAAATGGTACTTCAAGCTCTGTTCCAGGTGTTTAATACGAGCATCTAGGTACTTGATTGCGGTACAGGTTTTTTTCTTACTGATATGTTCGAAGCAGTGTACCTTGTAGTTTCGCTATTTCCGAAGCAATATCATCACTTTCAAAGATGTGTCCGGACACCTTGACGAATTTGTGTGTCTGAGTGTTATTAACAAGCCCCGGTATACATTAAGATATAATCGTGTAAATGGTGAAATAAAAAAGACAGCTGAGATAACCTTAATGTCTAAATGTCATATCAAGCCCATCTTGTAATCGTTGCATGCGCACAAGACAATGTTTGGTCAAGAATTAACACAAGCATGAACACACGCTATGATTGGTTTGACAAAGATGAAATGGAATTAAAAAACACATCGACAACTGTTGAAATTTGCATTGATTATGTGGCACAAACAGAATCTCAAACAAAAAAAGAGAAAAGTCGGAACTGTCATTGAATAACTATTTACTTTTCCGTGTAAAATCGTTTTGTTGAAGGCGTGACCAATTGTTCCAGAATCGGATCAATCTCAATTTTTATGAACATTATGCTAGGTCCCATGTTGAACAATAGCTAAAAAGTTAAATATTCCTCCAAAATATATTTTCTATGAGTGTATGACATTTTGTTTCAGTAGCAAAAGGTATTATTTGATAAAGCGAACTAACGGACATTCTGGAGTACAGATATAAGTCCCGCATGACTGAAAACAATATGTTTGTTAGGTAGTAAAATTCGATCAATTTCCATTTCAAATATAAAATTCTATATGCAAATCAAGGAAATACACATACATTCCATCAGGAATTATTATGGAAAACAACGTCGACATGATTTTTTTCCTGTTATCAAAGTCCAAAAATGTGTTAACTATATCTCATATGGAATGTTCTCGAGCTGTAGAAAACATCTCGCATTAAGCCTTAAGTTACACAACCCGTAACATATATTATGGAGTCAATGAAAACATCAGATATCAACAAGAGACATCTATAACCCACAAATAATATTCTCAAAATTACAATGGATGGGAACAATGTTGCAGAATACTAAGTATCAATGTTGAATTTAAAACATATATTGAACGGACGAAATATTATAATATCTGATTACATGAAAGAATGAACACAATTGGCATTGTAACATCTAGCACATTATTTATTTTCCTAGAATACAAAGCTAAAATGAGAAAATGGAACTTAAGGAAATGTGAATTAAATCTTTAATAAATTCAATAATTATAGACATACGTCCTAATATAAAATCCTGAATATAATTAGGTCAGGCCCCGAAGATAGCAGAATTGAAGGTGGTAACATAGCATAAGGAATACCGTTGTCATAACAGTTATTGCTTCACATAAAAAAATATTCCAGGTTTCAACTCAGCATAAATTCCAGTAAATGTTTTATTCAAAGAATTTTAGCAGAACACGTATGTGTTTTCAGAGAAAATAATCACTTGAACTCAATAATTAAAAGAAACAAAAATTCAGCCAAAGGTTGTCACAAAAATAGAACTGGTAAGCAATATATGTTAAAGCACGACGCACATGATTAAATAGATCTTTAAGGTCAGGATCTAATTAGCATGCTTTAGAAACAATCATTTATTACTGGAAAATAACGTTTCTGAATAATCTAATAAAATCATTTATTATAGCACAACAGTCTACAAAATTCATTTAGGTTCGCAAATTCCCTGGCCCTATTCAAGATATGTAACCCTTTTTCTTTACCTGAAAATATAATCCTGATAATAAGCTCATACACATCAATAATGATGAAACTATTGTTAGTTCTTTACATAAATGTAGAAAAAAAAAGACATTAAAAAGGCAAGCAAAAATGAACCCAATCAAGGACAAGATCAAGTCTAGCATACAATGTTACATTACAATAGCATGTACTAAAATGAAAAACTTAACCAGCAAACAAACAATTTTAATTAAATATACATAACGCTTGGCTTGACTGTCGGTTTTACGATGTTAAAATGAATTGTTTAATCAGTACAATATAGTGTATAATAATCGAATAGTTTGTTTTATTACTCATCTTGGTTGAAAATTCCCAAACGAAATAAATTTCCGCTTTCATGGTCTTCTTTTGGAAATGCAGGCGGCCTCGAAGCGTACATGCGTGATGTTAGGACAAAGTCATTAGGAGTAGAAGGATTTAACCAAGAACAGTAATATAAATCCCAAATCGTTATTCAACACTAATATAGTATACGTCTGGGTGTATAGTGCGCATACGTACTTGGTTTTTAGTGATTCTTTGAACACTTCCACTGAGCAAGTGGAGAAAATCCATGGGTTCCTGGAGTATGGCTGAGTTTGGGTGACTTCTGGGTCCAAAGGAGTCATTATATAGTAGTCACTAGCCCTACAATCGATTGCGTTCCCTTCCCCGTCATGGTTTGCTCCAAGACTTGGAAATAAGAAGCAAGTAAGGTACATCATTAAATATTATGTAGCTCTCACTAGTATTGCACTTGTTAGTTCAATGTTACGAAATCAAATGTCTGACATATAATGATGATAATGCAAATTTACACACATAAACATATGAGATTACTTCATTTAAAAACGATTTCAGTTTTATCTGAACGACAGTTTGTAATAACATGAATTTCCCATCAAAGAGGAAATAAACTTGACCGCCTAAATGATGCGATAATCAGGTGCATGATAAAAGGATACCTGTGAATATAATCGAAGGAAACCACTAGTAATGGATAAAATGTCACAATGAGTTTCCCATGTTGAAATCAGAACGCGATCGCAGGAAAGCATACGTGATGATCGATATGATGTAAATGGGGGATACAAGTAGGGAGTCTTGAGTAAACATACTTGTGTGCAAGTTCGTGTGCTGCAGTGGTCACTGTTAAAAAATAATCACGTGACTGGATTACTGATGTTTTGTAATATGCGTCACACACCGTGCCAACGTAGGAATGACCTGAAAGTTAAAATAGAAATAATACCAGTACTATAATACAATTTTAAAGTATAACCGTTGAAAACTATCAGCTGCTCAAACAGTATATGGAAATATCCTGATAAAACAAGTCTTTGCAAGCTAAAATTATCATAATGCATTAATATGACAACATCCATTTGCTATTATTATTGAATGTTGCTAATGTATGACTTGAATATAGTTATCAAACTTACGGCACAGACGTGTTTACATATACATCAGATGTGTGACCTGTGCCAAAAATATCAGGCGATACTTATTTATAACGACAACGCATGTAAGGTCAAGATCTGTACTACAGCGTTAGATTTCTCAACCATCTCCATTAATCATGCCGAAAACAAAATTACAAAAACTAGTAGACATATTTATCATTTAGATTTAAATTCAAATGTTCAAACTAGTTAACATTTATTTATAGTACAAATTATCGACATATAATTTACACTGACCTACTTACAATAGGATATATATTATCTTGTTTATAGATGACATTTGTTCGGCATGTATGTAAATCAAACATAACACAGCGACACTGCAAAAACTAGTATCTATCTTGCCTGCGCGCTTTCTACTCTTAATGGGTCTCTTTAAATATCTATTACAAAACATAGGCATGACAAACAAACACAACATAAAACCGGTTGTGATTACACAACTTTACATGATGATTTTACAAGAACTAAACATTTAGATTTATATTTTGTTTCAACCTGTTTGAGATGGTCGAAGATATTTAATATTAAAAATAACATTTGTTATTTCATGTGAATTTATTTAAGCATTAACAATATCTCTGATAAGTCTTTGTTATAATAGTAATTATAGAATATTGGGGGACCAATGAGCACATTTAGAGAATTATTTTGATGAAAATGTGTCGACGGATGAACTAAAATTTTACTTGTGCAGATCTAACATTTTGCAATCTTCTTGATGAAGCACTGTGCGATCCGTGCGTTAGAAAATAGTGAATTATACAAAGATACATTTATTTACAGGTAATGATAAATCATCAATTCGCAGCTTAATTTTCATTGCAAACATCTATTTAAAAGCTTCGATCCATTTGATCTCCAGAGAAGTAATAGGTGCATTGTCGACATCCGAATTATTTTGCGGCTGAGGGTCAAGCACGTAGGTTTCATATATTAGGTTTTAACAGATGTAGACAAAGGTATGTGAAGGTGAGGTGGTTGTAGTGGCAGGTGCCGCTCTGTTCACTATGTGTGGACGCCAATGTAATGGAGGAGAGCAGCAGTCAATACAGATTTCTGTCACTTTGTCAGAACGTTATCGTATAGCGATGAAATTTCAGCCCTCTATTAGACGCTTTTCAAATTATTTATCGCGACTCATTATCATATAATTGTCGTTTTGAATCTGACTGGGATAATCTTTGCGGCATCTAACAGTGTGTTCTCTGGCTAGATAACAATGTAAATCATTCTGCCAATGCAGTACCAAATCGTGGAACTAAAATTTTTGTAAGTGTTTAACAATCACGATTTCATGAATGTTTTTGCATATTTATGTCTCGACTCAAATACATCTTAGTTGCCTATTATTACAGATTCTTTGCTTTACACCTACCTACCTACTAGTCAACAATACATTTTTATTTAAATGGTTGACTTCCAGACTATTTTTAAATTCAGAATACAATATGACCGTCACTGTGTTCGTCAGAGATATTGTAAACTGCAGTTCCATACGAAGTAACGTAGAGGATATATGGTTAAAATGTCGCTTGAATAAATCCAGTAAACTTTAAAAAAAACACAGGTTCTGATAGTATTTAGGTTCTGTGCTCGGCGTCATTTTAAAAGCTGCAACACCAGTCATTGACAGATAGGTCGCTGTACCAGGATAATTTCCTTTAGAAATGGGTTTTCATGTTGTCATCATGTTATAAAGCACATTTGTTTTATCAAGTTTGGCAGGCATCTTGGTAAAGTGGCATATTAGTCTGGACTATATCCGCGTCCTTCAAGGATTAAATCCTTTCTTTCTGTAAAGTGATGTTTTTAGTGGAAGTGTTCCTTTTACTGGGGTGTTCTTTTTTCATGAGATACGTATGTGATAAACTCTTCTTCTAATGACGCCATTTCATGACTATATGATTTTGCCTCTGTCTTAGATGCAGCATTAGGATTAAATTTTGAAAGGCAGTGAATGTGGTCACATTGTAGACACCCAATGCCACCAGAGTATACAATCATATGCCTTTTGCTTTGAGATACATTCATTGATCTACCTATTATGAACGTTGGAATAACGGTTAGATGCATTTGGCATGTAGTCAAAGTAAATCATCGTAGTATCTCTTTGAAAGTGTTTCCTAATGAATGGCTACATACTTTACATAACATTTAATGTTGAGATTTATCTCTTGGACGCTTAAAGTAGATCATATAGTGGGTACTATGAGTAATGATGAGTTGTGGTTTGCTTTTTAGAAGAAAACAATTGGATAATGGGAAATTAAACGAAATTAGGATGATATAATTTTCGCCTCATCTGAAATTTAATGTCTTCATCTTCTTCTCCTCAAATGTTATCGAAAGATAATGTTATTGAAGATGATTATATGTTATTGAATACCATCGTCTTTGAAAGGATAATCTGGGATTTGAAGGAATTGGCGTGTTGTCCAAAATACACCATCAGAAGATTTCTCTGAAAATGGTTTCTAATAGAGGAGTACATTTGTAATGCAAATGATAATGACATTATACAGTTGTAATTTTTGTTTCATCCTAACTTTATTTTTTTTCCACTTTTCCATACATCGTATCGACGTTATTGACCTATTGTGTAGGTAGAGTCCATCTTAGTGACACGACTTGATACATGTTAGTAGACTAAGAAACAAACCGGACTTGTATTCAATTAAACGTTTGAAAAATTCATCTTTGCTCGAAATACTTAGTTAAGCGAACAACATGTTAAAGGGATCGCGATAAAACAGTGACTATCAAATATTTCTTTGCATAACTATTAGATAAAAAGGAGGACGTTGTAGACAACGACACGGTGCTCGTTATAAGAAGAACATCGAGAACACAATACATTTTAAACATTTGATATGCATGTCCTATTTATTGAAAGCTATACTATTACATTTCAAGAAAAACAATGCTGTTTTAAAAAAAATCATGTTTGACAATCTAACTTAATTAATAAATAAAATGATAATATAAGTTAATTAGAACTTCAAGATGACTTCCATCAATCATCCGTCTATGTATAGATCCCAGTTCATATTTCACAGAAAAATAGTTTTGTAAAATTATAAAACACACACATTAGAAGCCCATTGATATTAAATAAGGTGTTAAACATTAAACGTCTCGAACGTCTTACATATGCACGTCCAAATAAGTTGTTAGCGACATTGATGTACCTTTGACTTTGAATTATACTGACTTTGAAACAAACAAATATAGCTCTATCAAGTATTGTAGTTTGTGAAATTGCAACAGAGAGAGAGAGAGAGAGAGAGAGAGAGAGAGAGAGAGAGAGAGAGAAAGAGAGAGAGAGATACAGACAGACAGACAGACAGACAGACAGACAGAGACAGACAGAGAGAGAGAGAGAGACTTAGGTATATGCCTTATGTTTATGCTCGCTTCTTTTCGTATAAAGCATAATCAAATAAACGAACTCGATATAACGAAAGAAGGTAAGCATATTTCTGGATATACATATGTATATATATAAATTGCAACAGAGAGAGAGAGAGAGAGAGAGAGAGAGAGAGAGAGAGAGAGAGAGAGAGAGAGAGAGAGAAGAGAGAGAGAGAGAGAGAGAGAGAGAGAGAGAGAGAATTGAGTACATACCGTACATTGTCATACCAGTTTTTCTTTCATACATTGCATATCTGTATATATAAACAAAATATTCTTAACGACTAGCTTGAGTTTTTCCGAGGTAATATTGAAAATTTTTACATTAACAAATAAGCACATGTAGCTTGGAAGTTTGGAAGATGTCAATGCCAGTCACATCTTTAAACTATTAAATATTGGGGCGGGGAAAGAATTTTTATCTTTTTCCTACACATGTTTGGCATAGTTTGCCAGATGGAAAAGTTAAACTATTGCGTACGAGAGGAACTTTAACGTCATTGTGCTTATGACCAAATTATCCTTGTCTCACATTAAAATGTAAAGGTAATTTTTTTTAAAAAAAAATTACACTCTTAGAAAAGCTAAACATAAAAGGAACCAATATATGACAATAAATTTGTCAAAATGACATTTCGTGTATTCGCTCCTTTTGTCATTATACGTTCTAGAACATGTGTAGCCTATGGTAGGCTTCGGTGATAGTGAATTCTGAATTTGTGTTACTACTGATACATATGTTGCTGGGATTTCAATCTCAATTAGTAAATATCCAAAGTGCCTGCGAAATGCACGTGCGATGAACAAATTACTCAGAAGAAATGAGTGCCACAGTGACATAATTTGAAATCAGGCTTACGTTTTTGCTTGTCGTAAAACGCCAAGCAATGTACGGGATTTAACATATTTTTTTTTATAGAAATTCATTGTCAATATAGGAGTATAATACGAAAAGAAATCACTTTAAAATAAGCTTCAATTGCTGTATGCTTCTTTTGAATTATTACGTACCAATCTATGTACTGCCAACAGCAAAACAACAATAGTGATAATAATATAACATGATTATCTTTTTTTACCCAAGTATGACCTTCATATTATATGGGATATATCAGTATTGGATAATAAGCAGTATTGACAACTTTTAGGTTTGCAGCCAATAACGTTTAAACGGCAATTTTGAGCAAGTATGGAACGTTGTGTGTTATTGATAAAATTTGAGTTTCTTTCATCGATATATGTTAGAAAGGCGACACCTATTCATACAATTAACATGATTAGCACCAATAATAATAATAATAATAATAATAATAATAATAATAATAATAATAATAATAATAATGATAATAATAATAATAATCGGGCCCGAAAAACATTTAGGGATTGGCATTGTATTGTATCAGTATGCCATTGTGCTCAATCGACCAATCTAAAGCACATTAGTACTCACTGAAGGATCTTAGCAAAGTATCTTCCCAATATATTGAGCCAAGGAAAAATACCATGTCCTAATATTTAGTTCAATATCTTCGATTACGTTGTTGGCCGGGACAAATGTTATATATCTGAAGTTATGCACTTAACGTCATTTTACACAAGCTATAAATGCTCGTATTCAAATTAAAAAGCGCAGATGTCTAATCACGTTTAACTAACGTCGTGCTGGCTGGCAATGACACCATAGGGTTAGGTGTTGTTTTAGGGAATATACTTGAAAAATTAATTCCTTTCTGTCTGTCAGGATATGTTTTATATTGGTATGTTTTTCTTCTTGGGGTTTTTCCTGTTCTTTGCAAGTGATTTTTCGGTGATAATCTGGCCTTTTGAGGACTGTGTTTAGAGAGAATATCGTTAGTTCCTGATTGGGAAAGGAACAAATGTTACATCAGATATAACCTATAAGCTATAGACACACTGAAAAAGGATAAATCCGAGAAATGCGCGAGAAGAAGCATAGACCACTGCATACTAGTGGCAAATATTCTGATATAACTGTTATCTATAGGAAGGCATGATTCATATCAATAGTATCAATGAAATTGGAATTTTGTTTATTTCCTAAGCATATCCTATGTTATATCTTGGACACTGTTTGATTGTTTTCCATCGAATTAAAGCGACGCAACGGATTATGATCCATCTTTGCTACTTCCGGCGGGTAGTTAAACTTGTTTGACTAACAGAATGACCTTTAACATTATTTCACATCTATGCAGTTTGCAAAGAATGAAAACGTGTTCCTAAATCAGATTCATTCAAGTTTAAACTATCAAAAGAACATATGTCTATAATAGTGGGAAAGGTTACATATATCATAATTCATATTTGTTGACGTCTGTTCCTTGAATGCCAAATCTGCTTCTAATGTGCAACACAGAATATATCATTTATCTTCCGCTACTAACAATGTAGGCATCATTCAGTATCAAGAAGAGAAAGGTAATGCACCGACATAACTGAGCAAAACCTTACGCAGAACCTACCATCACATTAAAAAACCTGAATATAATGTCAGTAGACGTGTACGCTTATAAAAACAACATTTTAACGGCAAAAGAATTGTTATCATTTCCAGACTACGCGGACATTTGTGACACTGTTCAAAAGAATATAAAGGCATGACGTTGTCCGTGACACCAAACCTCTCTGATGATCAGGTACTGCAATAATCAATGCCCTGCTGACGAATGTGCCGTCTACATCAACATTAAATGTTTTGCGTCAAATCACCTTAAAACACTTCAAAAATATTTCTCTAGAATCTAAAGAGCACTACACATTTGATGGCTCCGGCGAGCAATGCATCGTCTAAGCTGTTGCTACAGACTTTGAAGAAAGAAAAATTGTCGAGTGCTTCAGATTACGATTCTCTAATTTCGTTCTGGGATTTATTTACCTAATTGTTTTTATGGAGGCGGCGTTAAAATGTTGGCATATTAAGAGTATTCTGCACAAGACCTATCGGTTTTATGAAGTTGATTCAATGCTTTGTTAAATTTAAATGGTCTACGTAATTCTACAAAGGCACAGTGTTAGATTTTGTAAACTCGTTAAAACGTCACCTTATTTTAATGAAACGTTTTAAATGTTTTTAAAAGTGTTATTGAAAGATTATTCTTATATTCTTCATAAAGAGCAAATTCCCCAAACGTAGGAAGCATATTAACCTGTATAAGCGTTGCACATTAAGGGAAGGTTAAAAATACATTTTTTACATACTATATTGTAAGAAAATATTGTATGTGTAATTCTGAAATATGGTTGCAATTATTGAATGCTAATTGTACAGCTACTTGTTTGTAAACGGCTCAACGTATTTATCGCATTTAATGCAACCTTAGCTGACAGGAGAAGTCTTAATATACACTGGTTTACAACGTTGATACTTGCTAGTATGCTTTAACGAGAATATATGAACAGTTATATTTGGGTATCATTTATCAACGTGTCTGAAATGTAGTTTGCGTGTTGTATTGAGCATATGCCACATGTTGGCAATGTACAATTAAAATGCACGGTTATACCTACTTTAGATACACTTACCTCGAAAAGAGCATTACATGGTCACTAATTTTGACGTGGTCATAAGTCCATCGTGCTTGATGAGATATGTAATTGCCAACCTCAACTTTGAACTTTCCGTCAACAAGCTCAACAATAGATTCATTGATTCCAAAGTCTGCCATCGTCTTCATAAAACATTATGAATAAAATTATATATATATATATATATATATATATATATATATATATATATATATATATATATATATATATATATATATATATATATATTTATATATATGTATATATATATATATATATATATATATATATATATATATATATATATATATATATATATATATATATATATATATATATAGATAGATAGATAGATAGATAGATAGATAGATAGATAGATAGATAGATAGATAGATAGATAGATAGATATATAGATAGATAGATAGATAGATATATAGTACGTTTGCACCACCAGTTACACTCTGTAAGCCAAACAATCGATGACAGATGTGATTGTTTCGATTGGATTTTTAATGTAGTGCTATAAACTATGGTAACATGGGTGAAATATGAAAATAAGTGCCAGATTTGTTTTATCCTATATATTTAGCAAATTAAGACTAAAACGACGATGGAATTCACGATTTTATCTGAAAACAGATGGTCCAAGATCAAGGTGATGGTGTTTTATACATTATTGGATTTATTACTATTTGCATTATTCACATGCCTCTAAACTTGAAGGATCTAACACTGCAAACCTACGCACTTTAAAGTATGAATAATAGAGAATATTAGCGCTCCAACTAATACAGGCAATATGTCGTTTATCAAAATCACATCTTGCAAAACTTGTGTTGGCAAAGAACGGAATATAGGTCTAATTGAATCAAGAGATATAGCAGAATGACAGTCAGTGAAACAAACCAAGTAATGACGCAAAAGTGTTGCTAACTATTTTGCTGCTCTTATCATACAGACAAGATAACTGTTTTGGTAGTGAAATAAAACTCACTCTCATTGGAAGAAATATAATCATAATAGCATGGCGTTTAAAATGTGCATATAAAGCGAATTCATATCCCGATACTACTGTTTATGACACCTTGTGAAATTGTAATCCGCCAATGGCGCAATATTACAAATATATAAAGAGTCTTTCAACTGCAAGCTTATAAATCAGTCGTGAGTGTATCCTCATTCATTAATCATACATGTCATATGAAAGAAAAATGTATATTTATGTATAGATATATCACATAGATTATAAATTTCATAGCAATTTAAAGTGTTGGTATGAAGCAAATTGATATCCCAGGTCTATTCGTCTATCAAATTGCGATCCACCAATGGCGCAATAATACGAATTTATATACATTCTTTCAACCACAAGCATAGAGATCAAAAATGAATGTATCCTAATATGAACCAATCATTAAAAAAAAAATAGTCCTTGTTTAGTGAATTATATTAAAATGGTACACGATTTCATACGAATCAATTATTTTTTTTTCCATTCCTCTCTCGTGTGTAAGTAACAAAACAGCAAACATTTGGACTGAAAGAAAACAATTTAATGCGCTGAATAAAAACTGAACATGAACCGAGGAAATCACAGCAATCTGTTTTGTCCAAACGGCATTTATATATCTTCCTTG
The DNA here is from genome assembly GCA_029339505.1 of Unio delphinus. NCBI lineage: Eukaryota > Metazoa > Mollusca > Bivalvia > Unionida > Unionidae > Unio > Unio delphinus. The sequence continues at coordinate 3,492,767 of JAQISU010000147.1, forward strand.
AGCTCTGTGTATAGTGTATAACATGTCAATGCTACATAGTTGCAATAGCTAGTGACACTAGGTCTATAAGTTACTGTTGTCGGTTATGAGGCACACATGCTGTGTTGTGTTTGATTCCTTTGATTTGATCTTCTTAAACCTATTATACAGGGGCGAAAATCTATGGCACGCAAAATGGTTCAAAAAGGGATGAGCTGAAGCAATTCTAGGGTGAGCTTGAAGCGATCATAGGGTGAACTGGAGCAGTCATAGGGTGAGCTTGGAGCGATTGTATGATGAGCTGGATAAATGGTAGGGTGAACTAAAACAATCGTAGGTTGATCTTGGAGAGATCGTAGGGTTAATTGAGGCAATTGTAGGGTGAACTGTAGCAATCGTAGGGTGAGCTTGGAGCGATTGTAGGGTGAGCTGAAAAAATCGAAGTGTGAGCTTTGAGCGATCGAAGGGTGAACTGGAGCAATCGTAGAGTGAACTGGAGCAATCGTAGGGCAAACTGGACCAATCGTAGGGTGAGATTGGAGCAATAGTACGGTGAACTGAAGCAATCGTAGGCTGAGCTTGGGGCGATCTCGTAGAGTGAGTTTGGAGCAATGGTAAAGTAAAACAGGAGCAATCGTAGGATGAGGCTGGAGCGATCGTAAGGTGAGCTTCAAGCGATCGTAGGGTGAGCTTATATATATATATATATATATATAGATAGATAGATAGATAGATAGATAGATAGATAGATAGATAGATAGATAGATAGATAGATAGATAGATAGATAGATAGATAGATAGATAGATAGATAGATAATTAAACAAAATAAGAACATACTGATAATATGATTGACAAAACAGTTTAAAATCAATAAGGTTAGAAGGATCAAATTGTACTAATGTTGCATTAATCCTAGCAATCAAACAGTGAAACAAAACTTGAAGAACAAAATTATTCTTGTTAATGTAAACCTATATGCTTTTAGGATGCCTATTAATTTTAATTATTCTTGCATTTCTCACGATGTTAAATCAAATAACTGAGAATACTGATGGTTGATGAGTTTAAGTGAGACTAAGTTGTATCATGTTGATGGAGGACACTAAGTGTTAATTACGGTCTGATGGTAGAATCTAAATTGCATAAATGTTGATGGCGGAGAGCCAGTTACATACATTCTTAAGGAATAACATAACATATTAACCTCAGCTAAGTTTGAAGGCAGGTCATTGCTAGTTTATATTTCATGTTTTCATGGTATACAGTTTAGTTTTAGTAATAACGTATCTACTTAATTGTCTTGACATGGTACATCCCAATGTTTTGTTACTAATCCCCACCCCACTCCCACAACCTGATGTTGCCTATCACTATAACCCTATCTGTGTACGAAGTTTTTGCGAATTTTTAACTGGCAGTTCAAAAGGAAATATATTAACAGGTAGAAGGATGGTATATAAATATCTCCTGTTCAAGTTTAGGGATAACACATATATGTCTGGAATGCTATGTATTTTATCCAGGGAGTGGGGTACATGACCAATTACACAAAATATCAACAAGTGCAATATAATTCATTAAACTACCCTTCTTTATGCTGTCTTGTAAAGCACATGCTAGGTACAGGTCTCACTATTATGATGATATTACCCTTCTGGTCCACTATATTTAAAATATTCCATGGAATATATGCATATATTAGCAATATGATTGAGAGTTTTAAGGATGAACATAATTCACATAATTAATGAGGTGATCAGTCGTCAGTTTCACTGATATAATGATGTGTAATTTTTATGGCAAATATATTATCAAGCTTGGTAAACAGGACTTTTTCTTTAAGATCTTGATTTACTTTGATTATCAGTCAAAGTTATGCGTATTATTTGAATTGGCTTTGCATCTGACTGACTGAACTTGTTACCAGTCTTTTAGCTACATTTCTGATCAGATTTTAATCTAGGTTATATTTTAGTCAAGGTTATTAAATAGTTAAATATTATCAAGATGTTACAAAAGTTTGTTCAGGATCAAGAGCCATCCATATTAGTAAAGTAATCATTTATCTGATTGACTTTAATGACCAATTTCTGGTTGGAGTTTGGTTCACCTTAAGCTTATATTTTTTTGTCAGACAAATTTCTATAGTAAGTGAGATCAGCACATATTTATGACATACCTTGCATCTAATTGGCTGAGATTGTTGACTTTCTTGATTCAGACTATATATGTCTGATCCAGTTCTATAAAACTATAAAACTCATGTTCATTTGTAAATGGGCTGATATGAAAAGGACATGGATGACTTCAATTATAAGCAGGAGTCTGTGCATATTATGTCCTTATTTCTAGAACAGATTTTTATGGGGATATGGTAAAGTCAGTAAAAGTAAAAAAATATGAAATTTCTATGTGTTCGCCTTTGGTTGTGTTCTTTCATAAACCTACTTTATGCAGTGGTCTCCTGTGAAGTCTGCAATATCAGTCAACCAACATGGGAATTTAGTTCAGAAATAATTTTCTTGTCATCACAGACTTTACAAGTTGTGAATTGTCGATTTAGTTTAAAATGTGAAAATTGAGTGGTATACTGCAGACTAAAACAAGATACTGTTAAAAATGAGTGAATCCAGTTATGTGTAATTAGTATTAATTTATACACAAGTACTTCGGGCGTAGTTATGGATTTGTCACAAAAAATTCAAAATATACAAAATTATTATCTGATCAGACACGTGTTTACATTCTATTATGATGAGACTTTTTGAGAAGATTGTGTTAGTTCGCCAAACTAAACTTTATCAATGTAAAAGTTACCAGCAAGATCATGTCACTTTGTGTAGAATGTATTTGGACAGTTTCTATTCACCTAATCATGTCAATTAAGCAATCCAGTTATGTCTTTCAGGGTTAGCTTTACCTATTTTGAACATTTAACATGATGCCATTACCCCAATCCCCAAAAAAGACAAAGAAAAATATGGATATTTTGTCATTTCACATTGTTGGTAACATTTGTCAGCCATTGTCTGTGCAGACATGAAAAGTTCAGTTATTACGTACGTGGAAGCTGACGGTAATGTTACCTGTTTCTGAGACTGGTGTACAGTGACATTTTGCTGCTCAGTTTGACTTTGTGTTACGAAACGTTCTATAGAATGGTTATTATTTACAATTTTGTAAAGATTTCAGATAGAGTTAGAGTCTTTTTCATTTAAAATAAAAATATATATCTTATACAACTTTCGTTGTTTTTGTCTCATTATGGTACTGAGGTAACACACCCATCCACACACTTTACACCCCTGGAGTGGTTAGTTTCATTACGGTTTTGACACGTTACTGATTTGTAGTAACCAGCCAAAACCTGGTGGTTTCCTCACAGTTCTACATCTTCCTTCAAATTAAATACCATGTCATGTGTTTTCTAAATTATTTGAGGAAAACACACAAGTTCATATCAAACTTTAAAAACATTTAAGGATTTGCTATACTTTGGTGTCTTCAATAACAGGCTAAATTTATTTCTCTTAGAATTTGCACTTTCAAAACATTCAATTTCAGATTTTGAGGTTATGCTTGAGTTTTTGTTAACTTCAACAAAGCTTCTAGGATACTGGTGTCATCACATCACAATCTGTAATCGACTTTACATAAATAAAGTTTAAATTGGTAATCTTACTGCCCAAATGCATTTAACTAATATGTTCTCAAATCTGTTGTCTGTGTCATCCAAATGGAATGCGTTATTTGATTCAAATTTCCATTATCAAGAATATATTGGGCACCAACAAGTATGTAACTATTAAAAATTAAATTTACATTTATCGTGGCGGTACAGTAAGGCAAAGGTAAAGTGATTAGATCTTACGTAGGAATTAATTGGAAAATATAGACTTAAAAGACATTGAGGTTTGTGACTTTTCTCAGACCATCATTGTTCAAACCATTATGAAATTCACAATGTGCTGTTTTAATATTTGCTTTCCCCCAAAATGTCTAAATCATTCCGCTACATACATTCGAGGTGCTTATTCTAGATTGACAAGAAAGGCTGAGGACACTCTGATGAGTAAATGCTTATCCTTGCAAGTAAGTGTCCCACTTGGATATTATTTCACTTATAGTAATACATTAAATAATAGTATAACACTAATTTATCTTCTAGTATTTAATCTGTCAATACATATTATATAATTACATATTCAGACAAGAAAATTAAAAAAATATATTAAAAATATAGTCTCACTTAAACTCATCAACCTTCAGTATTCTCATTACTTTGATTTCACATCGCGAAGAATGCAAGAAGAATTAAAACTAATAGGCATCCTAAAAACAACCAGGTTTACATTAACAAGAAAACATTTTTTATCAAGTTTTATTTCACTGTTTAATTGCTAAACTTAATAAAATTTTAGGACCATTTGATCCTTCTAACCTTATTTATTGTAAATGTTTATGTCAATCCAAGTGTCAGTGTGTTCTTGTTTTATTTAATTATCTATATATAAGCTCACCCAACGATTGAACCAATCTCAACCTACGATTGCTCCGAGCTCACCCTTCGATTGCTCCAGTTCACCATACGATTGTTCCAGTTCACCTACGATCACTCCAAGTGCACCCTACGATCACTCCAAGTGCACCCTACGATTGCTCAAGTTCACCACACTATTGCTCCAAGCTCAGCCTACGATTGCTCCAAGCTCACCCTACAATTGCTCCATTTCACCCTACGATAGCTCAAAACTCACCCTACGATTGCTCCAGCTCATCCATTTTGAACGATTTGGCGTTCCATACAAATCCATGCAAATGCGAGCGTTGAGGATTTCCACATATGTCATAAATGGATATATTTCAACCTATGAAGGATGACAATGTGAACCAAGCCGTCCGAACGAGTAGAAGTGGTAAAAGGAGGGGAGAGAGAGAGAGAGAGAGAGAGAGAGAGAGAGAGGAGAGAGAGAGAGAGAGAGAGAGAGAGAGAGAGAGAGAGAGAGAGAGAGAGAGAGAGAGAGAGGGAAAGAGAAATAGCGAATTCTATACTTTTTAGAAATTTTATTTAAAGCTGACTAATGACTTTCATGAACTGACCATTCTTAAATAATGTTTTAATTACCTATTTATGGTTAGTCATTGCATTTAGTTATATTCTTTGCACATTTCTGGACGCCACTACATGAATGCCATTCCGTACAGATCAGTGTACGAAAAGGTAACCGTGTTTGTAGTCAACTCCATTATTTAATGTTAAAGTCATGTGTATCTTATATGGATTTAATATTTATGAATACAAAATATAAACTAAAAACAAAAACAATCAACGCCTCAATTTTCATATATGCTTGTGAACTAGAAGAAAAACGTAGAACTAAGCTGTTTGGCTGAAATACTCGCAAATGTGTGAGGAGTATGTTAACTTGGTCAACACATAGTTGTCAGAAGTATGTGATAACTACATTTAAAGTGCAACTATGTGTATGTGCATATGGTATAAATGCAATAAATGTATCGTATGTGCGTTGTATCAATGATATACCACTCGTAAACTGTTTTAATTAAAAGGAGAATCGGGCAAGGTGTGTCATCATGGTATATCATTGAAACAGCGTACATACTATACATCTGTTCCATATATATTTTCAAAAAACTGACTCATTCACAATATCAATTGTTTGAGCATTAGGAGAGGTAATGAGTCATGTAAAACTATTTTACCTTGTATAAAGCACACTATTTTACTTAGCAAGTAAAATGAGGTAATGTGGCCGACGGAAAATTTGTATTATTACATATAATAGATGAGAAGATTCTTTAATCCGATAGACCTGAATGCTGTATAATTAGAAGCTTCGGTTATGAACTAGACCTTTATGGATGAGTAGTCAACTAAAAGACGCCTTTATTATTAAACTACACCCTTGCTAATGACTAAATCAGATTGCTGGAATTATTCAAACTCAACCCAGACTAAGGCCAAGATCACATTGTCTGACTTATTTAAACTCCACTCAGACTAAGGCCAAAATAAGATTGCATGAATTGTTGTAATAGAGGATCATATTATATTACACGTGTTCACAGAGAAAGTATGCAATTGTCAAAACTAAGAATGCAGAGAAATTCCAATTGCACAAAACGTTCTTACCTTTAAATGAGAAACAATATTAAGGCTGATTTCATCCGATTGCTTGAATTATTCCAGCCCCATCCATACAAGTGCCAAAATTGGATTGTTTTAATTATTCAACCCCCCCCCATACCAAGTCCACAATCGAATTGCTTGAATAATGGAAACTACACCCAGACTAATAACATACCTAAAATTCTTGATCTATTCAAACTCAACTCAGACTACGGGCAAAATCAGATTGCTTGAATTGTTCAATCTCCACCCAGACAAAGGCCTACATCAGATGGCTTGAATTATTTAAACTCCGCCAAGACTATGGCCATAATCGGATTATTTGAAATATTCAAACTTCACCCACACTAAAGCCAAAATCACATTGCTTGAATTATTCTACAAATTGAATTTACAAAACGTTTTTACCTTTAAAATGACAAATCTATGAAGGGTGACACTGATTTTTATAGCAGGATCTTCTATTGTACTGTATTGCAGGTCTACCTGCAACGAACAATATATATATATATATATATATATATATATATATGTGTGTGTGTGTGTGTGTGTGTGTGTATAACATACATAATCATACATGGCCATATGGATAACTAACATCGTCATAAAATTAAATGTAGATAACATAAATAATTGTAAGTCAAAAATAGATAACATACATTATCATAATAATATATATGGATAAACACTCCCAATCATAAATTAAATAAGGATAACATACATTATCATAAAACTATATATTGATAACATAAATAAAATATAATTTGTATTTGAAAACAATACGCAATCGATATATAACACTAACACAATTAACCCACATTCGAAAGCATAAAAAAAATGTTTACATTTTAGTCCGTTACAAATATAGTATATAGACAATGGAAACACTATAATCAATGCGTGTTTAGATTAAGTTAATTGCTGAATCGTCTCTAAGGCTGACATTATTATTATTATCATTTAGCCTCATCCGATTTATGTCCATAGTGGTTTACAGAGGCACCTCGGAAATGACGTTTTGATTAAAATACGCCGATTATAGTTAAGTCGATTAGGTCAGTTGCATTCAAACCACTATCAGCTCTTACCTGTTAGGGTTAAATAACAAAGAATGTACTGTCCTGTGACCATGTGCAATCACGCTTTGTTATATTCCAAGTTGTATATTTTTAAAGAAATATGTAGAAAATAATTTAAGAGAACGTTAACAATATTTTACGCTATATACGCAGCACTTACACCGTTAATGATGTGTGAGTAAACTTCTCGGATTTGTCTTGTGACAACAGAAGGCGTTAATGGGCCATTATCTGCTTGCACCGTCAGAGAGGAATAGCTGAAAACACAGAATATATGTCTAATATTTACAATATAATATGTAAGTGTGACACAACCTCTTCATATATGTCTGTATGAAATTAGGGCAAAACTTTTTTGTTTTCTCCTAGCCGCTCTTGCGCAGTCTGTGTTCTGCTCAATAACAAAAATGATCGATTTCAATATATCTGTATTATTTATTTTATTAATTGATGCCCTTTTGATCTGGTACTTTACTTTAGTTCAGTTTCCTCAACATGGTCCTTTTCACATTTAATATAATACATACATATAATATTTTGCGTATCACACGAAATATGGTTTGTAAATATTTTAGCTGTTTTCAAATATTTAGTTATAAAGTCTGGATAACAAAAAGGATGACACAGTAACCTGGGATCGAAAATAAGAACATGCTTGGAACAGAATCTCTTTAAGTACCTTTTAAGACGAAAAAAGAGAATATCTGTTATATTGCCTTAATCTTCACTGTATACATAATTAATCAGCGGGTATTGCATAATCAAAAAGATGTAGATATAGTAGATATACAGTAACGTATATATTATTAGCCATACATAAGGAGGTAGGGATGTGAACAAATAAACAATTGTCTTAAATATGAACGATAACACTCACAAGTCCCATATTGTGGAATCAAGCACTACAGCCGTCTCAACATAGTAAACGTGCTTTCCGTTACCTGTGAAAAGGAATGGGGAAAAACATTCACTTAGCGTTCTACCCACCTTTAATAGATAATTTAGTTTAAAATGATATGCTTGTAGCATTAATAATTTAGAATGCCTTGATGTATTTGTGTTAATAGTAGTATCCACCTGAAGTGTTATATTAATCCAAACTATGATGCATTGTCAATACTTTAGCAATGAACAGCAGCGAGGGTGGACAGAACAAAACTATTTCAGCAAACCGAAACTATTTGAATCAAAATCCTAAAAGATTTCAAACTGAAACCAATTCAGGTAGACAAAAAAGAGAAATAGTTTGGGTTTATCAGGCTATTGAGACTCTTGTCTCCATACACACCAGGCGCCGATTGCGCTGTGGAGACGAATTGTTATGGTAAAACTCTTAACGATTTCACAAAGAGACTAATTTGTAAAACCTCACATCCTAAATCAATTAGATTATTGGACTGGTCAGTGAACTTGAAATTAATTCTCGTTAATGAATCATTATGACATCGCATGTACACTTGATTAGTTGGATCCTCAATTATTAGATACCCGGGTGAAGCTGTTGATGCAAATGAAGATAAAATATATTCCAGCTGGGCTTGATTTGATCTTTCGAGATTTATTTGGTAACTTCCTTCGATAGCATCACATAGTAAATTCACTGCAATCACCGAGAATATATTAGCGTTTTGAGGAGCAATATGTCTACCACCATCATCTGGATCATTATTATGTTTGGTGATGGTTGAACCCTTGTGTTGTTGTCTCCATGCGGTATCATAGTAAATTGTTTTTAGTTTGTTTGCGTTATACCCAGGAATACCCAGGAAACTTGATCGGTAGATCAGCTTCTGTTATATTGTATACAGTTAGGAACTTTCGTTTAGAGTAATTAATCGCTATGATCAATTATTACTTGAATTACTCGCTGGTTGATATATTCCATATCGGATTCAAGTTAATTAATATTTCAATTCGTTTAATGATTTCACTCCGATTAGCCTCATGGAAAGCCTGTTGTAGTCGTTGAAGTTGCTGACTGTGTTTTTGATTGATCTTTCTAAAGTATTCAAAAATTCTGTTATGAGATATATTTATATATGTAATTGATTTTGGAGTCTGTTCATCCTTACATTTTTTAAAGGCGGAATCTTGATCAACAAAATTAAAATAACTACCCGGTAGTAATGACTTTGTATATCGAGGAGGTGTTCTATATATGATCTGGTAATTTCATGGTATGATTGTTTATCCGTAACGTAATCAGATTTTTTCGGTTCAGGTGGAGGTGTTATTTCAGATCATCCTGGCACGGTTCTTATAGAACTCTGATAGATGTTTACGACATACCCGGGCGAGTTTATCTCATTCGCGGATGACAGTATTGTTTAATGAACTGTAATAGCAATTTTCGATTCTTTTCTAGTATAGGATTTTATTATGCCCTGTAATTCATTATTAATTTGTTCAATTTGGTAGGACCCAGATGGTAAGTAAACAACGTTCCAGTCAGGAGTTTGTTCTTTCTCGCAAACATCAAGGAATTATTCGGTTGTTGACCACCAAATGGTGCTGATCTAATGTTAGGCCAACTGTGATACACGTTATATAACATAGTAAATTGTTCGATATGAGCGTCATAATCGGATCGTAGTTTCGTCAAAACATAGTGGTGTTTATCTCCATGAGTTTCGGTGTGATCACTGGGGGATTTCCAAAGAAATTCAATAGAGGTTTGTCTATGTTGTCAACTATACTTCTTTGTAATTAAAAAAACTGATCGAATTTAGTTGCATGGTCGTCGTATTCATCACATATTTTTTTAATGGTTATAAATAATAAATTCTATCCACAATACTTGAAATGAGAACATCTGTTTTGAGTTTACACTGATTGGAAAAAAAACGGCGATAGTGTCTTCTACTGTGTCGTGTTGTTTAACTAAAATATCATCCAGGGAAATATTACTAGTTTTTAATTTACCCTGATGATCTTGAAATACAACTATTTCATTTGGATCAACACATGCGAGGTTTAACATCTAGGATATTTCATCTTCGATTATTTTATTGACATCACCGGTTGCAGATATTTCCGCCGTAGGTTTTTTTCAGGCTTGATAGAGATCTCCCCCAAATCTCAATAATTATACTCTAAGATCTCTCTAAAAGCAATTACTCGTATAATCGTGTACGATGGTATGTGGTGGTTTCCCCGATGATGATATAGCGTTGAGGACATTTAATACTTTTATGCCGGATATTGGTGGGTCATTCATTTTCTGTGTTGTTAGCAAAGAACACCAGATAGGAATTTTTAAGTGGATAGGAATTTTTAGTTTTTTAGCAGCATCGAGTAAATAAAAATTTGACATGGAAACTATAGGTTGTCGCAATGTAACCATCGGTTATCGAGTTAGTAAACTGTTTCTAGTCTCAGACCCTTTCCGCTGTACCATGAATACGGAGTTCTGGTAGTCTTAGTTCCTTTCCTAATCGTTTCTTCTTTATATACCCGCTTCCAGTTGCTTTCTTTAGTGCCGTCCCTGCCGCTGTACCAACGGCTCCTAGAGCGGAGGCTTTTACTACTGCTGGGGCTGCGGCCGCAATCAACGCTGGTAACGCAGCGAAAACTGGAAATATACCACCTGATTGTATCATGTGTTTAATTGCAGCCGCATAGAGAGTGACCTGAACACCTTTTTATCTTCGATAGCATCATTGAAGTGTTTTATCTGACGAGTTGTCAAAGATAATTTATTTTGACCGCCATACATCTGATTGTGCTTCAGCGATATTGTGATTCCACATTTTTTTAGCTGATTCCGATTGCATTTATTTTAATTTGACCAGGAGTTAAAGTAACATTAACATGACTATATGACATTTTATTTAATAAAAAAAATGATCTAATTGTTACATTACAAATTTTCCACTGGTGCATCAACTAACCTCATTCGTCCACCAACGCATTCGAGTAGCTATGATTTGTCAATGAGAATAAAAGCAACTGCTCTGTAATCAGGGATAGTGATATCACCTGCTACATTAGTCAGAAGAGTTACACGAGCTTGAAAGTGTATATCAACAACGGATTGTCTTGTTAAGTCAATATGTTCCAAGGAAAAGTAATTGAAGGATATAGTTTTCTAAAATCCAATTGTGATATTTGTAGACCGGTATCTGCATTACTATCACGTCCCATAAAATTCAGCAGGCGATGATATGCGCGTGCTAGTTGATTTTGATCGTAATTAAGGAAAATATGTTCGGATGGTTCCTGATGGCCATTTATCCTCAACGAAACTTCAGAAACACCTAGTTGATCAAGTATCATATGGCTGAGTGTTTGTGAACCTACTCAAGTCTTATCCTGTAACGCAACAAATATATGCTTCGGCTCAGCAACACCCTGTTTTGATGCCAGGTGCCAAGTAAATCAGCCGTAAATGGAAGAATTTATAGTATCAGTTGGTGTTAGTCCTGATAGGAATGATGTGCCGACTGTATCCATAAATGAAAGTAATCTTCCCTCTGCGGTGATTGATGTAGTCATTACTGGCATCCACTGTGATAGTTTTGTTATATTTACTTTACCAGCAGCGACTGGAGCTATAGGAGGTGGACAAATGGGGCCAGCACCATGCCATATTGCATCATTATCATCACTCGTTCGCACGAGTACTACAGTATGCTTCGCGCCATAGATAACATTTCTAACGTTTCTGCAGAATCCAAATTTATGATGCAATGGAATCGCATATGAAATAATCTACGCTGTCCTTGCAACATTGATAAACAAGTTGCAAACCCTAGTTTGTAATTAGAATTAATACCTTTTATAACATCAAAGTCGCCACCTGGTCTAACTTCGTGTTCCAAAGAACCAACTGTTTGTGGCGTCCGTAATTTAAGATACTGAATATGATCAGATTGATCATTAACATCCTTAGAGAACACCACAGACGGACCTGCTGATCTTGTATAATCATCAGATTATTTAGCTAGACCCACTATTGTTGTGGCAACATCAACATCATGTTCTATGCATCTAATCTCTTTTCCATAAATCATATATCTAGCGCTCTCAAACAATGGCATAATACCATTATTGACAAAACCAACTCGGATCATTTGCATATTGCATGGGTACACCATGAGCATCCACATAAGTTGTTCTAATACTTCAATGAACGCTTCAGCGGGTAGAAAGTATTTTGATGGTATCATGGCCTTGAAGTTCGATTCTTAATCGACTATTTGGTTGTTTTGCATTATAGGAATAATACCGATAATAGCGTACAGAATCATTCTTTGGAACTGGTGCATCTAAATCGAACTCTGTATCAGGAGCCGATTTAAACATATTATTATATACTTCTTGATCTAAATCGCGATATCGCTCGCGATTTCAAACCACTTCCCACTATCATATTTGCAGTAATATTTCCCTGAGTGTCATGTTCATCATTTATCCGTGATGCTATATTCTGACCCACTGCGATGTATATTATTTTACTAATACTCGCTGACAAAAATTTCGCAGATGGTAGTTTCTGTAGTGATTTTATCGCCAGTGGTTTCTTTCTTCGCCGAACTAACGCTAGTAGTTTTTTCTCATCAGCTGAAAATGCTTTCCCAGCAACATCACCAACAGCGCTAATACCCTTATAACGAATAACATCAATATCTTTCATTGATAACTGTTTTGCGATTGGTTCTATTTTTCGCGCCATTCGTGCAAATAACCCTGCAATGGTATTGCCGAGACTGTCTCCATAGTACGCTTTATAAACAGGCAATTGTGAGTTCACTACGTACGTCATTGCTGGTTTATTGTGGTTGTAGCGTATGATCATCTTATTTAAATGACATTTATCTAATGTTGTGATTTAATCACTGTGGTAACCGTCCGCTAGCTCATCAATAAACTCTTGATATATACTAATATCCATGATACTACCCTCAAATAGTAGTCTGCATGTATCAGCTAAATCTTTAATTATTTCCGGTGAGTTATTTCCAATTCGTTTCCCTCCTACGAGAACTTCTATTTGTGATATATCCCCGAGAATACTATTAGGACAACGAACAAGACCACTACCTGAAATCCCTCTTGTAGCTCCATATTGAGAACAAAAACATTATCGTTAGTACCAGTTGCACCTAGTATGGGATCATCTGCGGTTCTTACTTTTATTTCCTCGGAGCGGGGGTAATATGGTAGTGGTGAACCACTTTTTATAACATCTATTTCATTCGTATAACGCCTAAAATCCTCCTACTCTTTGATTCTAATTCCACCGTGATTTGTAAAATATATATTTGTATACCAGGTGTCAGCAGTTTTTGTACTCTTCAAATCCATCTTTTATATATTTTTCTTCTATCTGTTTTGAAAATTTGAAAAGTTTTAATGGCAAATTTAGCTAATTCATCATGCATGGAAATTTTTTTAATTTCTTCCAATACTTCATTCGTAAATATCTTTTCAGGTGAATATTTTTTATCTCTATAAATTTCTTCTTCTTCTTCAATTTGCTGTTGTCGTTGTTGTTCCTAAATTCGTGCAGCTTCTTCTTGTTCTAGTGGTTCTTGTTCAAGTCCTTGTTGTTCTTGTTCAAGTCGTTCTTGTTCTAGTCGTTCACGTTGTTCTTGTCCTTGTTGTTCCTTAAGTTTTACAGCGGCTACTATATCACCAGGAAGTGTTTTCAAAGATTCCTGTGTTTGCTTGGATCTCTTTGCTAATTTTTTCAAGTACAGGAAGAAGGGCTGTTTTTTTCCCTCGTTGTTCCTCAGAAATATCTCCTCATATGGCATTTTTAGTGGCTGATATCACTTTACCAATTGGATTGGTTATTGGTTTAAGTAATAGTTCAGTACCCGTTGTAAAACCAGTTTCAAATTCTTGGTTCCTTTGGAGCTTATTTCGAACGGAATCACGAACCGGTACAAATCTCATAATCGCAGCCAATTTCTTGCGTGCTGATCTGGTTGTTAGGGCTTAACCTATCATTACAAATGTAATGTACGATCTAAATTGTAAGTGTAAACTCATCCACCCCCGACAGAGTGTTCATTAGTTCCGCGTTAGTAATAAATCACCGAACACTATCATACCCGTCTTTAGAATTTCCGTCTATACAAATTCGTTCTATGCCAGTAAGCGCATACCTCTCTGTTGAATTATTTGTCAATGGGGCTTTATTGTATGCGGATTACTCACCTGCAACGGGTTGGGCATTGTTTAGAGTATAAAATAATCTATGTAAAGATTTTGCACTGTGTTGAGGTAAACAAAATGGGATTTTCATTTTGTCTGATGATTTTTTCACTTATTGTTTTGAATTCGAGTTTATTTTGCGTTTTATTTCATATAGTTTGCCCAATTCACTTCTGACCTCGTCGACAGCAAAGAACAGCGGAATAAATTTGTTGCTGTCGTTACAATTCGTTTGATTAACCCAAATTGCCTTGATCCTGAAATTCGAATAGAATCTGACTACAATCTAATTTATCTGAAAATTGTATTCCTTGCATTTTCAAATTTGAAATCTCTATTAAAATGACAATCATATTTTTGAAATTCATTATATGAAATATTATATATCTAAAATATCTAACAAAACGTTGGGGTCATTTTTGACCCGTTCTTGTATGACATGATTATATATGATTATATATGATATCAATATATATCATTATATATGATTATATATTCGCTTTAAGGTGTTATTCACATCTTATTGCGCATAGAGATATTATACAAGTTATGATATGATATTATGAACTCCATTTGCTCTACGAACCGCTCCGGTGGCCTAGTGGTTAGAGCATCCGCCCCGGAAGCGGGAGGTGGTCGGTTCGATCCCCAGCCGAGTCATACCAAATACTTAAAAATTGGTACTAACAGCTGCTTCGCTTGACGCTCAGCAGTAACAGATTAGTGTTAGGACTGGTCGGCCTGGTGTCAGGATAATGTGACTGGGTGAGACATCATGCTACATGTCTGCAGAATAATGTTTCAGTGATAGACATCACTATAAACTGCCTCACTGCAGACACCGTAGCGATATGACTGAAAAATTGTTAAAGCTACTTTAAAAATCTAATCAAACAAACAAACAAACAAACCATTCGCTCTAAGGTGTTATTCACATCTTATTGCGCCTAGATATATATGCAAGTTATGATATGATATGACATGATCTGAACCCCATTTGGAACCTCTCAGGTGTTATTCACTTCTGAGAGGACAAGAGGTAAAACAAAGCATAGTCCCCGAGAGAGGATCTAACTCGTCAAATAACGGGTTAAAACCCCAAGAAGGTATGCTTGGTGAATGGATGTCACATTTAAATATAGATATATAGATATATAGATATATATATAATTACATAGTTACAAGTATTTGCATATTTACAAGTATTTACATATTTACATATTTACAATGATGATATATGAAATAGGACGGCACGAATACACACAAGGGGCTGTTTTACTTTGAACTGAAACAACCATACCCTAATCAAAATCACCTTGATTGAATGCAAAAACACATTCACACCGTTTGACGGTGTGTGACATGGTGTTTTTACGGTTGAATTTCGAATGGCTTAAAGCCCCAATTATAGATAGAAAAACCTGCGAACGGTACCGTCGACAATAATGCTTGCCACGATATTCGATCGATGGGGCCCAGGATGAGATACCTACCGCGTATGGAATACACTATAGTTCGTAATTTACGGGTATATAATTTTGAATATAATATAAGTGTATGACGTGAAGAGTTTAACGGATGATGAATAAACCACAAAAAGCCATTCAGTTAGACCGTGAGTTATCTAAAAATCCCATTGAGATCAGGTGACAGTGTTTCAAAAACCAACACACAAAGAAAGCCATTCAGTCATGAAAAAATCCATTGAGTTCCGTGACTACAACAAAGGAGTTATCGTTGTTTCAAAACCGTATACACAAGCCCACACGAGTTATTCCCCTTAATGCTACATATAATAATTTAAATGTAAACAAATTGAATTATATGTCCGGTTCTCTTGTAAACTTCTGATTGATATTTTTGTTCTGCAACAAATCATACTGAGGGTATACAAATATCGAAATACCTTCCAGCTTCATTCACTGGTTTAATTACTCTTTCTTCGTTATTTTTTGTATTAAATGATTTTATAGGTTTCGCATTTTTTCCAGTCAAACCTCGTGTGGTGTTTTCACTTTGCCTTATAGCTCGTAGATTCGATAAAGAATTGTTCTTAGAATCGGAATCAATACGATCGGTTACAAACCCATCTTTTATCAATCCAGGGAAACACTCATATGCGATTCTGTGATTAAGATGACTTTTCCCTCCAGAATTAATAAACGTAATATCTGATTATTAACAACACCGACTTGTTTCTTCAGCCTGCGGTGTCTGATAATACATTCACGAGATGTTCATAATTGGTAATCACAGGATGTGGTTGAAATTTTTGGCTCATTTATATACAATACTAGTATTTGTCTAATTCATTATTTGGTGTAATTGTTACTTGAGAATCTATCAATGTAGTCTTGATGTGTTCTTATGATTTTGTTCTTGACAGAGTCAAGGACGCTGAAACAGTCAGAGCCATTGATGGAATTGTTAACGAAATCATTGATTCTATTATCATAATACCGCTTTAGCTCTCTATATCGCTTACGACCGCAATTGAGACAACTGCGACTTACCACGCACACCTACCCCATAACGTATGCAAGGGAAGGGCCCTAAGCTTCCACGATGCACGAGTTGTAAATGATATCCAAAAATTCATTTCTACATGACTTGTTACAAGCGATTACTGATCCTATCATAAGCCACTTGCAATGATTCATTATATAACAAATTCTGTATTTAAATACTTGTTTTAATTATAATATGGAGGAGTTCGAGAGATTATCGAAAATTACGCCTTGGAAAAATGTTGAATTTAATCTCGATAGAGTCTCCACAGATGTACCAAAGAGTCTAATAAGTGATAGAAGTAATATAGGTAAAATCCGTGATGGTTTTAATGAATTCAAGCGCGATTGAGCATCTCACTATTGGTCAACATTTCGAATTGATGGTAGTGTTGATGCTAACATGAACGACGAAAGAGCAGCAGTGATAATCTTACATCTTGACCAGAACAATTATTTTTTTAGAGTGAAATTCACTATCTGCTCAGAAACGGGGAATTGGATTATTCGCGACAAATTTGAACCCAACCTGAAAAAAGATAACAATCACTGTGAGTAAGGATTCCAAACCAGGAATCTGACTGGAATTGACAAACCGTATCACGAGAGATCCTATCCTGTAACCACGGTTGTTTATGGGATCTATCCGATAAATGATAAACCGACTATTGAAAAATTAAAACCCATGAAATATTCTTCGTAGAATTTTGTAGCAGAACGAAAAATAGAGCAATTTACAAATATGTTGCGCGGAAACAAATTGACGCAAAAAATAAATGAATGGGTATTAAAAGTAAAGGAAAGCGAGGCATCATATCAAAATATGGCCTGGTCAGAACGGATACTAAAATTCCCAATATCCGTAGAGACGGTAACGGGCGAGTTATTATATGAATCGAAATATAAGAGAGTGTCTCCAATCAAAATTATTCACCATAATGAACACGCATGTACATCCGATGTAACAATATTTGCGCGGGATAGAATAATACAATATCTACCGGTAAAGAACTCTGGGGGAAATGTATTTGACTTTATTTACGAGTCGAGTAAAAGCGATTCTGTGTCAGTGTGGTTACTCTATAGTTTTGAAGACGATGAGGGTAAATTCGATCAATTTGTAAAACCCAATGGTTAATTATATCACTCAAACCCTCCACAAAGAGATGAGTAACTAGCTAGTGGTTTTTCAACGGATTACGACGAGCAATTATTAACAAACTGTTTTACAATACCGTCAGTTGCAGCTCATTTCACGAAAAAGAGAAATCTATGGAATCCAACACGCGCAGAATTTCTCTCATATATAGAATTAAGTTGTGTGAAATATGGCCATGGTGGAATATGAATACAAAATACTACCCCAACATTATTATTTCGGTTGATATGATTGCGTATTATGCAGGGAGTTTTATCGGGTACGGAGAATGTTCTGAGTATTTTAAACGATTTGAACATCCCATACATGAGATCACCCGTGTTGCGATTAATGATCCTATGTCCAAGTTTGATTTAACAGGATTCGCTCGTGTGATATCATTTGAATTGGCTAAAGGACTTATCCGTGTTGTTATGTTTGGTTTGGTAGACATATCTCTGAACAACACTGTATGCCAATAGTGTTATTACAGTAAATGATTGATTCTAAAATGCTGATATCGCTGATTGTCAGTGAAGCAATTATATCATATCGAAAACAAACTGAAGTCTGGTTACCACAACCCGACAATCTAGATAGTATAATCACCGAAAACAAAAAACAATTTCCTAATCTATACGAAGAATATATCGTAAGGTGGTCCAAATAAATCTTTCAAGTTAGAAATAAACACGCAAAATATCTAGTTGAAGAATAATTGGTAAGTTCACACAGGGTGGAAAATACGACCAAAAACTATATTCTTCGCGGTAGATTATAGATGATGCTGAATACAATTTTATTATTGCAGATGTAGCATCTAGGAGTTTATAAGTCGATCGTAAAGACGCTTTTTTGTCCGATGGAACCAAATTAGGTACAAATGTTACTTACAGAGATGGAGAAAATCCTCAGTATACGTGCTTAAGGTCGTCCATGCTGGCTTATGGTTCTATTAATTTACTTTCGATGATAAACAGATTTCGTGAATCCGCAGTTAGAGTCGCCACTGATTCAGTTTATATAGATATAACATATTCAGAAGCATTGGCTGCATTCACGATTTCAGACGAGAGTTGGGGATCATGGAGAATTAAAAAGGAAATACTGCTTGATTATTCTAAATCAGCAGATGTTACGATTGAAAACAATTATTTGAAACATAATCAGATATCAGGACTAGCTAATGCACCGTCGTGTTCCGATCCAATATGTAGATATAAAACCAGTTACTTAAACGGCTGTGGTTGTTCAGGGATAACGACTCATGCCATCGAATTATTTCAAGGGAAATCAAACATGAGTGTGCTAACATCAACACACAGATTTGCAAGAGAGATTGAACAACGAGGAATTAATGTTTGCACTTATCACAGTTTCATTCGATGGAAAGGTGACGAATGGACTTCTGATCAAATGAACGATACATATATTCCTGAAATGATTATTTGGGATGTGATGTGCACAGTGTTGTTAGATGTATTACAAAGGTTTCTCAAGTGGTTGTTGCTAGCGAATACAAAAGTGATAATGTGTGGCGATCATTATCAACCACTACCATTTGTCGTTTTCCCCCCACATAATTGGCAGAAAAATGTTGTAGATTATTATGAAGAAATTAGTAATGATCATAGACCACTTCATAATGAATTACGCGAGTTCAAGAAACTAATCAGATTGCAACCGGATATAATCCAATGTGAAATAGCGCCTGAAACGATTTCAGAAACCCCATTTAATGATTTCAGGGAAGCGTGTAGACCAAACGAATTGATAGTGGCAAGTAGACAGATAGTTTGAGACACACTTTAGATCAAATTATTTAACAAACATAAAGAAACATTTGCAACGCTTGCAGTGCAATTGTGCTATAGAACCAAGGATACACGAAGACAAAATATCGAAGTTGATATTCCAGGCCTGACAGAGTCAAGGAAGCATAATCTCGTGTTAAATGATATTGTGTTGGTTGTTGTCGTAGATGCATTGTGCGCTGAAAAATCCCCATGGACGCAAGGATACGCAGCAATGATATATTATTCGCAGGTGTTGACAATATCCGATACTATTGTCTAGATCATATATAATCGCATTGAATGGTCGAATTTAGTTTATCTTGCAGAGTCCAGAGTAGGAAGAATAAATCAAATTCGAAGAATTGTTTTAGATAATAATGACACCAGAAACAATGATATTGTTAGCGATGACATAATCAGGAAAAACTCCTTGGATATAAACAGCATGATAAAAAAAACAGGAAATTTGACATTGATGCCGAATTTATAATTACACTGAAGCAACAACAGAATAATCACTATGCGAGTTGCAATTGTATAATGCGTTGGTGTTGGTCGGATAAAGACCCCAGACAATTTACCGTAGACAGTAAAGGTAGCAGTGATGGTCATACCAGAGATAATGTGATGTTGACTTGTCTTGAGTGCAACAGACGAAGAGGTGCTAATAAAGACCACACGACGGTAATTGAGTATCCTCAGGAATCACTTGTAATCGTTCACTAGTTAATCCTCGCTGAGGAGCAGTTGTATCCAACCTATAGGTTGGCGGTCTACCCGTGGATCGTGTTATGCTAGATGTTTTATGTGCAGTGACACTCCAAATAGGATCAGTAGCTCTTTTTTACTACCTCCGAGCTCACCTGGTTCATATAAATATCACAGTGAAATTGCCGAGTATTGGTTGTTGTGAAAAATCATTTTACGGTTTTATAGGTATATACTTTTTCTTAATCGTCTTGTAAAGTTTCATGTTGATTATTCGCGCAATCTCATTATTTAGCGCATTAATTACGCCTGATAATCTCTTGACCCATTCACGAGATCTTTTATCATGAATAAATTCCTTCGAGTATTGATATCCAAATAACCACTCAGCATGTGTGCCATTAAATCGTTCAACAATTGCATGCTCGCGATGTAATGCAGTATGTCCTCGTCTGATGGTGACATTATGATACTTCATTGTTGATAACACAACTCCCTGAAATTCCTTGCCAGGATCAACTTGTAATAGATTTGGCCAATGCAGAGGACCCCGCCGATAAATTCTTTCAAATGCAGAAGACATCTCAGTTGATCATTTTGTCTTTAGAGGTTCTGCCTCTTTGTATCGACTCGCACCATCAACTACAGTTAGCGCGTATTTGTAAATACCATCATGCGGCAGAAAGAATATATCAGCTTGATGAACCTCACTAACGAAGCTGACATCAAAATGCGAGAAGTTAATTTGTTTAAGCGATGGTATATAAATTTGCCATATCGCCTGTTTTGATATCCAATCCGCTGAAGTGGCGTTTTTCACCCTTGCAGCTCTAGCGAGTGTAATGATTGCTGCTTTACCCCTTCAGTATCTTCTTATAGATTCCATGATGTTATTAATTATCAGCACTCAACATTAATTTACTTTTCATCGCTGATTTTATCAACCATGAAATCAATTTTTCTTTGAAGGAGTTATCAGTGATAGAATTCAACGCATTAATCAATTTCACATCTGCGATATGTCTGTGTTGCATATTGCTGCTTTTATAAGGAACATCATGAGCATGACACGCCTTATCAATAGCGTTTATTGGGTTTTCACGGGTTTTGGGATGGTTTTGATCATCGAGTCGAATATCCAGTCTGGTTCCGGGTCCACAATAACTATACCCAGAAAGGTGTTTTTCTCCTGGATATCTAAATATTTTGTACCACATTGTACACACTTACCAGTAAGTGCTGATCTGTTATTGCTTGTTGTAAATGTTGTCAAGTCGTTTGTGCTAGTACGCGTCTTACATTTCACACAATATATCAGATCCATAATTTATTTATAATACGATACATGTAATTGATTCTTCTGAGAGAAAAAAAGAGAACCCATTAAGAATCATACAGCGCTACCGAATTCTATTCGCATGATTATAATCGGACCATCTGGAAGTGGCAAGACACAGTTGTTACTTAATTTGATAACGAGACGAATGAAACGGGATAAACTATATTTAGTAGCCCAAAGTATAGACGATCAGCGATCTTACGAGGCTTTAAAGGATTTTAACCGGAAAGCAAAATCGGACATCGATTAGCATATTATTGAGTTTATAACCGATATCGAAGAAGCAACGAGTGTTGATTCTCTTGATATAAGTATTAACAATTTGGTCGTATATGATGATGTGATGTTAGATATACAAGAAAACCCTGCCAGGATATTTTCCAGAGGTAGGCATAAAAATACCGATGTGATATATGATACTCAGAAGTATACATACATACCAAAAGTGACCAGGGAAAACTGTACTATTCTTGTTGTATTTAATGGAGTTGACATACATACATACATACACTACGAAATATTCACCAGAGCTGGTGTTTTGGAGATATGGATTATAATCTCTTTAGTTATTACTTTAGTCACGCTCAGTCAATCCCATATGGATTTGTAACCATAAATGCGCATGACACTAGATCAAGATATCGTATAGGACTTGATCAAATGTTCGGTCAAATCAATTTGTCTCCAAAACGCAATCAGCGTCGGGTCTCTCTGGAGGCAGAGTCTCAATAGCATGAAAAACCGAACCTATGTCTCTTTTTTTATTGTCTGCCTGAATTGGTTTCGGCTTGAAATCCTTCAGGATTTTGTCTGAAACAGTTTCGGTTAGCTTGAACTAGTTTCAGTCTGTCCACCGTCTCTGCTTCTAAATGTTTAACAGTAAAGCAGTGTAATATAAATATAAACGAAATCAACTATCAACTGAATTTGACAATCTCACTCCCGGTTAACATGCCATCTTTGTATATAAAAATATATGTTGACATCCGTTCAAACTGTTCTCACCTTTTTTATGAACACTTGATCCTTTTCCGGGCACAAAGGTGATGTTTGAGAATGGGAAATGCTCTTGACCGTTTGGGAAATGTCGGAGAAGGCCTTTCACTACTGGTTTTATTATGTCACTAGTTCTATCTGCAAGAAAAAATAATCTTTGTTAGAACCTAGATAGTACCGCGAGATAAGCTTCATATTATTTTATTTCGTGACAAGTTCAATCTTCAAGTTAAACAAAATTCAGTAGAAAAATTAACACATTCCATTTACTAATCTCCATCATAAATCAAGCGAGGAACGTTAACAAAAAAAAAAGTTTCCAAACACTATATAAGTAAGACTGAGACCGTTAACTAAACGTATAAGCTACGCCTAATAGCGAGCATTACTGTAGCTGTGATCTAAACAACATGTTACCATCGTTACATTGGAATAGACTTAACAAATATATGTGTAGTTTATGCATGAAATCTAATAAAGTCTGACAAACCTTTATGTGTGACTGAAATGTCTCTTTGCACATTTATTTGATCACGTAGAACATATCTTGTACCAAGGTCTGGAACATCAAACAAGTCTCTCGATGTGATGTCAGACTTCTCTGGATGAAGATCGTAATTTCTTTCTTCTATTTGTATATTTCCGTTCTAGATCAAGGCGAATATATATATATATATATATATATATATATATATATATATATATATATATATATATATATATATATATATATATATATATATATATATAGATATAGATATATATATATATAGATATATATAGATATATATATATATATATATATATATATATATAAAGTATGTATGTGTGTATGTATGTATCACTGCCAGTGGTACCTACGTGATAGTATCAGTTTGTCGTAGTTTGTGACGGTAATATTATATTTATTTGCTAAGATGTTTAACGACAATCTCAACGAGACGATGGTTTCGGTAGTGATGTCTTACACACGCCCTAATAGAATACGTCAATGTGGGAACGGAATCTCACGATTATAAATAAAAGCATGCACAAAGTTTTGGTAGCCATCTGTTAAGTTTGGGTAAATGCATTGTCATAAGCTAGCATTTTTTATCACACCAGGATGTCATTCTGTAGTATTATTTGCACACTAAAATAGGACTATCGAATTCCCTAAATTCTACTTCATGAACCAATATAATACATTTGTTCGAATAATTAAAACACATATATGTCCTTTTTATGAAGCTAGAGATTATATATTTAGAGAGTGTAGCAATTACGGGGAGAGTAATGGGAAGAAGCAATTTACACGGAAGATATTTTAGCACACATAGTATTAATAAAAGAAGGTGTGGATACGTTCTAATTCAAAAACTTTCAATTTTTATTGATTAGATTGAAACGTACGCACCTAGGATATAATGCTGGTACAGAGAATTGAAAATACAATAATCGATTTATCGTCGGGATACGGGGATGTAAAGGTGTATTTCGTATAAAATTATGTTAGCCTTAATATGAATTTTAGAGTATAATGAACAACAACAATTCGCGAAGATAGCATCTATTGCTTATGTATAGAAGTATTCCGCAAGTAATGAACGAAAACACAAATTGCATAGAGTAATGAATTAAGTGACTTTATTTTTAAAAAAATGTTTACAAATTTCTGTATGTCATTCGATATGTCTAAAATCAATGGAGTTCTTCAATTCCATTGCAGAATGTGCAGAATGACAGAGACTTCCTTTGACAAGGGATCCCAAATCACAATACCGATACTGACTGTTTTTAATGATAATGTCTGGGAATATACAGTTAATGTAAGGTATTCATGTTTTCAATAATTTAGATCGGTGCGTATGAATGATTTTATTCAAGATCAATCAAACACTTGCATGAAATTCGACCAAATCAAGATGCTAATTTAAACATAAGAAATTTAAAGTTGGAAAGGCTAACATATTATATGTTTTCTTGTTTAAATCTAAGTTCAAGAGGATTGGTTATCATACCTTATATATATGTAAAGGCTAAGAAGTTAAAACATGGCGAAATTAGAGAACGATTGTAAAACAAGAAATCATAGTGAATGCAATAACTCAAGGTGAAAGTGAAAGTAATATATCTTCTAACTTAAAGACCAAGACTTAATCAAATTAGTCCATGCGTAGATCTATGTTTGTAATAAAAATTAAATTGTCAAGTAGATTTATCGTAAGGAAGTGCAAGTAAATTGAATACCTACAAGCAGTGATTACAAATGTTATCTACAGCTAGATTTAATTTAACAACGACCAACACATTTAAGCTAATAAACACTTCCTTGTTTGGTATCAAAAGACGATTTGCTCATTATGAATAATACACAGCAAATCAACAGAATATACAACAGGGCTGTAACTACAGTTAATAAATGAATTATTACTTTACAAAAGAACATAGCAAAACCTTTTTACAAAGAGCAACGAATGTGTATGAAGAATACTCCAATTAACGAGAGGATATTGTTCAAAAACAGATGGATAGTATCTAAGGCGAACTAACGTAAACACACACACACACACACACACACACACACACACATATATATATATATATATATATATATATATATATATATATATATATATATATATATATATATATATATATATACTTATGGAAATGCCTTTTGAAATGTTAATTCATTTTCAGGAATAAACTACTGAAAAAAAAGCAAATTGTTTCTGCTTCGCAGCGATAGAAAAGTTTGCTTGAAACCTATTTTAAAATCTAAACTTTTTTAAATTCTAAAACTTAATGAAACGCTATGTAGAAATCAAATCAAATGTTGTGCTTTATACATTTTTAAGGGTAGTGTTAGTTTCGCATGTTTTTTGATTGTTGAAATGTTATTAAAGATAAACAGGCTTGTATGATTATTGCAAGGAACATCCGAAAATGTATTTCGCGAATTGACACCTCATTTTAATCCAAAACTTAAAAGGTAATCAAAAGTTGTATGTGGATTTCAGTTCAAATCCCGATGCAAGTTTTCTACATGTAAATAGTCAACGATGTTATGATGTTGCAAAATTATTTTTTTTGAATTGTTGAATCACAGAAAATATTCTTCTTCTTTTGAATTCCGTATTACTTCCAGCAAATATTATTGTCCCAAAAAAATATCAAAGCACATTTATATTGCCAGGGAAAACAAAACAATCACTTGAATTCAATAGCTTTAAGTTTGTATCAATATATTAGTTATTCGACTAACCAGATTTTATACTTCCGGACAAAAGTGGAGTTTGTTTACCAATTGACACACGTTTGATGTCCCGTAGTGCAGGTATGCCATTGACTCAGCTTAATTATTCTTAACTCTGAGAAGAAGAATACAAACATTAAAACGTGTGTTTACGAATCCTTTCACTGATTTCGGAACAAGGTCAGATACTCGACACAATGTTTATATTTTTTGTTCGTTACATCGAAATTAGGAACTACCCAAAAGGCAATTATTGACGATGTCAATTCAAGTAAATAATGTTACATTAGAAGAGCATCTCATGCAATAATTTTGGTTTAGAACTAACATTTTAACAATTCAATCAGTATGCCTAACACACACACACACACACACACATATATATATATATATATATATATATATATATATATATATATATATATATATATATATATATATATATATATATATATATATATATATATATATATATTGACTATCATGTGTTTTAGTTTTATATCCATTACATGTTTGGATACATTTAATTTTCAGAATTTCTAATGCAAATCGCCGGGTCTCAAACTAAAGTGATCAAGCTAACATTATCATCATCTGAAATAAAACTTATCATCATGCGACTGTTTATATTTTGTGATTGGATCCACGATTTCCCGTAGCTGACATACAGAAGCCTACTAATGTTTCTACGGCGCAAGTATCTGGATATTATATTAGATTATGATGGAGTAGACAACCTTCCTTTATGTTGGTCTGATATATACGTAAGACCTATTGTTTTTGACATAGATCATACAGAGGAAATGTACTTTCATCAAAAGGTATGGCGAAGGCTCGAGATTGTGTTGTTCTTGTATATATAATAACTGACTATATGTTTCTACATTGTAAGTACCAGTGTAAACTGTCTTCATATTTTAAACTCGTTCATTTCAGAATATACTTACAATGACTCTGGCACACCCTCCATTTGATCTTCTCAAACATTTGACGGTCATGAATGCTCCATTCCTCTTATCTTGATAGTAGGCCAACTCCTGTTGATACAAGAAGGGTTACATGTATATCAGAATATAGACAGAAACGAAAATAGTTGAAAACGGATATTTAGTTAAGTATTAAGGTAAACATGTTTGTAATTTGGTAGCAATCCATTTGTTAAGTATATGTGGTGAATATTTGGTATGCAGGAAATTACAACCTTTTTGAAGTAAGAATGTTGTCTACGCCCAACAAATAATTGCCATAGAAGTCATTGCTGTATCGCAAACTTTACTTATGTGCTTTTGTAAGCAGGGCAGCAACTTAAATGTTCTTTAATGTAGGTATATATTAATTTATACGATGCATTCAACAAATGAACAGGCAAACATGTTTAAAGTTAGATATTGGACGTCATTTGGTGAGTCTAAGGTATTTTAATTCGGTTTCTGTCAAAAAACGAACTCAAAACTCGTGTAACTGGTCCAAAGTAATGGATTACCGAGAGACAAATAGGTTGTGCCTGATAACTTGTGGGACTTTATCGCAAGGCATAAATTTAAATAAAGATCGAATATATACGTTTATTGCTTCCACCCTCGTAAAAAGCAAGTGGTAGGTGATCTCAAACTGTAGCGTTTTTCACTCGTTTTGAATTTTAACTGTGACTGTTATTGTGTTGATAAGACTGATCCATTACCGAGTAAGTTCATAAAACCTGTGGGAAGGGACAACGTAACGTCGAACAGAAAACCACACGCGTAGATTGTCAATTAACATCGGCAACCGTGTTGTTGTGGTATCCGAGAGTGATGTACATTCCTAAGGACTTTGTTATGCTGCATAAACAACATCATCAAATTTCGTTTTGGTCGATCTACAAGTATTTAAGAAATGTGTTTGGATCGGGAACAAGTAACTGTATATTATTATTTCCGGAAGTGTTGCCATTCTCCAAGGTGGCTTAACTATTTATTGAAATCGCAACAAGAAACACAATACACAGTTGTCATTGCACACAAACAACGGTGCCAATTGCAAGGTAAAAACTTCAGAGAAGGGATTAGCCAGATGCGTTTGCTAAATAATTGGACTCATAATGACACTTTCTGGATAATACCCTAACCCTGTTTATGATTATTTGGTTTAGATGCTATTGCACTGAAAAGCAGAAACTAAATCGACGTAAAGAATCTTACGAAATCTCGCCACCGTGTCGAACACCTGGTACAGCCATATCAAGGTATAGTATACCTGTTATTCCACCAAGGAAAAATGAAACAGCTATTTAGATTTGTAGTATTAGGAGCATGATACGGAAAGCAGGAAACAAGAGATGTATTGATCTGATGACCGGGGAATCAGTTTGATATTCGAGTGAGATCGCCGATGAATAAAAATGGTCTTGGTCTACTACAAAGGCAGCGACAGTAAGCAGGGC
Source organism: Unio delphinus (assembly GCA_029339505.1). Lineage (NCBI taxonomy): Eukaryota > Metazoa > Mollusca > Bivalvia > Unionida > Unionidae > Unio > Unio delphinus. Next base: position 3,521,282 of record JAQISU010000147.1, read on the forward strand.
TGCTACAAACACTGAAGTTTAGGGCTGCTCTCCGGATATGGAAAGACTGTGGACAATATCCTTCAAACTCGTTAAGGGATGGAAGTTATTGATCAACAGAACCATGTTTGAGTTACAATCATAAATCAAACTACTAACCGAATCCATGAGATCAACACACAATCACAGACTCACTAACGTTTCAGTCAATGACCCTGGATTGCTCACATTGTCTACGAGGTTGATTTAGAATAGGTCGGACGAGTCGCTGATTTTCATCCACACAGGAGCAAAGTTTTACTTTTGTCTATGTCGACACCATTTACTGTTCCTGGGTTGCCAGAGTAATAGTTGTATATCAACAGTCACTTTCATTTGGATGTACTGTATTTCATAACAATTTGTTATGTCACTAATATATTTGATTAAAGACACAGCGACAGCAACTGGGTTCATCCATAATTAACCAAGAACCACTGATATTGATTATGTCGGCAAGTGACCTCTACGGTCTGCAATATTACGTACATTTCGGATTGACCTGCGTATCATGCCGGGGACAGAATACAGATTAATTGTTGAGATAAAATGAAGTAACAGCAAACTCCTGCGCATAACAAAACATGACAGTAGTGACAATATATGGACACATGGTGGATGTACCTTACTCGTAATACTGTATTATGTTATTGCATAGCAAAGAGGGAAGCGACACGTATATTAAGAACCGTATGGAAATTTCCTAGAGCGCTCAATTCCATAACTAACATATATTTGCTGCTCCTAACTCCACATTGGTATAAAGATCGAATAGCGCAAAGCATATATTTCCTAATATACTTGTGCTGACATACGGATGTCTTAAAGTGCAATGGTTATGTCAAGTGAATCAGTTACCGATTTAGACCCCTCCGACTTCACATTATAAGGTGAAAGGCACAAAATCTCCTCGCCTTAAACCGTTTCCGATCTAAACGATCGATATTGTTTGTATTTGCTACACTCTAGAACAAATGGTGGGAACTATTTTATCTTACGTTTGGTGACGATACAACATAGACAATTCACTTAGCATGATAGTAAGGTTGGTAATATAGTACGGTGTGAAATACTAAATCTGATAGAAGTCATGATGACTAGTTCAGATCGATAAGACAGACTAAAACCTGAAAGCGCCAAATTGCAGTAACATCACATTGTGACAAGATAATCCTCTAAATCTATAGAAACCTCGAAAACAAGAGAAAATCAACATTTAAAAGACAAAAACCTCAATATGAACCAATATGGATTTTGACCGAAAGCAGATCAAATGCTTAAATTTGATTTTCATTTACAAGCACGTTTAATCTGTATTTGAGATTGTCCATATATATATATATATATATATATATATATATATATATATATATATATATATATATATATATATATATATATATACATTTATATATATATATATATAATATTATATAATTATTTATAGAACACAGCAACATTACTGTTTAGTAACATATTATTTCCGGATAGATGAAATTTAACATGTTCAGCATCGTCTCGTTTTAGAGGAACTAACGACATTAAGCCAACTTTTCAGACCATGTTATAGAATTTAGGATGTCAATTTATTAAGGCATATAACTATTGTCAGGATAACTTGAACATTTTGTTTTTACTGGAATGCATTAGATGATGAAAGAAAGTAGATGATACCAAAGGAAAAACTTAGCCGCAGAAATGTTCTATTAGCACATTAGTAATGACTTGTCTCACAGATGAGGTTATCTGGAAGTACAAAAAGCAATAAATCAAAGAAGGGGACATTAATATAAATATAAGTAACTGTCGCATAACGAATTCTCAGATCGAAAATTATACTATTTTAATTCAGTCTCGCTGGAGTGGTTCTTAGTCATGAGGCTTAATCGTCGAGGTTACGTTAATTGCGTTCAGTATATGTCCGTTTTGTCTTGTTCGGTGGATACCATATATAAAGGATCACCCCGATGTTTTCCCATTCATTTCATGAAACAGTCTACACGACATACCGCTAATTAAAGAATAATATAAATTCTGCATTGCAGACTTTACTGACATATACTTTGGTATTTATTGCATACGCCTGGCAAGGAGGTATGATGTTGTCTCCTTTAAAAGAGAAAGCATCCTCGCCAGAAGGAGATCTTCGGAAACATCGAAAAGCATTAGAGAATCTTGGTTACATTTACTAATTGTCACAATAGTGATGAGTTGATAATTCATACGAACAGACTCAAAACGTAAATTGGACTTTGCTCTAAATTGTTATCGTTTTTATTATCCTGTACACCTCATTCAGAAATCCAGTGACATGTTTTGAATTGTTGATATGGTCTATCACAGATCTGAAATAATGTAAAGAGGTATTGCGAAGATGTCAGCTGAGCAATAAATGTTATGGGACATCCATCAGTCTATACCGGTAGAAATTATGAAGATGAGCTGAACTATAATGATGTGTTTACTTCCTAGATGATATTTGTATTGCCAGGCATGCAAATGTGATCAGATGCTTAAAAGACACGTGTCATTGAGACACTTGATAAAAACTGAACAAAAGTAAATCATTGGCTAATATGATAAGCTAAAAAAAGAAATAAATCGGTGTTATTGCATTGGTTCCGTTAGTATCACCTATTGCAATATGTCGTAACGTCTTAAACGATTTCAAGTATAAATATTAAATAAACAAAAACTTTATGTCTCAAGATGTTTTCATCTTTTGGGTAGTTTCAGTGTGTATTTAATAATGCTTTGAAGGCTTTACATAACATATATCATTCATCTTCATACAAAAAGTGTTGGTCATACTATGATTTATAGTTCAAATTAAACATCCATCTATACGAAATATTTGATTATTTCGATAATGTTGCTTTTGATCCAGCACGTAGTCATCAATGGACCAATGTAACTCATATATCTTCAGTTTTTACAAAGAGGATTATGATTTACAAACAGTTTAATTCCATCTTCAGTGAAACGTATCTGTGCTGCATGTCTTGTATATTGAGGTGGCTATTTTGATACACCAACTATGAAGTAAAGAGAAGTCAATAACATCATGAGAGGCTGAAAATAAATGGATATGTGCCATTCAAGTTTAATTTCTAATTAAGTCTGTGTCTGTTTAGAGGAGTTGGTTGTTTTTACAGTTTACACAATAATTTCATTACTCTAAATGCTATTGATTTAAGTAAATTGTGTAACTTTTATCGCGGTGCAATTGTTCTTTGTTAAATAAAAGGAACTAATAAAGCTTAAGTATGATGTGCAGATAAATGAAAACTCACTTTTATAAACTATCTTAGATCCTATTATTTTGTTTAAATTATATAACTGAAAATTCTGTTCCTCTTACCTCTTCTTGTAAAAGTAGTGCTTTCTCCACATAGGATCGACCATCATTCAATTTGCTCACAAAGAAGACGTTAGCGTTTGGATCGATTGCATGATTCCTCTTTAAGTTTAAAGTGAGAGATTGTGACCCTCCTCTCAGTTGGAAAGTCAAATCATCAGGGAGGTCAGTATCACTGAATTTCCGTTTGTCTGTCCATAAACTGATTGTCACATCTTTTACCCACACCGTTTTCCACTCGATAGGTGCTGCATAAACAGATAGAAAATGCAAAGTACAGAAACAAGCTAAGGAAGAAGTGAATTAATGATAAAAGAGAGTAATCGGAGGTCATTGCCTCTGCATAAATTATTTTTCGTTTGTCTCATTTTAATGTTTTAAAATTGATTGTTAAAGAAACAAACTGTAAGCTTTGTTAAGTATCATAAATTTGATGCACTCAATGCCATTTATATGACTTCGTTTAATTTTCTGAAAAGTCAATGAATATTTTTTATATTTTGGTAAGTTTTAAAGCATATTTACCTCAGTTAGTGTTTTAATACAATGTTGTTTAAACGATGCAGCAAATATCATCTGAGGTAGACAAAAAGAAATTACACATTCCTTGTACAACATAATCTGAATATGTCGAGAAAGTAAATAAGTAAATAGATTAGTAGCATTAGTACATATACACATGATCAATGTTGAGAAAAAAAATAATTTCAATATTTAACTTCGAGCAGCTTTTCTCGCTTGATGTAATATTAGCGTTGGAACTTATTTTACATTTCGTTAAACATTACATTTACAAAACCATGCATTTGAATAAACAAATATTATACATTGAGCACATGTCAAAGTAACACTCTAATACATATTAAATAAAGAGTAACTTAAAAGCGTTTCAAGATGTTTGAATGTCCTGATATATAATACAATATCATGTAATCATAAAGGAAACTATATTATATAGACTTTTACTGATATTTTCAAATATATTCAGTTCATGAGTCAAACAAACTATACATATGGATTGAACAATTGTTTGTAGCAGACCACGAAAAAATTCGAATTAGAACTGGTTTAAAACGTAATTCAAGAAAATGTTTACTGGAGTTTATTTGTTGATGAGTAATTTATTCAATGTCTAGGCGATGATAATACAGAGACTTTTGTGTACTTGAATGAGTAGCATTTTTATATATTTCAAAACTGTTATCTTAATATTTGGTTAAATCTAATATAGCACCATTTACTGTGTGCTCTATATTACGATTTAACAGTGTATGTACAAGGATAGCATACAATTGGCCATAATAGCAGTTTCCCCATATATAACCAGATTCAGACATGTTTTTTAATCCCAATATTAGTTCAGTTGAGGGATCAAGGTAATAATACACTAATCTTCTTCTAGTATGAGTTGAAATAGTTACATCAACATACGTAAACATACAGAACAGATGTTTCACATTGTGTAGATAAGCTGTGGAAACAAATTGGTCACTTGGTTTAATCTATTCTGCACCCTTCACTATAGTTGTATTAACATCAATATGTTCTGTAAAACATTAAATGGATTACTCAACTCATCATCAGCCCTTCCTTATCCTGACATACGGTAAATAAATGGGTACATTACCTGCCATGATTATTTAAGTAATGTTCATTTTTACCCATTACTCAATCAATGTTTAATTAGTAGAATTTATACCGATTATGTTTGTGAATATATTTAAAGTATCTCTGAGGAAACGACCTACTACACGGTATTTATTAGAAGTCAGGGTGAACCTTTAAAGAAAAATCTTTTGACTGTGCTTTGTTGGGACTTTCCTTAAAGTTATGAAACAAGAAAAGGGAACCTTTTGGTGAAAAAATATTGTTCTTATAAGCTAATCATCCAAATTTATTTACGAATGTCGAACTGAAACTCGTAATTTATATCTTTGCTTTTGCGCTGTTTTGTGAAACAGTGCTCTGGGCGGAAGAAGGTTAATTTTAATTTAGAAAAATATGCAGCACTGTAACGACTGTAAGGAAGAAAGCCTTTGGTTATGTGCAGGAGGAAAGTGACGCGTGTAACTGAATACTGAAATGGACATTAACTATGACTGAGGGAATACATATGCGGAAACGTTTCGTGGTACAAGTTCCATGCTGGTGATGCGGAAGGAGACTCATTACTAGTTGGGGCTGCGTCATGCAGCAACAAGAAAAGAGCAAACGTGTTGCAAGGAAATAAGATCAGAGTGCTGTATGGGACGGTAATCGCAAAACTGCGAAACAAATTAAATATATATTAGTGTTGCATCAATTAAATTTATACAAAACAAAATCTTACGTCATTTTAATCAGTCGTTTATTACAGATACTTTAGGCGGCGTATTGCTCCCAGATAACACTACGATGTCTTATGCGAGATCTGAGACGACATAGCAGATATATACGAAATCATGGCTGGATATGATGTCCTGGGAGCCATAGATAAATCCATGACTTGTGCAATGACTGATTCTGCTGAATGTTGTGTTTGCTGTGAGTTGCATGGCGAGAAAAAGTTCATTTACACGCGTTTATCTATCGTAATGCAATGCGGAACAGGATCTGCCACTCTTGTTAAACATTCGCAAACTGTACTCGGTAAAATGAAAATCGGTTGGTAAGGGCTAGTAATAGTTTGTTATATCTGAACATTACACATGACTTTGTAATAAATACATTTAAACAAATTTTAATTTCCAGACGGGCGGAATGAAAGCAGTATAATTTCTGGCTTTTTATATAGATTGAGAATTATGTTACTTTGTTCTATATACCTTGTTACTGTTTCAATATATATATATATATATATATATATATATATATATATATATATATATCGAGAGAGAGAGAGAGACAGACAGACAGACATAGAGACAGACAGAGAGACAGACAGAGACATAGAAACAGAGACAGAGATACATAGAGAGATGGCAATATCCTGCAATTTCCATCTGTATTTGAATACACGATAGAACCGATGACTATGTTTTGAATCATATACAAATATATTTCTACCAGAAAATTGTCTTCTTATTCGCGCGTATAACCTCAAGTTTTGCAAGTTTTAAATAAATTTGCTCCGATAGGCGATACATTGGAGGTAAACATACATATATAAAATGAGAGGTATACCTGACTGAACATACAGCGCAAGACATACGATAAGTAGTACGCAACCTTTATCCATTGTTCACTGCAACACTCTCAGGAGTCTATGTGAATACTGATACATTCAGCCATTTAAATACAGCTGCAGTATATGCTAAACTTACATTTGTTTGTGCAGGTGAGAACTAGATTAGTTCTGACAACTTTCCGTTTCGGATCAAAGCTATTCAACCGAATTATCACGATCATATTGAGTAACGCTATATTGTAATAATTGATGTGACCAAACAAACAAACATAATCGTAATGCCTTCTTATGTTTAGGACTGATTATGTTAGTGTAATGTCTTCAATGGTATCACGACAAATATTTAATGTATGCTTATGTGTCTAATGTTAGACGAATGTCAAACTTTAAAAGTGTACACAATGTATGTTCAAGGTACAGTTAACTTAAGAAATATGTAAACATGTATTTTCATTAATAAGTCAAAACCCATATGTCGGTACGACATTATAACCATCTCAACGTAGATATTCACGTACCGTTTGATTAATCGGTGACTTCGTGATTATCATTCACAAATTTCTGCAGAGAAGACGAGGGAACACTGTTACCATAGGCCATATGGCCATTCTGGGATCGATTCCTTTGTGTGTCTATTTTCAAGGCACTTTACTTCCATAACATTTTCGTCAAATAGTTAGCCTGTATCGTTGTGCCGTTATTCAAACCATTTCCTTCTCCCATATATCTATCTCTGTCAATCGCCTTATTTACCTGTCTAATATTACACCTTGCTGCGTTCATTTGCCTAGTACAGAGGAAGAACTAAAAACAATTAAAATAATTATCACGAAATGTTATGCATATGTATCTGGAAGACGTATTACCCATCCTATGGAAACAGATAAGGAGCAAATCGGGAAAAATGTATATTTATAAAGCACAGCATTCAGTCTTATTCTCTGTAGACTGTATTATTAACAAGATAAAATGGTCCTTATAAACTCTCAATATATGTGTTGTATATTTATATAGCTTGTATGTTAGGTTTAAGCTATTTGAATCCATAAGATGTTTTTGACATTACCCATAATTGGAATATTGTATCTTGTTGCTGACGTTGTTACAAAATAGGGGACATGTTTGGCAAACAATCGTTTTTTCTGTGTCAGAGTTAGATCCATTCACTTGAGTCATGGCCATACCTGAAATACTTGACGTGAATCTGAATCGTTTCTGCACTCTTGCATCCACCACTATGAATACATTTAATTATTATTATTATTGCTATTATTATTATTAAATTATTATTATTGTTAATAATAATATTGTTGTTATATATTTCGACTAAGGAATATTTCGAAGGAATATTTCGACTAAGCTTGCGGTAATGGCATTTCTAACTTTGATGACACGCACATTTATGTACACCAGTAAAACAGAAGTTGATTTATTGACACTTTGTACATGCGAAGGTATCACGAGTATATCGCAGATAATTATTTTGCTTTAATGATAGGATTATTTACTTTAAACAAAGGACAACACAAGTGCAGATCAAATTTAATTTAGATAGATCACACAAGGATATAATCCCTCTCTATGTATGTGCTACCCCTTCTACGACAATCGTTATGATGGGAAAAAACTCTGAATCTTAAAACACACCATTACGTAAATCTAAATATGATCAAAATCATTATGTATTTTTGTACAGATTACTGTGAATGCTGTCATCAATATGAATTTTGTTTATACGCCAAATTTAAACAATTGCTGGACAAGGAAATTTTACGTTTCATTGTAAAATTACAGCTGTCTGTAACGGTTGCAGCGATCGCACAGAAAATTTTGAGTAAACATGTTAAATTAGCCAATCCGTGTAATGCAGTGTTAAATAAATGGCACCAAATAAAACATCTGTGTGTAGATCTGAATCGAAAGTAAAATAAAACTTGAATAACAACAGTTAATGCAGCTGAAATGCTGTTGAACTCTACTTAATGGTAATCCTTATAGGTACAACAAGATGGCGCGGCTTTGACAGGATTTGACTTGCAAGATAAATATACATGCCAATAATACACAGTGCATCTCCACACACACACACACACACACACACACACACACATATATATATATATATATATATATATAAAAATATATATATATATATATATATATATATATATATATATATATATATATTAAAGGATGCAGAGCAAATTTAACTGAGATGGTAAGCAAACTTTAATACCCTTACTCAGTATTAAGTTCCCCTTTAGTGACAGTACTGACGCTCAATGATAATATCTATAACAGAGGTATGCAACTATTACCCGCATAGGCGAGAGGTACGTCGAACACGAGTAAAGTCGTTTTGTAATTGCGCACAAAAATAAATCAGTCGAATCCATTTTCTCTTTCTGTACTGTTAAGATAAATTGTATATATGTCCCTTGTTGTTTGGATAACTTAACTGAGTGAATACATTTTACTGCGTGAGTACAATAATATAATGATTTCTAGCTATGTAAATTATATACATTATTTTATTGTGAAAGAGCTGTAATTATTCGCCACTAGTCTTGGTATTTAAAGTAGTTTTTGTATTTCTCATTATTAACTGTGTGCGTTATTATGTACATTAATCCAATACATTATTTAAACATAATTATGCATTTTAATAATTTGATTATTCATTGCATTCATTATTAAACATTAAAATATTGTCAAAAATGTTTTGTTTTGAATCTGAAAATTCCACTATGAATTTATGTTATATAAATTACTATTTGACTATTCCACGTAACAACCATGGGAATGTACGTACACTATAATAATAACATCTTTAGATCCTTGACAAGTTTTGTTTTAAAATCAATATTCACTATTAGTAAAACAAGTATAACACACCCTTACAAAGTAGCTTTCTGATATAATCTAGCTCATTATAAATAAAATCCAACATCCACTTTTTAATTACTATCTAAACACACCACATATACAATGGAACATCTGCACATTTTACCATCCGAATTATAAAAGGACCATCTTGTACTTTAAAATGTACAAGTAACTGAAAGTTAGGTTTTAAATGGGTTGAAAGTAATTGGTGTCTATGATAATTATTTTTAGGAATCGCTATCTACTTTCGAAAACGCAATGCATACAATCAGAAACTCCCTTTGTACTTTCTAAGCTCCTACACGTTATATTATAGACGTGGTATGATGTACCATCACTACTATTGAACACCTAGGTACATTATACAAAACGTCTTATGTATTGTAGTACATTTTACACCTTTCAGTAAAGGTTATTGACAGAAATGAATGTATGTAATCACACCAACTTCCTATCAAACACATCACGAATACTATAAAACACCTGATTTACCAGATACCCATATTGTCGATACGCTTTCCAGACATAGATTTACCAGTCAAGACTAAATATTCCTTACAGTGTGAGCAGCCGAGCATCCATAATGAAACGATCGAATTCATTGCTATTATTGCAGCCATGCCTTTTTCAAAGCAACTGGTATAGAAGAAGTTGAATAGAGAAATAGTGCTTGCGAATTATTTAAATTGTTTTCCACTTGTGGATATATTATTGAAATAAAATTGATCACTATTACTTTTGTTCAGGAAAAAGAAGATATAAGTTTTGGTAAACAATCTTAGGACATCGCATATGAATCCTACATAGAAATATGAGGTCGATATGGACGACGATTTATTTTAAGGATTTTGTTTCTATAATGAAAGGTTATCATCCTGTCATGACCTTTGCAATATCGTAGTACCAACATATACTGTGGTTACGATTTCTGTTCTGCTATGCAACTATTTCAGGTTTGTTACAAATTAAACTTTCTGACAGTGTCAGCCGTTAGTAGTAATATGGGGCACTATGGGGACAATGGAAAATCCAGTCAAAAACAGCTTGCGGCACTATGGGGACAAGATTTATAGGGGCAATGGGAAATCCAGTCAAAAACAGCTTGGGACACTATGGGGACAAAACAGCTTGGGGCACTATAGGGACAAGGGAAATTTAACATGGTGGGCCTGTATAGGGACAAGGGAAATGTAAAATGGTGGGCCTGTATAGGGACAAGGGAAATTTAACATGGTGGGCCTGTATAGGGACAAGGGAAAATTAAACATGGGGAATATTATTGGTATAGGGAACTGTCTAGGGACAAGGGAAAAAAAATGGTAACAATGAAAGCTAATATCTTTTCGAGACCTATGAGTGGCCCTGAAAAGGGCCGTTATGTGTAATGTTAACAGTATCTTGTTAACACAGAGGACATCTCACAGATCTTCTTCTCTTCCTTAAACTTCTCCTCACTGTGGGTCCATAGAAGAGAACTCTCTTTAAGCAACCTTGCCTTTCCACATAGACTCTTCTCTTCCAAAAGGCTGTATGCGTCATATGAATGACACTCAACGATGATCTGACATACATGCTGTGGAAAATTTCGAGAATTGTTCATGGAGTACGGAGGGATCGATCCTTTGAAAGAAGCTTGTACCATCGCCAAAGCGTGTTCCTTAGTGTACCGAAAACGCTTTATGCCCGAAAATACTCTAGCTGTCATCAGTCCTCAAACGACAAATTTTGTCAAACGTCAATACTGCGACAAGGAAGACAAATGGATCCAACCCGCTCGCAACGGAGGAGGCAAAAAGACCATCGGAACGTATTCGGTAGATGGATGGGACTTAGAAAACCCTCAGATCGTGTACGAGTTTAACGGATGCTTATTTCACGGATGTCCCCTATGCTACCCTCAGCGTAACACCAAAAATCAGTTTTTACAACGAACCATGGAAGACTTGTACCAGACTACTTGTCAGCGAAGTTTGAAGTTAGAACAGCAAGGATACCAGGTGGTGGAAATGTGGGAACATGAGTACGATCTGCATTTGAAAACCGATCCCGAGTTTAAACGCATCGTTGAAAGTTACAAGTTGGTGGACCCCTTGAAGCCCCGTGATAGTTTGTACGGAGGACGAACAAATGCTACCTGTTTGCTGTACCAGGTCGACGAAGAGAAAGGAGAAGAAATCAAATACTTGGACGTGTGTTCGCTGTATTCTTACTTGTGCAAATATTGTCACTTTCCCGTAGGGCATCCAGAATTGATGACATAACACATTGACTTGGACCACATTCAACAGTACGAAGGATTGATCAAGTGTAAAGTCTTACCACCCACAGACTTGTACCATCCCGTTTTACCTCACCATTGCCAAGGAAAACTGATGTTTCATTTGTGTCGCACATGTGTCAAAACGTGCAACCAAGACCAACCTTGTCAGCACCCCCAGGAGGAACGTGCCTTGACAGGAACGTGGGTGAGTGTGGAATTGTTTAAAGCACTGGACCTGGGATACCAACTGTTAGAAGTGTATGAAATTTATAACTTTCCCAAGACACAACAATACCACAAGGGCAACGAGACACAGAAAGGAATTTTTGCAGACTACGTGGATGCCTTTTTAAAACTAAAACAAGAAGCTAGTGGCTATCCTTCCTGGTGTCACACTTTCGAAGACCAAAAGATATTCAAAGAAAAATATCGGGAGCATGAAGGTATCACTTTAGACCACATTGAGAAAAACGAAGGAAGGCGATCGTTTGCCAAAGTGATTCTCAATCGCTTGTGGGGTAAAATGGCACAACGACCGTCTTTACCCAAGACAGAGTATTTGTCCGAACCGTCTCGCTACTTCCAGATGATTCACGACCAAACCAAAGTCATGAAACACGTGGACGTCATTCGTGAGGACTTGATCTTAGTCAATTACGAAGAAGAACTAGACTTTGTAGAAGCCGACAAATTTGGAAATGACATTATTGCGGCTTTCGTGACAGCCCATGCTCGCTTAAAATTGTACGAAGTGTTAGAACTGTTAGGAGATCGTGTGTTGTATTTTGACACGGACAGTAGCATCTAATTCACCGACCGAACCAGTGTAACCCTGTCATCGAAGGAGACCGTTTAGGAGCCTGGACCGATGAACATCCCGTCGACAAGATTCTATGTTTTGCAAGTGGTGGTCCTAAAAATTACGGCTACGAATACCGAGACCCACAAGGAGAAATGCACACCGATTGTAAAGTGAAAGGATTGACTCTCAATTATCGCACCAGTTGAGTGGTGAACTTTGACGTGCTACAAGAAGCCTTACAGTCTGGACTCGATGAAACCTTTAAAGTGACTACCCACGAGCCACACAAGATTGTCCGTTTACCCACACACCAAATCGTTAGCCGACCTTTGTAAAAAGTCTATCAAATCGTGTACCAAAAGAGAGTACGACTTCCCAATCACTTTACTCTACCGTACGGTCATGTCGGAATTGGGCAGCATATAAAAAGGGATATCGTCCAAGACCAATAGTTCATTGTGACTAACACTGCCAAGTGAGAAAGATGAATCCATTTAAACAGACATCATTCAAATTTGGGAATTCTCAAGTGGAGTGCGATGCTAAACCTTGCGATTGTAGTGATGCCAGACGCTGTGACCTTAGCGATTCAGCAGGATATCGTGGGAACTTTGCTATGACTACTACCCCTATATCTACCCTGGAAAGTGATGCTGTGCGTGTCAAACCTGAAGGATGCGAAAGCGGTGCCACACGTTATCGTGGACTCCTAGGAATTTCACCGTACCTACATCGAACAGAAGTGAGGAGAGTCGAATATTCGTTCCCGACGAGTTTGCCTGAATACTGTCACCTTAAAAGTCCATTTCAAACCTTCAAAGATAAATGGCCAAAATATCTGCCTGGACCAACTCCTGAAGAATTAGCCAGAGCCGGATTTTTCTACTTGGGCGAAGGGGATAAAGTCAAGTGCTTCAGTTGTGGTGTATCCATTTACGAGTGGGAACATAAAGATTCCGCTTACTTGGAACATGCTCGATGGTCTCCGAATTGTCAATACCTACCTTTAGTGGGACCTAGTGATTGGAAGTGACACTACTGCTTCATGTCGTGTAACAAACCTAGACCAGTATATAAGACCTCTCTAAAACATTATATTCGAGGATTACCACAAGAATTGCAAGAGAAGATCTACAAGGACGTTTGGCAGGGTCTTGCTAAAGAAAAATCTCAATGGGTGACTGTAGAGCTTTTGTGTCGTGAAATTCACAAGAGGCAAGTGACAAAAATTAACCAACGTGTTAGATTTCTCTGGATCAAGGGTATTTTTTTGCTCTGTTTCCAATTTAGTACGTTTACATCTAAAGATGTTTTGTTCTTTCTTGACCGTTACCCTGAATGGGAGTGGGATGAAATTACACGTTATATTAATCACTTTCGCTTTTGAAGGAGATTTGATTCTTTGTAGAATATACACTGATGGTCTTTGACCTAAAGAAGTATAAAAGAGAACGACCATGCCACAACCTTTATAGTCCAACAGATTCCGTGGAAGGATATCAATGAGAAGATTCACACGGTGAAAGATTACAAACACTTATTGCAAGCACTGTGCCCTATGAATTGGGGTCGACGTGTAGTGTGTGTTTTAGTGACTCGTTTTCTGGGATTTCGTTTGCCTATCGATTCCTTGTGGACACTTTACGAACACTACTTACCCAAAAAGACAGTATGATGACTCCTTTAAATGTCCACGAGAGACTTATTCTGTTCAAAGCCTTACGCTTTCATCTGGATACGTCTCGACCTCTACAGGAAAAAAAGATTCGTCAACTTTTACGTACGGAAGCGGTGTACGAAGATGTGTGTGTAGCTTGTGACTTACACCCTCATTGGACAGATGTACAAAGCTGGAAAAGTTGGTATTTTGAGGCTTGGACAAACGAAGCATACCTTTATGCCGAAGCGTTGTGTTCGTAAAATTCATCGTCGAGTGAAAAAAGTCACTTTTAAACCTGTGTTAGTGACAGTACCAGAAGAAGTCGCGAAAAAAATCCACAAATACGTGCTCACGTCTTAGAAGCCAGTCTCAAAGAAGTCTTACGATGGTTTACGGTGACAGTACGTCAAATACTGCAAGGCATCATTCACATTCCACATCAAACCAAACGCTTTTTTGACAGAAACAAAGTAGCCTTGACGCAACTGGCCAATCCTCGCATTGACTCTCAAACCAAAAAGCAAATCATATTGAAACCTGGAGGTAGTGGTTCTCTAGGAGGTGTCATCATTCGTTCCCTTTTAAAATGGGATCCCAATACTCCCAAAGTTCACCCCAAGAAAACAAAAAAGCTAAACAAACCTCTAAGAAAATTAACAAGGGTGACAAAACCAAAACACAGAAAAAGAAAAGTCCACATAAAAAAGCGGTCACCCGCAAAAAAGGCACTTCGGCCAGGACACAACCTTATCTTCGTCAACCACGGTCTGTTAGAGAAGATCTACAAGGACGTTTTGCAGGGACTACGTTGCCAGTAGCCTCAGGTGCTGCCACTTCTCCGTTGCGGGTGATGCCAGCCAAACCCAATTTGACACCCGTTTTTCCTAATTTGATGAAACATTGGAAATCTGCGTCTCCCAAAACGTCTCCTCCACCGGTGCCACCCTCGTCCACATTAGCAGCAGTAGCAGCTGCTCACAAAGTACCTGCCCCCAAAGTCAAAGTCCAAGAAATATCTGGCATGTTAAAGAGTTTACTAGATTTGTCCAAACAAGAACTGTCCCGATTGAGTCCATTGCGAACTCCTTCACGACGTGCGTTACCTGCCATGAAGTTGATACGACGCAAAGATAATCAGTGGCGACGCATTCCAGTATAAAAATATGACTTGAAGACCACGACGTCAATCAGTATTTTTTCTGTACCACTGCTGAACTCTCAAGAATGCCTCCTCAAAAACGTGCACACCACCACCCTCGTCGATCTGCTGTCCAAAAAGGAAAAGGAAAAAGACTATTTCGTCATCCCACCAAAGGTGTTTAAAGAAAAAGAAGAGTCACCAACAAAGAGGATCCTTTGGCAATTTTGTGAAAGACATTGTTACCTTTTTGACGAAGCGATAGTAAATAAAAGAGGGTGTGTACCAAGTCATGGACGTTAGTGGTATTGTGGAACGAACAAGCAAAGATGTCACCTCGCAGAAAACATTTTTCTACACCTCACAAAGAAAAGAAAGGGAAAGGGAAAGGACTACCTTCTCGTTTAGCCAAACATCGACACGTTAGTCGTCAAAAGACCCAAAAGAAAATATCCGTCCGTCAAAAGAAAAAGAGATGACCCAAAAGAAAATATCCGTCCGTCAAAAGAAAAAGATGATGGTGCAACGCGGAGGATTTTTTCACTTCTTCTTAAAGATACCATCTATAAATGATGCCAGCCATAAATGATGCCATTTATAAATTTATAATTAATGATACCATTTATAAATCAAGTGATGGCCCAACATAAAAGATAAAAGGGTGTGTGTTCCAAGTCATGGACGTCAGTGGTATTGTAGAACGAGCAGGCAAAGATGTCACCTCGCACAAAACATTCTTAATCACTCCCCAAGGGAAAGAAAAAGAAAGGACTACCTCCTCGTTTAGTCAAACACGGAGACGTATTGTCTGTCCTGTCCAAAGCTTCTCCACCCATGCGAAAACAAATCATTAAAACGGCTTCCAAAGATGTCATCGATACCGTGTGCGAATGTTGTTTGAATGTCTTGAAAGGCACGATACCTTTGTCTCCACACCAGAAAAAATGCTTAGCCAAACATCGACACGTTCTTCGTCAAATGGTCCAAAAGAAAATACCCGTCCGTCAAAAGAAAAAAAAAATGTTGGTGCAACGCGGATGATTTTTACCCTTTCTTCTTCTTGTGTTGGGAGGATTCGCGAAATCCGGCATCCTATCCAGCATATTACCAGGTTTTTTACAAGGGATGACACAAGGGATGCCCCAAGGGATGTCACCAAGGTATGGGTAGCAATATGTATGATCCTTCCAGAAGATAAAAGGGACTCATGGAACGTCACGAACTCAGACGTAACCTTTGTAAGCCCATGGAAGGACGAAAACTGACTTTAGTTCCTTACAAACGATGGATGGAATACCATCGTTGGCAAAAACAACGTACCCCCCATTTACCACCCAATCCTGATTTGAACGAGATGTCCCAATTACAACACGAATTGCAATCCTTGATGCATCGCCACGATTTGTCCGAAACCGAAAAATCGCAAAAGTACGGTCAACTTTTGCAACGACTACAACTCTTTCATCGAAAAGCTGTGGAACAAACAGCTCTACCTACTCTGACCGATTTGAAGGCACTAATGAATAATCCGTCGCCCTTACCCTCTACAGTGGCCAAAACAGACGTCACCCCACCATTACCCAAGGAAGAAGAACCCCATGATCTCTTTCAAACACCCACTGCTACTCCCATTCCGAGTAACATTGCCGCTTCCTTATTGACCCCTTCTCCCACTCCCCAACGAGAAGAAATCAAAACTTGGGTTAAAAAGATGATGGCTACTCTTGCTTCAACAGAAGTGAAAAAGAAAGAAAGGAAACCAGAGGTGAGAAAAGAAAAGAAGACCAAAGCTATCTCATTACCTCCGCCACCACCACCACCACCAGTACCCTCGACGTCAACTCCTGTGGCACATCGGACACGTAAAACCGTTTCCAAACAACCCCCATTTCGTCCCACCCAAAGCAATATCCTCGAAGAGTGGGTCACTTATTAACCTAAACCATGGAGAAAGAATTAGCCAGCATTTACTACGATCCAGCTCACACTGCAGGTTACGGAGGCATTCAGATATTGTATCGTGCTGCAAAAACTCATTTGAAAAAGCTCCGATTACCTGCAGTACAACGATGGTTACAAGAACAAGCGACGTACACTTTATACAAACCCATTCGACGAAAATTTCACAGACGTCGCACTCAAGTGGAAGGCATCGATCATCAATGGCAAGCCGATTTAGCCGATGTCTCTCATTTAGCCACCTACAATCGTGGCTACAAATATTTGTTTTGTGTCATCGACGTCTTTTCTAAATTTGCCTGGGTCGTACCATTGACATCCGAATCGAGCGGAGAGTTAGTACGAGC
This sequence comes from Unio delphinus, assembly GCA_029339505.1. Taxonomy (NCBI): domain Eukaryota; kingdom Metazoa; phylum Mollusca; class Bivalvia; order Unionida; family Unionidae; genus Unio; species Unio delphinus. The sequence continues at coordinate 3,538,876 of JAQISU010000147.1, forward strand.
TTTGCAACTGGTGTTGAAACAAAGTGGTCGTCACCCTCTTCGATGGCAAACAGACAAAGGCACCGAATTTCTGAACCAAGCTTTCCAACGAGAATTAAAGAAACGTGACATTCATTTTTTCACCACCGAAAATCCTGAAACCAAAGCCAGTATCGTGGAACGTTTTCAACGTACCTTGAAAGAACGCATGTGGAAATATTTTACGCATCAACACACTCTCAAATACATTGACGTCTTACCGCACTTAGTCCAAGCCTACAATCAATCTTACCATAGAAGCATTGGACGTGCCACACAAGAGGTGACACCTGACAACGAAGTGGCTGTTTTTGAGCGTCTGTTTGGTACGTCCCGGACGAGGGCTGTCCCCAAGAAAGGTGGAGAAGTGTTAATTCCGGGAGATTGGGTACGCATTGGCAAAACCAAACGCACTTTCGACAAAAGTTACGTACCCAATTGGACCAACGAATTGTTTCGTGTTACTGGACGTGTGCGCGATCGTCATCCTACCGTCTATAAATTGGAAGACATGAACGGAGAAGTATTAAAAGGAACGCTTTACTTGCCTGAGTTACAACGTGTCACCAAAAACGAAGACGACGTGTACGACATTGAAAGCATTCTCGAACGAAGAACCCGTAAAGTAGGAACACGTCGTGTCAAAGAAGTCAAAGTACGTTGGAAAGGATATCCTCCTAGTTTTGATTCTTGGATTGACGCTGCACAAGTCATCGACTATAAAAAGAAGTGACCATCATGCCCTTTAATACAGCTTCAGCAACCACAGTGACTACTCCTTCACCCACTTCATCTCTGCAAGATTTACAAAAGCAACCCTTGTGGGTTTGGTGTGGAGAACGTGTCCCTAAAACCCAAATCGTCTTTTTCTGTCAAATCTTTATGGTGTATTGTGTCATTGGTGCAGCTATTGCTAATTTGAGTTTGCAACAAGGAGACAAACAATTGTGGACCATTTCACTCAGCAGTTGCATCGGTTATCTTCTTCCTAATCCTTCCCTGAAATACTCTTACAACGGGAACAACAGTAACAATATTGTCACCCTTCCAATCACAATCCTCTTTTAGACACTCCTTTAACCTCGAGTGACTCACCGGACAGAACAACATTGGAATTATGAACAACACTATTAACCAATTTTACTTAACGTTACCCAGTGACAGTTCCATGGAGGTGTGTCCTAAGAACACGTTGTTCTGTTACACAGCTAAATTACCTAAAGCAATGCATTTGAATGAAAATGCTCATTGGGAAGCGGCTTTAGTGGAAATAATACACCCGACACAATTCAAAAACATCGTCGAAAATCAAAACTTCACTTTTACAGTAAAAGTGTATGACAAGCAATTGAAAGATATCTTAGACGCACGAGGCAAAGGTGGCGAGAAGAAATCATCAGATGATCCCCCAACTAAAGCCCTGTCCACTCATTACTTCGTCATTCCTCCAGGTTATTATTTTAATGGTCAACATTTAGTGACTACAATTGCTACCATGTTCAATGTTAAGTTTGGTAAAGCCATGGAGTCCACAAAAACCACAAAAACCCTAAAAAGTGTTACCTTTGAGTACCATCCAGTGGTTCGTCGACTCATGATGACATTTTCAGAGGAAAAAATGATGGCCATTACTTTTTGTCCTGAATTGTTTGATATTTTAGGTGGAGACCTCAAGATGCTCCCGAACAAAAAGCAAATACCACCCATAACCGATAACATAATTTTTGCAAAATATTTTCGATTCCCTGTTGAATTGAACCAGGGTCTCAACTTGATATTTGAGTACTACGATGTGGTGGAGTACAACGTGGTAGGACACACCTCTGCACCGTTACTACGTGTCATTCCTTTCAAAGTGGATTCTGCCACTAGGGCTAAAGAAGAAGGTGGAGATACCTATCATGTTCACCACAAATTTGTACATCCTCATTATTTGCCTGTCAGTAAGTCGTATTTCGACAGTGTCAACATTACTATAAAAGGAGAACTAGAAAAAAATATTCCATTGAATTCCAATGCAGTCTCGTTCCGCCTTTGCCTCTTCTGCTTCCGACGGTTGGTATCAATTAATTAGCATAACATTGTGCAATAATGCGTGGGGACGTGGCACTATTCCGTCCCCCGAAACAATTAATTAGCCCTTTTGGGGCATTAAACAGACGTAAATGCCCAATGGGCGAGAACGTCTTAAATCCAATTAATCAATCAATCAATCAAATATTCCATTTACCAAAGGGAAAGTCACAGTGAAACACCATTTTCAAAAACGATTCTCGAACAACTGAAAAAATGATGTATCCTGTGTACCAAGGAGTCACTCGACAACGAGGACATGGTTTAGGAGATATGCTTAAATCAGCATTTCGTTCTGTGGTCCCTGTTTTAAAACCGATGGTGACACGAGGATTGCACGCCTTAAAAGATGCCGCATTGACTCACGGCAAAAATTTTCTTCAAAATGCTCTCATTGACAAACAAAACCCCAAAGAACCCTTTTTGAGAGCAGGCGAAAATGTCCTGCTTCAAACGGGTAAAGAAATTTTGGGTCGACGAGAAAGTCCTATAAATGCCCTGAATGGTACCGAGTCTGGCATTCCTGCTTCCCTGACGACACAGCAAGGACAAGGTAGAAAGCGACGACGAAGACACCCTTTCAAAAGTCTCCGTACCTCTAAAGTTAAAAAGACGAAGAAAAAAAGAACCGCCCGAGACTTAGACATTTTTGATTATTAAAAGTAAAAAAAACACATAGAGACTGAGAGAAAAAAATGATGCACCAAGAATCGTGTGCCTGTTCCAACTCGGAACTAGATCTCTTTGCCATGCCACCCACGATGATGACCATGCAAGAAGCCCAATGAGTTGAATATCATCCCGTCTCCTCTTTGACGGATTCAGCTCCCATCGAGTTTGAAATCAAAGGACAACCCGAAGATTACATCGATCTCAACAACAGTTACTTGTATTTGAAAGTGAAAGTAACCAAAACGGACGGCTCCAATCCAGCAGCCGATACCCCATTAGCTCCCGTCAACAATTTCATGCATTCCTTGTTCAGCGAAGTGGATTTGTACATGAATAACAAACTGGTCTGCAGTAGCATGGATACTTACCCTTACCGAGCGTACCTCGAAAATCTTTTGACGTACGGAAAAGAAGCCAAGAACACTCATTTAGATGATTGCGTGGTATGGAAACCTGACACCGCCAATAAGTTTAACAGCACAGCCTTGGTCGCGGACGAAGCGAACAATGTTGTTGTCAATGAGGGTTTTCTCGAGCGTCGAAAGAAAATTCTGCAAGGACGTTTTATAGAACTGTTCGATCGTTTGCATTTGGACATGTGGTTTCAAGAGAAGTATTTGCTGAACGGGGTGGATATTCGCTTGAAACTAAATCGTAGCAGTGCTGCTTTCCATTTGATGGCTAATGATGGTGCTGGTGATCAGAAGACTATTCACCACTGTAAAACCAAGATCGAAGAAGCCAGATTATACGTGCGTTGTGTGGAAGTGTTACCTAAAGTGGGAAGTGACATAAGTCACACTTTGAGCAGAACGACAGCCAAATATCCGATGCGACGCGTGGAAGTCAAAACGTTCACCATTACCACTGGACTCCAATCTAAGATCGAATATCATCTGTTCCAAGGACAGTTTCCAAAACGTTTATTCATCGGTATCGTCAGCAATGCAGCCTTCAACGGTGCCTACACTGAAAATCATTTCGAGTTTAAGAACAACGGAGTATCCAAAATCGAAGTCAGTCGCGATGGCAAAACTTTGTGTACCAGACCCTTCGAACCCAAGTTTGGCGAGCAGAAGAATTACTTGAGGTCTTACTTGTCACTGTGCGAAGCCACAGGACAGTTAGGAACCAACACCAGTCACGGTATTTCCTACGACGATTATGCAGGAGGTTACGCTTTGTGGGCGTTTGGTTTCACTCCAGACCAAGGCAGCGACGAGGGACATTTCCACCCTATAAAATCTGGGCAGATACGTGTGGAACTTCAGTTTGCAAAGGCTCTTACCGAAACGGTGATTGTCATTCTGTATGCCGAATTCGATAATACCAAAGAAATCAACAGTTTGAGAGAAGTCATTCTAGACTATTATACACTATGGAAAACTCTGGTTCCTCTTTGAACAGTGGAGAATCGATGGAATGGGAGGTTACAGAGAAAGCAAACAACCAAGACCAAACAGAAGAAGTAGTGATCATGCAATCCAGATGGCCAGAACAGGAACAACAGTTAGTGGCCTGTTTTGCACAACACTTGGAGGATACAGTGAGAGATATGATTAAAAAAGATTGTTATGGTTGTCAAATCGATCATCCTAGTCAAATTCAACACGATAAATGTATGATGATGAGTCAAGAAGAAAAAATGGATGATTATCTGAACGAAGCTTGGAGTCTCATCTCAGAAGAATCCGTGTTACTTCAGTGGTATAAAGACTTGTGTGTTCATTCCTCTCCTCCATTGTTTGCTCGAGAAATTGATCGCATCGAAGCACTCTTGGCACATAGTAAAGAGACGAAGCAAACCAACAGTTACTTGACAGACCGTTTCAAACAAAAAGTCTGGATTGAATTGATGACTTATCATCACCTGTGAAGAAAGGGGAAAAAAACAAGGCTACACAAGAAACAAATGGATACCTGGGAACTTTATTATCTTTTGAACCGTAGTTCGTACACTGCTTCTTGGAATCCTGTGGTGTGTGCTAAAGATGAACTACCTCATCGCAAACCTCAAGAGAATCAAGCTTATGTCATCAATACAGATGACAGTCATCTTCCAGGAACTCACTGGGTAGCTGTCTACTTTCTTCAAGAGGGTTGTGTGGAGAATTTTGATTCGTATGGATTCCCCCCTTTCGAAGATGATATCATTGACTTTATGAGAAGAAATGCCCAGACGACACGATTCAATGATGTGAAATTACAAAGCACAGATTCTATGGTGTGTGGACAATATTGTGTCTATTATCTGCATCATCGCAGTCTTGGATATTCTTTAGAACATTTAGTGACTTATTTTGATCGTCATTCGTCTCGAAACGATGACAAAGTAGATCGATGGTTTTGTGACCATTATGGCTATCTGTTGTTTTTAGCTAGGAAACGTAGTGTACATCAATGGCCCAATGATTTCCGACAGTGGAAATCTCAATTTAATTCACAACGTTGTCAACCATGTCAAAGATAATGTATTAATGTTATGGAAGAAAAAAATATTTGTTATTCGAAATGTTTGTTATTTGAAAAAATGTTTGTTATTTAAATAAAAATGTTGTGTTTTGAAACCAATGCGTCTGTCGTTTGTTTTACATTTTTATTCAAATAAATACTCTTTGACTTTTCTTTCTATCCCTCACATCAAACTATCCAAACGTTTCAAAATCCTAAACCGTAGAGGGGTGTTTTCCATCACGTCCGCGTGTTTTGGTGATGATAGGAATTTTCGGTCGTAGGGGGTGATTTCCATCACGTCCGCGCTTGAACCATATAAAGCAGTGGTAGTCTCCAGTCTGGTCATCCATTGTTTGACTCATCCTCCTACGAAGATGTGCTCAAGACTAGCTAAGCTGAACGAAGCTCACGTCACTCTGCATCGTATCAGACACAATCTGATGCCAAAGCTTGAAGAGATAGAGAATGTTAGAATGCTACAAATAACGGAATACCTCATAGAAGAACTCTTCAGAGAGGAAATTCAAAAAGACAAAGAAGAATGGACTGAGAAGTATAGACTTCAAAAGCAGCAGAGAGAGCAGAGAGAACAGCAGCAGCAACAACAGCAGAACCCAGACAGAAGTTGTGTCGACTGCCGTGTGGACACGAAAGAGTTCTCTTTCTCTGTCCGAAGAAGCAGACCCTATCCTGTTGCCAGACGAGGACGCCATCTTAGACGATAAAAGATTGTCATCCCTCCTCGTGCACACACAAAATACAGCCCTTTTCAGGGCTACCCAATATTTTTGAAAAAAATGAATCATTCAATTTGCTAATGGTATGTGAGGAAGTTAGAAAAAAATAGAAGTGAGTCTATAATCACTGTCTCTTTTTACTTTTGTTTGAAGTGCGTCTATAAGCACAACGTTTTTTTCAAAATAACTTATTAAATTTATAATTTATATGAGTCAAGTATAAAAGTGAGTGAGTGTTTTCCTTTTAAGTCTACGTGTTTTGGTGATGATAGGGATAATGTAAGTTTTTGGATCTAGGGGGTGTTTTCCATCACGTCCGCGTGTTTTGGTAATGATAGGGATAATGTAAGTTTTTTGGATCTAGGGAGTGTTTTCCATCACGTCCGCGCTTGTGCTATATATATATATATATATATATATATATATATATATATATATATATATATATAAAGAATCACTCGTCAGTCTGGAAAAATTGAGGGAACTTCAGATGCACATAGAGAATGCTAGGCGTCTCCTTGATGAACTGGCTATGGAATCCAAAGAAGAAGAGGTTAGAATTAAAGAAGAGGAGGAGAGGAAAAAGAAGGAAATGCAAATGTCAATTTCCTCACCGCATGATGAGACAAACTAGTCGAGTCACAGCCATGGTGAGGACACCTTCACCACCAGAACCAGTTCGTCCACTACAGACACAAACCCCACCGCAACAACCACAGCCTCAGCTGCGGTTGCGGAATAGGAGAGTAGAGAGGGAAGTTTTCACTAACCCTCAAAGTGAAGACTGGGATAGTGAAGCCAATCATTCTCCCTCTGCGCTCCCAATCACAAGAGTGAATTAGGAGAATGATTGGAGTAGAAGATGTGTGTGTGGGGCTAGACCTGGTAGATGCCAGCATTAGCCAGGTGAACTTTGAATTTTAAAAAACAGCCCTTCTCAGGGCTACCAAAATAACAAGAAAACAAATAATATGTCAATTGCCAATGGGTATGAGAGATGAGTAGTGTGATTAGAAACAATGACTCTTTACTCCGTGTGTGTGTGAGTGTGTGTGTGTGTGTGTGTGTATGGTGTGATTTTGGATAGTAAATAATAGGGTTTGTTTTAGCTGCTTCCCCGTGTGTGTGTGTGTGTGTGTGTGTGTGTGTGTGTGTGTGTGTGTGTGTGTGGTTAGTATATGGTGTGCTTTTGGATAGTAAATAGTATGGTTTGTTTTGGCTGCTTCCCCGTGTGTGTGGTTAGTATATGGTGTGATTTTGGATAGTAAATAATAGGGATTGTTTTGGCTGCTTCCCGTGTGTGTGGTTAGTATATGGTGTGATTTTGGATAGTATATAGTATGGTTTGTGAATAGTATATAATATGAAAAGTGAATGTAAGGGGTGTTTTCTTTCACGTCCTTGCTTAAGATATATATGCGCAATCGTCGATCCTTGGAGCCATTCAATTTTGAACACAACAAGATGAATTTCGAATTGTTTATCCAACTCCGAGACAGCTGGTTTGGGATCCTTGATGCAGAATATGAAGTGGATAGACTTGAGGAAGAATTTCAGAGTAACCATGGTTTTGTAAGCCAACTGAAATTAGCAAGAGATCTATTGGAAGGTATGATAGAGGAGGAAGACCAGAAATTAAGAACACGTATTAAAAGAAAATATATAAGAATAGGGGACTTGAAGCAGGCACTTGATCATGTCATCAAAGTCAGTTGCTTTCTAGAAGAAACATTACATCTGATAGAGTGGGAATATGTGCAGTGGGATCTAGACAGGCTAAAGAAAGCAGAAGAAATGATGAGAATGGTGATTGAAGAACAGGTGATCCAGATTAAAGAAAACTGGTCTAAGGAGATAAAGGAAAAAAAAAACAAAAAGAAGAAAGAGGACTTTGATCTACCCAATCTAAGATGGATGAGAGTTCAGGAAAAGTTTAGAGCTATGGGACATCCCAATTGGATTCCCGAGGAAGAAAAGAAGAAGAAAACGGGAATCATTGGTAAAATTAAAAGGTGGTGGAAAAAACGGCAGAAAATAAACGAAGAAGAAGAAGTATCCAAAGGCCCTTTTCAGGGCCACTCATAGGTCTCGAAAAGATATTAGCTTTCATTGCTACCATTTTTTTCCCTTGTCCCTAGACAGTTCCCTATACCAATAATATTCCCTATGTTTGATTTTCCCTTGTCCCTATACAGGCCCACCATGTTAACTTTCCCTTGTCCCTATACAGGTCCACCATGTTACATTTCCCTTGTCCCTATACAGGCCCACCATATTAAATTTCCCTTGTCCCTATAGTGCCCCAAGCTGTTTTGTCCCCATAGTGCCCCAAGCTGTTTTTGACTGGATTTCCCATTGTCCCTATAAATCTTGTCCCCATATTGCCCCAAGCTGTTTTGACTTGATTTTCCATTGTCCCCATAGTGCCCCATATTACTACTGCCGTTTGACCATAACGCTGCATGAAAAGCACAAGATGGATGGATCAAAACGATAATATCAATGCGCCTGCCATTACAAGACAAACATGCAAACAGAGCACAGATATAAACCAATGGTCGAGAAGACTTTCTGGTACATCCTTATGTCCATATATTGTTTATCAGACACATAAAGTATTAGAGTCTCCAAATACAAATACATGAAATTTATATTGTCGGTTAGTTACATTTTTAGGAGCAATTCCAATATCCTCTAATCATGCAGAAACTTCGTGCATTTACAATAATCCCACATTTATCGGAGCTGCTAATATGTTAAGAAGAGCAAGCAGCATACTCGTTACATTAACTCAGTTGAGAAAAGGTTTCCAAAGATGCAGCTACTTTTTTTTTCCTTGATGTATTTTCTAAAACAGCCGGGGATTCCTCTAAAGTGTACGATATTGTGCCAATCAGAACGAAGCTTTAAAACTGATTTGAAGGAAATCGTCGTCATTGTCTATCATGGTTAACATACGAAGCTATTTAATTTTAGATCTAGCCTTTCCTATTAAGAATTGAAAAAAAGACGCATTCATGTTTTCACCAACAAGAATCTTGATAGTAAGAATCGTTATTTATATTCAAAGAGCTCTGCTCGCGAAAGCGTAATCAATCTTTCTAAAGTTTTACCAAATCTACATTCGAATATTTGCCCCAAAACAAAGTGCTTGTGAATATTGTAAACGTCACCTACTACTCGTAAAGATGAACTGTAAAAATATGGTGATTGGGTTCATATTGGGAGAAGCAATCATAACTTTAACGAAGTTGAAATACCACACTTTCGAATTTTTTCATGACACTAGGCGTGTATGTACCCGAGATCTTATTTATTGAAAGACATGACAGGTGAAGTGTTTAAAGGGACATTTTTTACATGTTCAAGGTAAAACTTACAACCAAACAAGACAAAGATGAGTATGTTATTAAAAACATTAACGATCGAAGAATACGTAACATAAGCACACACTGAATCGAAAAGGGAAAGTGTGTTGTAAGGTAAATACACTTACTGAATATTATATTGCCATATCTAAAGTAATAGGATACAATACGATCTGGTAGTAAAAATGTCATTAAACGCAACATCTACCTCTCGTTTAAATTTATATTTCTGTAATATCTATACAAAAATCTTTTTGGATTTTTTGGTTTAGAATGTACTTCTATAGCTACAATCGCATTTGCGGCGTATTCTGTGAAAAAGCAGCACGTATTACTTTAACTTTGCAACAAAGCTGAAGACTATTATGGGTCATTTTACGCAGCTGATATATTGTTTATCGTCTTTAAAATGTTTCCTTGAAATATTCTACTCGTAGCGAAATTACATTAACCTTAAGGACATGATCAGCCGTGTATAGGTAGCAAAATGTTTCGCACATTTGGGAAATCATTCATTGCGACGCCTAATCAAACTAACACATATAAATATTTGTATACCATTACAAAATGCCACTTCATTTGATGAGTCCAATAACAAACTAAGTAGTTGTTCGCTACGTTACCATCGGCGATTTATGTGGATAACTAAACTCACAGAGAAGTCCTTAAATTAAAAACATACTACAAATCACGATTCTGATCGAAATCAGAAACGCAAACATCTTATAAGTGCTTTGATAAAGTGTTCCTGGTGTTTACATCTCCCTTTTAAAATAAAATTCATTACTATCGTCCGTTGAACGTAGATTTCACGAATACAGTCTGAGGATTTTTATTTCAACAATCAATCAATAGTTTGGTAAGGTCCTCGACAAAATACTCCAAACTGTATTCATACTTGTAGCATAAAGTGGACCATTGGTATCCATGTGATTCCCAAACCAGAAATACTTCCAAATTCGAAAGACATTTACAACACGAGTTTTCGTTACACTGTTGACGTAAACCATGGATTGAAATTGATGTTTCTATACCTAAATGTGCCGGACTACAAAGCTGAAAGACATGCAGTAGTATCAATTACTAACAGTCATTCTTTTCAAAGTGGATTGTGTCACGAAAGGTGGAGAAAACACATCAAATTCACCAGGAAGTTATCTTCAAGATCTACGTTACAGTGTTTGTTATTTGATAAACAAACCAAGCGAGCAAAACATCATTGAATAATTTAGAAGCGACACAAGAAGAGTGGAAGTGAATGTGAAGTGTGTCATTGTCTCCCGAATTCAAACTATATCAAAGGTATTGTTTTTGAATCATATCAAAGTTATTGAACATTATCAATATTAAATCACCGCTCTGTTCTAAGTGTATTTAAGGTTTCATCAATAACACATATATATATATATATATATATATATATATATATATATAAATATATATATATATATATATATATACATATATATATATATATATACATATATATATATATATATATATATATATATATATATGAATGGTTAGATTGGTTAGATAAAGTTAGAATAATACTCTGTGTAGATTTTAAACCAGTGCACCGGATGAAGGGAACACATCAAGACATCAGCCCATATTCTATTACGACTAAACACACTCCACCATAAATTAATTTACTATACAGTGGTATGCGAACGTACTCCAGAGACCCAATAGTAATATCTATCAATCCGTCCATCAATTCTCTCTTTCTCTACAACACCCTCCCTCTTTCTGTCTCTCTCTCTCTCTCTCTCTCTCTCTCTCTCTCTCTCTCTCTCTCTCTCTCTCTCTCTCTCTCTCTCTCTCTCTCTCTCTCTCTCTCTCTCTCTCTCTCTCACTCTCTCTCTCTCTCTCTCTCTCTCTCTCTCTCTATATATATATATATATATATATATATATATATATATATATATATATATATATATATATATATATATATATATATATATATATATATATATATATACATATTAGTAATAATAAAATTTATTAGGATTTAGACAAATCTCTCTCTCTCTCTCTCTCTCTCTCTCTCTCTATATATATATATATATGTATATATATATATATATATATATATATATATATATATATATACATATATATATATATACATATTAGTAATAATAAAATTTATTAGGATTTAGACAAATCTCTCTCTCTCTCTATATATCTATATATACATATATATATATATATATATATATATATATATATATATATATACATATTAGCAATAATAAAATTTATTAGGATTTGGACAAGTGGAGATTAAATTCATCAGGTTTTAAATCATTTTGTGATTTGTGACTTGCAAACTGACTTAATGTTCTTCCGCAAAAATGACACAGTATAGCTCATTTTAACATCGTCTGAGCAATTTTATGACTGATAAAGATCAGGAACCGTATTCGTAAGATCGTTTTCTTTAGAAACAATAAAAAAGCTACGTTACTATTTCCAAAGAGTACTGCTGAAATACAAGTGTACCGTTAAATTGCTCCACAGGAGTCTAGTTTCGAAGCATAATAACACGTTCAACATTTAAGAATATCAAATGTGCAGTTAACAACGTATCAATCAATGTTTATCGAATTGCAACAACTGCGGTGTTCTCAACGGTTGGTAAATACGATTAAGTTTATCTGGTCAACTCACTGAATATTTCGACATCAGTATGTTGCATATAGTTTCAAGAAATGCATAATGTACAAGTAACTATGTGGGTGGGTTTAATAAACACGTACCTGGTACTGTGAAATATTTGAAAGATTAGCCCGGAGAACGAAATTAAGAAGAAATTATGCGTTTCTATTTTATACCATACCATATCATACCAAGTTTCCCTTGCATTTTGAAGGTAAATTTGTCACCGCACTTGGTTCGTTGACTATGCTGTATCAACAAATGGATGGAAGTTGCCACGCCCAATTACTTTTCTGTTATCTTAAAAAAATGGACTTCGTTCGCGGAGGCAGATTCTTATACCACTGTCTTAGCGAACATTTTTATATTGCCAAACCGTTAGATAATTATTTATCTTAGTGAGGAATACTATCGCTGACGTCGTGGATGAAATATACAAGTCAAGGCACGTGTATACAATGTGATACGTTGTACTCAGCATATTTTTAATACACAATAAATCGAGACCGATTATATATTCTCCATCATGCTTCGGATGGTTGTTAAAATCAAATTGTACATCAAGCTGTGTTTCAGGTGTATAATACGTGTATCTAGGTCCCGGATTGCGGAACAGATTTTCATTCATAAGGATATATTATTATAAGCAGTTTAACTGGTAGGTTTTATATTTTCAGCAGCGACATCATCACTTTGAAGGATGTGTCCAAACAGTGTCTGTAGCTTAGTGTTATTAAGAAGCCTGACATACATTAAGATATAATCGTGTCAATGGTGAAAAATAAATCGACAGCCGAGATCACCTTAATGTATCAATGCAATATCAAGCCCAGCTTGTAATCGTTGCATGCGCACACAAAACCCAATGAATGCACACAATCCAGCATGAAAACACGCAATTATGGGTTTCACAACGATGAAATAGAAGTCACCAAGAAATCGAAAACAGTTAAAATTTGCATTGATTATGTGGCACAAAGAGAATCTCAAACATAACAGAGAACAGTTGAAATTGTTTTTTAACAACTATTTACTTTTCCGTGTTAAATGGTTTGGGTGAGGGCGATACCAGTTGTTTCAGTATCGATACAGTCTTTTTATATAAACATGATGCTAGACTCCCATAATGAACCATAGCTAAAAAGTTAAAAAAATTCCTTCGAAATAGATTTTCTATGAGTGTATGACATTTTGTATTAGTAAATACAGGTATTATTAGATAAACGTCTGCGTGTTGCCGTTTAGAAAACTATACTTGTATGGAGATCACGTTATTAAAAGAAAAAAATATATAAAATGTTTAAGAGGAACAACATAAATTTGCAAGAGAATCGGATTACTTAAAACACATGCATGCGTATTTTTTGATATGATATTTGCAACGTCGCCGGGACAACAATCATTGACCTTGAATCTTACCTATATTGGTTATTATAACCAGGACAACTGGAACCCTTGGAATCATTTTGTAACCTCTGTGACTAGACTAGACGGGCTTGTAGAGCACGCATATAACGGCAGCATTTGCTGGTACCTATATATGCAAAACTCGCCGCGGTGGTACAAAGCAGTCATAATTTAATATGACGATACATGAATGAAAAAGGTAACTTATATATGGTGTTGCTTGAAAGGCGAACTAACTATGCAGTACATATACATGTCCAGCATTACAGAAAACAGTAGATTTGATAGGTAGTAAATTCGATCTAGTTCCATTTCAACGGTAAAATTATATATGCATATCAATGCGGCACACATACATTCCATATGAAATTATTATGGAAACCAAGGACGACAAGTCTAAAAATGCGATTTTTATGTCACATATGGAATGTTAACGAGGTGTATAAAACATATGGTATGAGCCATTAAGTCCCACAACACGAAAAGAGCTGTATGGAAACACAATGAAAAATAGAACAAACCTTTGACAGAAGAATGATCACGTAACATTAAACAATAAATCGAAGTGCAACAGACTTGATAAGGCAGCACATACATTATTTGTTTCAAGAGTCCATATGCTATAAAGAAGTAACAGGAAAGAATGAACATAATTGTCTTTGGAACATCTAACAAATAATTTATTTTCCTAGAAAACAAAAAAAATGAGAAAAAATAGTTTTAGGTACTGCGAATCAAATCTCAAAATATTCCAAGAAATAAAGACACAAGTCCCAATAAAAATCACTGAATATAATTATATCAGGTCCCGAAGGTATCTAGAACTGAAGGCGGTGAGATAGCATAGTGAGTACGGATGTCTTAGCAGTTATTACATCACAGAACAAATACTACAGGTTTCAATTCAGTATAAATTCCAGTGAATGTTTAAAACGAAGAATTTTAGCAGAACACTTTTGTGTTTCCAGAGAAACAAAATCTTTTGAATTCAATAAAAAATAAGTATAAGTTCAAACCAAGCATGTCACAACATAATACAACTTGTAAGCAATGTATGTTAAATGATAAATGGTAGAATCCTATTACTAACAGGATTATATAGATCTTTACTTGACGTCAACTTTTAATTAGCATCTACTACTGGCAAATCCTTTTAGAATGTTCTATTGAATCTCTTTATTTAAACTACGCACAACTAAAATAATTTAGAAACCTTGAATTATCTGACCCTAATCAAGATATTAACTCAACCTAAAAAAACACTTAGAATAATGAAAACATTGTTAATTGTTTACATAAATGAAGAAAACAAAATGTAATTCAGGTCAAGCAGAAATAAACCCAAGTTTGGACAAGATCAAGTATAGCATACAATGTTACATTACTATAATTAGTAATAAAATGAAGACAAAAAAATAAACTAACCAACAAACAATTAAATTTAATATACATAAAACGTCGCTTACCTGTCGTGTACGAAGTTGTAAATGATTGATTAAACAATATGTAATAATCGATTTTGCTTTTTAATTATATTGGTTGAAATTTTCTTCACTAAATTACTATCCTCTTTTTGAGTCTTCTTTCGGAAATGCAGGCGGGCTTGCTACTGTAGCTATGTGATGTCAAGACAAAGTCATTAGGTGTTAAAGGTTTTAAATAAGATAAATAACAAAGAAAAAAAATCGTTATTTCACAATACTGTAATATCTCTGTACAAATACTTATGCTTTAGTGTATCCTTGAACACATTCCAGAAGCAGTTAAAGACTATTCACTGGTTCCTGGAGTATGGTTGAGGTTTGCTCAATACTGTGTAATAGGGAGTCATAAGAATAAAATCATCAGCCCTACAAGCGATTGCGTTCCCTTCACCATCATGGTTTGGTCCAAGACTTGAAAATAAGACGCAAGTAAGGCACATTACATATTGTGTAGCTTCAACAATATATTTAAAACTAACGTGGCACTTGTGAATCCATTGTTACAGAATCAAATGTTCGAAATATAATTATGAATTATTTTGTGGTTTTTGACACATTGATATTGATATTTTTCATGATTCCTGATTTATCTGAACGGAAATTTGCAAACTCATCGCTTTCACTCTTAGAGAAAATATTCTTGAGCGCCTAAATTAATTATGTGGTCTGGTGCATGAAATAAGGAAAACTGGAGAAAATAATGGGCATAAGGAATGTCAGAATCCAGCGCAGGACCCCATATATGATGATCTATTGGATGTGAAAGTTGAGACAAAATAGGATGTCGTGAGTAAACATACTTGTGTGCAAGTTCGTGTGCTGCTGTGGTCACTGTTAAATAATCACGTGACTCGATTACTGATGTTTTGAAATATTTGTCACATACTCTCCCAACGTAGAAATAACATGGCAGGCGAAGAGGGCGATACCCTCAAAATGTGATAGAAGGCTTATTTTGCCAAAATAACAGTTTAATAATAGAATCCTTATTTTGCCGAAATAACGAGTAAAAAAAGGTGAGAGAGATCCCTATTAATCGTTACAGCTGCGTTAACGTCAACACCGAATTAATGTAACGCGATTAATATATGGCGAATATCGAAGAAACGCAGATTACTAGATTAAACAGAGAAAGTTTAGCTGCTATTATGAAATTTCATCCGATGATATGAATTCTGCTATGGAGACTTTAATGACATATTTTGTCATTCATTGCACAAGCCAGACAAATATATATGCTGTTCTTACCTTTAAAGAAGAAATCATCCGCTCCAGAATGATTTATTAGTAGACATAAAAGAGCATTATGATATGTTGGTTACACTTATTAATTGCCGCAATAGTATGAGTTGACAATTCATAAGAAAGACTCATCTGTACACAACTTGCAGAAATGTAGTGATTAGTTATGTTCCGAAGAACGGTAGCAATTATAAAGATGAGCTAAGCTATGACGATGTGTTCGCTTTCTAAATGACATTTGTATTGTCAGGCATGCAAATGTGATCAACATGCTTAAGCAGCACGTGTCATAGAGACACGCTAAAAAAAATGAACAAAATTAAATTATGAGCCAATAAGGTAAACTAAATGAAGAAAGAAATAGTTGTTGATGCAACAGTTTCGTTAGCATCCCTTTTTGAAATATGTCATAACGTTTAGAAACGGTTTGTATTATAAATATCACACAAACAGAAACTGCATATCTCAAAAGGTTTTCATTTCTTGTAGGGATTCGGTGTGTATTTGGTAATGTTGGAACGCATTCGATAACACCATGTAATTCTTCTTAACACGAAATAGTCATGTTGATCACATTATGATTTATAGATCAAAGTCAAATTCTATCTGTACGAAATATTTGATTATGTAGATAACGCTTCCTTTGATCCATCATGTACCCATCTATGAACCAATGTGATTCATAGATATTCAGTTATTACACAGAATATCACTTACAAACAGTCCGAAACAATCTTCAATGAAACATATCAGTGTTACAGGTTTTTAAGATAGAATTAACTAATTTGAAACACCTACTTTGAGGTAAAGATAAGTTAAAAATATCTTGTGAGACTGAGAATAAATTAAGATGTGTAAATCAAGTTCAACTCTAATCAAATCTGTGTTTGTGTATTCGAGTTGATTTTAAAGTTTACAAGATAATTATATTTATCTAGATGCTACTCAGTTAAGTAAATTGTGAAATCTTAATCGAGGTGCAACGAATATTTGTAAAACAATGGAACAAATAACGTTTAATTATGATGCGCTAAAAACTAAAATCTTGTTCATATAACTGAGTCCTCTTTTGGTCTTATCTAATCTTCTGCCATTAATGCTTTCTCCACATGAGATTGACCGTCATTCAATTTGCTCACAAAAGAGACGATAGCGCTAAGACCGATCGCACGATTCCTCTTTAAGTTTAAAGTGAGACATCGTGACCCGCCTCTCAGTTGGAAATTCAAATTATCAGAGAGGTCAGTATCAATGAATTTCCGTTTGTCTGTCTGTAAACTGGTAGTCACGTCTTTGATCCATTCCATTTTCGACTCGATATGTGCTGTAGAAACATATATAAAACAAAGGTTCAAAATTCAAAGTACAGAAACAAGCCACGGAACTAGTGAATTAAGTTATAAATAAAGCGTACTCGGCAGTCATAACGTTACTATTTTGTCCTAGATGGGGTAGCACATACTGGGAGAGGGATTATATCTTTGAGTGATCTATTTCAATTAAATTAGATCTGCACTTGTGCTGTCCTTTTATTAATGTATCTGTTTTCTTTTGTCGCTATTATAACTGTTTTAAATTTTTGATTATTAAAAAAAATCCTTTGCGGTTCTTACTGTTCGTTTTATTAAAATATACCTATACAAAATCATGAATTTGAGGAAACAAAAATCATACAAAGATCACATGTCAAATTAAACGCTATAATACATATAATAAAAAGTAAGATGATAGTGTTTTAAGATGTTTGAATGTCATGATATATAATAAAATATAATGTAATTATAAAGGAGACTTTATTTAGATATGGTCTGAAATATTCGAATATATTCAGTAAATCAGTCAAACAAATGATGCATATGTAGAAAAAGTGATTGAATAATCGTTTTAGCAGACCACAATACATTCGAATTAGACCTGGTATAATGTAATTCAAGAAAAATAATATTACTAGAAATTATTTGTTGAGGACTAATTTATTATATGTCATAGAAATGATAATATATATACTTTTGTGTACGTGAGTGAGTAGCCATCTCCGTAATGTTTGAAACTGTTATTATAATATTTGTTTAATTAAAATATAGCATCATTTACTGTGCTCTCTATGTTAAGTGTTAACAATGTCGATATAAGGATAGCATACTATTGGCCATAATAACATTTTCCCCATACATAACCAGGGTCAGAAATGTTTTTTAATCACAATATTAGTTAAGTTCACGGATCATTGTAATCATACGCGATTTGTTTTAAATACGATTGGCAATAGTTACATAATCAGAAGTAAATACGCTGAAGATATGTTTTGCATGCTGAAAATAAACTATGGAATATAATTGATCACATGGTTTAATTTATTCCGCACCCTACACTGTCTCTTTATTAACATAACTATATTATGTAACAAATTAGATTGATTACTTACCTCCGCATTAGCACTTATCCTGACATACGGTATATAAAAGTGTACATTACATGCCATGATTATTGACGTAATGTTCATGTTTAATCGGTACTCAATCAATGTTTAATTAGTAGAATGTATACAGATAATGCTAGTCAATATATTTAAAGTACCTTTGTGGAAAAGACATACTATACGGCATTTATTAAAATATTATGATGAAGCTTGAACTAAAACTTTTGATATGTCCTACATTCCAATCCAACATACATTGGAAAAACTTTCGATTGTGCTGGGACCTTCCTTAAAGTTACGAAACCAGAAAAGGAAATATTTCGATTAAAACAAATCTTTCTCTGATGTTAATCATCAAAATGTCTGTATGAATGTCGTACTGCAACCCGCGGTTGTGTCTTTGGTTTGCGCTGTTTTGTGAAAGAGTGTTCTGGTCAGATTAAGGTTAATTCTTTTAAGGAAAATATGCTGAACTGTAGCAGGAGATCAATACTATGATTAACATATTTATGGACCATTACTCGTGTCACTGAAAAAGGATATTAACAATGATTGAGGTCCTGTTTATAAGGATAGGTTACGTGGTACGAGTGCCATGTCGTTATGCGTAAGGGGACTCATTCATCATGGGCCTGGTTATGCATGCGGCAGCAACAAACAAAAGCAAGCATATGTTGCAAAGACATGAGATCGGAGTGCATTATGGGACGATAATCGTTAAATTGTGAAATAAAATACAAGTGAGCTAGTGTGAAATCAATTAAGTTGTGACAAAAATAAATGTTACGTCATATATAACCAGGTGTTTGTTTTATATATATTAGGTGGCGTTTGGTACCCAATTGACGCTCTGTTGTCAAATGTGAGATTTTATATGTATTAGTTTTTTTCGAGGGACAAGTGCGAAGATGTGTGATGTGTGACGTGACACCTTACATTAATAACGGCCTTAGCTTTCCACCCTGTTTTATTTGTAGAATCTTAACGTTCTCGGAGCAATATGATGTACTGTTTAAGAAAGTTCTCTATATTTTGGGAAATGGGTTTTTCCCTACCTGTATATATTACAATGTCATTGTCTGAATTAACCTAATTTCTGACATGGCTTCAAAATTGTAAGCAAGCTTTTAAAATTATTGGTTGGTCCCAAAAACATTATGGAGCTTTGTATAAACATCTTTCTATTTTAGTTGGATCAAACGGTGGGTACGTGAGTTTTTGAACGTAAATTTGTTCTAAAAGGTTCTAGAAGATCACGTGACCCCTATTTTTTTACGTAAAAACATGTATATAAATTATGTTTTTGAGCGAACTATTAGAGTAGTAGATGGGCTGTTTGAATACTAAGTTGTGTGTCGTTTTGGTTGATTTTAAATTCCCTTCTACTGGAAATCACGTGAATTTGTTTGGATCAAGAGGAATTATATTGTTATTTATCTGGAAAAGAATTGTGCTTATCGAATTGTATTATGAAGTACTGACTACATCAAGTGACATCGTCTTCCATCTTGGATACTTCGATGGGATTCGGACATTGAATTATTTTCGGATTAATTTTGAAATTGATTCTTAAAACCGTAAGTTTATTTTTCTTTTCTGGAAAATATTTGTGCTTAATAAATTGTTTTGTGAAGTTATTGCAAGCTTGTTAATTTGACTCTTTTTATGCTACTGTAACAACACAAATAAAGGTATCTACATCATGACCGTCATCGTTAACGACTTTACGTTCAGTTGCATTACTACAGTGAGAATTAGAAGATGTTAAGCTTACCATTCTTGTCAATTTCTCCCTACAATGTGACATTGTTTCTGAACAGTTTCATGAACCATATCTCCAATATCTACCTACATTCACTGTTAACCTTTTTATTATTTTAAATCAAAATTTCTTAAAGAAAACAGCATACATTTTGTATTCTTGTGTCAATTCTTTTTAACACACTTAATTTTCAAGGTGAATTAATTGTTGCTTCATTGCAATAACTATGTGACATTTAGCATCATTTTAGATTACTGTCACCTTAGAAGATTTATATTATGTACCACATATTTCCATTCTTCATTGATCTAAATGTTGCAAGTCTCTTAGGTTATATTTTATGACATCGTATTTTCATACGAAAGGAAAAGATATGATACAGGCAATTACCAATATTTCAACCAATATTTCGATGTTCGTTTATTAGCATACTTTTAATATTGCTGAATACATTGTTTGTATGACTGGTGTTTTTGCTTGTAGTATATGCCAGTCAGAAATGCACTTTGTACCGCGATACCACCTCTTGATATTTGTCTTCGTTGTCACTTGGTCAAGGTTTAATTTCATCTGGATAGCTTCTCCAAGACATATTTTTAGCATCCATCACTACAGGTAAGCACATATGTTTCTTCTTCTTCGTCTTCTTCTTCTCCTTTTTATTCTTCTTCTTCTTCTTAGTAATTATTATTATTATTATTATTATTATTAATATTGTTGTTGTTGTTGTTATTATTGAATCTACGGAATAGCATTAAGAAATATTCGATTATGTTGGTGGTCAAGATAAAATGTATATAAATAGCATTGTATAAGAAGAACGGAGCAGAATGTAAGTGATAACCGTCCGTAGCATGAACACACCTGTCTCTATTGAATTATTACATGAAATCATTATGAAAGGTGCACATAAGTCAAATAAACATGATCGGTTTACAACAGTACAACTACTTGAGTGCTTAGATTCAATATAGCGACTTGAGTGCTTATATTAAATATTGCCTTCTCTGACTGATGTTATTAATACCTCTCTCTCATTCGGGGAATTTCCATCATTTTTCATAACTGTTACTGTAAAGCCTCCGCTGAGGAAACTAACACTCGTCCACAACGATTTAAAGAACTACCACTCAGTTTCTAATATATGGGTCAAGTATAAAATCTTGGGAAAATTGTTTAATCCAAATAGTATCTTCTCGAAATTCAAACTGTTTCCCAATGTAGACTCTTCATATCGCCTGTATCATAGAACTGAAACTACTCCTCTGCAAGTCGTTAATGCCGTTATTTCTGCCTTGAATAGCAGTAAGTTTACAACCTTGACCCTCCGTAATTTGTCTGAAACATTTGACACAATAAACTATGATATATTATTTCACCGTCTCCATCAGGTACATGCATTAACAGTACAGCCTTACAATACTTAAAGTCCTACCTATTCAACAGGACACACCTTGTATTAGCAAATCTAATTATCTCATTCTCATTCCATCTATGCTGTTTAGGGGTCTGTTCTTGGACTTCTGCTCTCCATTATAAACAGTCATCTGCTCTCAGGTGTCATAGATCATCACCCAGTGTCTCACCAATTGTACGCAGACAACGAAATATACATGTCTAGCCACACTAAATATCAGCACCACCAAAATTAAATTCACACAATCAGTGTAAAATGTACGTGCTACTCCAGACATTACTATCACATTCCACCAACATGTCATGAACATATGGAATGCTGCATATCTTGAGATGTGACGCATCATATCTATTAGTAAATAGCTTTTAATTAATATCACTAAAACATTTATGTGTTCATTAGTAATTTTAAGAATAGAATGTTGTAACGTAATTCTGTGTATTCGTCTAAATGTTTACTCGAAAAATTTAGAAATGTTCAACACTCTGCTGCTCGGTTTATCTATAGAGTAATACGATTCGAACAGACCTCCCCGCTGCTCTGAACCCTTCACTTGCTATCTATTTGATCCATAACCAAATGTGCAATATGTTCTCTGTGAAACATTTCACTGACCGATCTCAGTCAGACATACCTATTTGATCTCCCCCATGTGTACACACAACCAGGATACGTATACTCCTCTTATCACAATCTTATTCTCATTATTTCCAATATGAAAACGCAGTCATATGAACATCTCTTTTTTTTGCGTACCAGGGCCCGGTAATCGGGAACGAATTGCCCATTGAATTTGGACACAAGGGCAACGTAATCCCTTATTACGAATGCTCTTAAACCACACATTTTATCGACTGCAAAAACAAACTTGAAAATACCTAATAATGTTCCCTACCTTAAATAGTTTGAGAATAACTCTATGTATCACAATTTTACATAAATGGGTGTAGTGGATTGATATATTAAAAAAACTATTTAACTAAGCGGTACACAAGAGTTTACCGAACTTAATCCAGTGTTTTTATTTTACTGAGAGATATAAATGCTGGTTTCGAAGGATATAAACAAAAACAGAGTAAGTTTCATTTAGATGGTGTGAAACCGTCAAAGATGTAAACCCGTCAACCAATTATCTCCAACCACTTCTAGGACAATACTGATGTTCACTTATGCCATCTGTAAGACATGATAGAAAATATCACCTGGATAGGACTGTGAGCTGGGTAAAGTAACTCCTAAACTCCAAACACGACTAAATAGTTTATGTATTTGTGCAAAAAGAAATCACATCACTTGAATTTAAATGCATTTGCAAAGCATATAAGAAAGATAGACACATCATATATACATCATATGTCACAGTCCCTTAGAATAATCAGCAAACATTAGGAAACAAATCTTTGCAAAACAGCAAATTGTGTTGTATGTTTAGTTTGTAACGATAGCAATGATTGCAATACCAAAGTACATTATATATAAATTAGTGAATGTATTTATTTATATTATTCTCTCAATGAATTGCAGTACTAGCTATTCGGTTGATTTGATTATATATATTTTGGATTTCGTTCTGCGTAACGGTAATTAAAATAATTGTTTGATGATAATTTAAAACAATTAAAAATGTTAAGCAGCATGTCTAACACATCCGATGGAAGAGGTCACTTTTTACAAATTATTATTGACCAAATATACAAATCATTGTTGAGGCAATGACGGCATTCCATGTTTAGTAGGAAAATGAAATATGTTGGGTATAGCTGCTTTATCTACTGGTGAAGAACGAGGCTATAATTTGATACGACATATTAGCTAAATGTATTTTGTTCTCTTTGTATCCGAACAATTGCCAAAAATAAAGGTATTGGTCTGAACTGTTACAATCATATTGAGTAACGCTATGGTGCAATAACTAATTTGCACGAACACACATTTGTACTGCCTTGTCGGTTGCATGGCTCTCAAATATTGCGTAATGTATGTAGGTGTCACATCAAATGTGTATGCTTACGTGTCTGGTGAGGAAGACGACTCAATTAATTAACAAATAAATAATTTATGCGTATTTTGGCTAATGTGCTTTACCCCATAGACACCCACTATATTTTCCTGATGGAAAGGAAGGACTACATATTATGAAAACAATGATTGAATAATGATAGGTATAGTTGTTCAGAATACATTTTATCCATCGTTTGTATATTAACTACGGAAAATATATATATTATTTATGCCCAACACTCAATTAAATGCTCTTTAGGAAATGCAAAAAAAAAACTCAAACCGTGTACTATTTAATAAATCTAATGTGTTAAAGAGTTTTACGAAGCTCATTCATTGCTTTTATCAAGGAAGAAAGCTTAATTGATAGGCATTCGCAAAGAAAGACTAATTTATGTCATTGCCTATTTAAAGACATCTCCTAGTTCGATATCAAAGCATGCTAAACAAACTTTGTTGGCGTGATTTGTTTCATGAAGCCTTCAGAACATTCGGATTAGTTACATATTAGAAACTCAGATTAGATATAACGTTTTAAAACGAATGAAACTACCTAGTATCGACAACCGATTAGTCATACGTGTATAGTACAGAGCTTTACTGTCTGATTATCATATTAATCCAGACAATGCACAATCTTAAATATTTGAAAGATGTATAAATTAGGTAACACATTTCCTTTTCATGCACACACATTGATTTATGTAATGTATTGTTTAGGCTGAATATAACAGAATTGTTACCGAGTAGATGGTGGATTAAATGAACAACACAAACACAATGTGTGAAAGAAATTATAAATTTAAATTATTAATGAAATATAATGATGTATCAACCCAACAACTCATGCGTTCAACCCACAATTACACTCACAACCATTCACAATACATGAATAAATCAAATGCAAAATTAAACACAGATACAAAGGAATCTCTTGGACTATACACAGATCCAAGGAACCTTTACAAAAGTTATATTAACGCAAGTATAAATTGCGATAATAAATACAACACTTCAAACTATACTATCGCACGTATGGATTGCGACAACCAGCTAGAACATATACATGTATGTAATCAAGTTGCTAACTTGTATTGAGATTCATACAATCCCTTGAAATACTATTGTGATTTGAAGTAACTATGTAAATATAACCAATTATTCAATTGTACTACAATTGCAACACACAAACGTGCCTCGACCCTGTATAACCGTACGAGTCACCAACTGTTGAATCGCCGCCCAGTTTCCCCGAATACCTAGGGTTGACCAATGTTTTTATCGGCCGTTTGCCCTTCACGGATCCACCACAGTTATATGTACAGACAGCATACAACATCTACTAGAACCAACGTTCCCAAATACCTAGATGCCACCCCGGATGTTTACACCTCTAGACAGCTCCGACACTTAGACTTCTAGATTTTCGGATATTTACACATCACAACAAATGTAGACGGAGACAATCCGACAGACATACAGTCAGTTACCTTAATTTGATCTCACAATAAAATGGCACAATTAATCACATTCAGCTACAATTCAGATACGTTCAGAGATGTTCAGCTTCAATCAGATACATTCAGAGACGTTCAGCAACAATCAGCAACAATTTCAGAGATGTTCCGCTATAATATTAGAGACGTTCCGCTACAATATCAGAGATGTTCCGCAACAAATCAGCTACGATATCAGAGACGTTATCAGAGATGTTCCGCAACAAATCATCTACAATTTCAGTTACGATCTCAAAGACGTTATCAGAGATGTTCCGCAACAAATCAGACGATATCAACCCTTTGGCTGGAGATTGAATGACGAGCTATCTTTCCTCTGATAAGATACTTTTGGTCCCGTAATATTTATCAGAAATATTCTGCCTTATATACCCTAAAATAGGTGAGCAGAAATCACGGCAAAATTACCGTGCACCCCGTGATTCTAATGTTCCGGACTTCATGTAATTCGAAGTCAGGCACATGCAAATCGTTACACGCCGCTTACCTTGGAGAAAACCACTTATTCACCCCAGGTAACGCATGTACGACGAAACAAAAAAAAAATGGTAAAATTAGCTTGTAATTCAAGAAGAAATAAATTCTATTTTCGCCTAATTCTGTGACACTGAGAAAAATCAGAATGTAGGTAAAAATGACACAACTACTTAGATTGCACTATTGCGACGTAAAACGGTTGGGATTATATAATAGATATCTGTTTTATTAATTTTGATACAGTTTAGATTAATCGGGTAGCCAATAAACCCATGACAAAATGGCTTCACACTCTTAAATATACGGTATCATTGAATGTTTTTTAATGGACGCAAAACGTACTTACATCTGTCACGGAATTGTAAAATTAATTTTTTATTCATTAAATTCCTGTACTCGAGTTTCGTATTTTGGGTACAACAATACCAAGGGGTGATTAATGTATATTGTATTATTTCCAAAACGTGAATTCAGTACTTCCTATTCTAAGTACATTTGATGGGAATAACGGAATGCCTTCAGTGCACAGACACTACCTGTGTACAAGTTACCCCAACACATGAAAAGATCTTTACATTACCGATTATCTTGTCTATTACAAGTGAATTCCTTTTACGACATGAGTAGAATTATAAATTGTTTGCTAGTTGTGAATCACTCTATTTCTTTTTTTGTTTTGTAGTGTTATGTTTGTATTTTGATTTATTGCATTTGTGCGTACTGATGTTAAAAATGCAATAGTTTGATTAAATATACGCGCATGTAGTAATAATTGCATTTTTATTTCATCATTAAAAACTATATTTATATCATATCTGTTGTGAATGGGGAAATCTCATCGGATTTTCTTGTCACTACAACAATCAGACATTCAGTAAATACATGTATATTCACTTTCCTTGCTCAATGAATTGGCTCGCAATACACACTGAAAAGGATTGGAAGTTCTTTTGACTGAACGTTGTTAGAAATGGCTTTTTTCCTATTTTAATGAATATTTGAATTTCATTTATCTAATTACCGTTTTATGTTGCCCTTCAGTGATTATTCGCAGAAGGCATAGCTATTAACCAAGTGTTCAGTGTTTTACTTTCTCATCATATGTTCCAGAAAGTTAACAAACGAAACTCTACGATTTGTTAATGGCTTTTCTTTGCGTGGCTCCAAACGTGACCATCAATCAAGGACTGATGTTGAATCTCAACTGACTCAAAACGTACATAGGAATTCCAAACTACATGGTGGAAGTGTCAAGGTCGGTATGACTTTTCATCACAAGGAGTACGTTTTGTAAGGTTGCGAATAGCCAGTCCAATCAGCGTTTTGTGGAGCGTTTTTATGATGAAGATATTTTATCATTCGTTAACCTATTTCGCATTTGATATGATGACTATGTCTGTGACGAATAAACTGTTTAGAAAGAACAGCAAATGATTCGTAGAATCTCCCAATAAAAATATATTACTTTACGAGTCGTCGACCCCTCAAGTCTAATTATCTTCCTCTTTCTGTGTCTCTCTTATTTCAACTTCAATAAACTCTCTAACTTAAACTGAAGTTAAATCACTACTGTACAACTTATTATTTCGTACGTTCATAATTTAGTTCTAAACTTGTATTTTAAATTGTATATTGTTTCCTAACAGCTGTATAAAGCTGCTGTCTACTTATATTTTCATCCCTTCACTGTTTATTGTACCTGTTATTCCAATGCTTCAAAGAAATACAACGAGCAATGCTCTTTAAAGTATTGTTTGACTTTTAAATTAATATGTGTTACCATTATTATTGGTTTGGTACTTTTAATATATCGGTATTTAATTCAGTTTGTATTGAAGTCTCATAAAAAGAATAATTTACAGACTTACTCATTTAGCTGTGAATACATATGTTCATATAATCACTCTGTTTGTTGCATATGAGAGAGAGAGAGAGAGAGAGAGAGAGAGAGAGAGAGAGAGAGAGAGAGAGAGAGAGAGAGAGAGAGAGAGAGAGAGAGAGAGAGAGAGAGAGAAAGAAAGAGAGAGAGAGAGAGAGAGAGAGAGAGAGAGAGAGAGAGAGAGAGAGAGAGCGAGATTGTATGAAACAAAACGACCGCCAAATGAAAAATCAAACTCTAAATCTAAATGGAAAAAGAATATTAATTTAATAACACAGCCAAAATATTGTAGATGATATCTTTTCTTTGTAAACCGGTAATGCCTAAAGGTAGAACAAGTCTGGCGTGGGATTCGTAGTATTCGAAGAATTCCCTGAAAATTAATATTGTTGTAAAGAATACAACATGAAGATTATTTTTGTAAAGCTAGTTAGTTTAATGTTCCGTACGTTATAAAGTATCGTCATTCACCATTCTGAAAAGAATTACGATAATACATTATTGATATCTCCATTTCTCTAACCATTCTAATAATATATTTTTATTGGAAAGGTGCAATTATTATTTTTACTATTATTAGTAGTATTAACAATAATACTAATAATATTAATAGTAATAGTTGTAGAAGACGTAGTGGTTGTAGTATTACTAATAGTGCACTTTGAGAAAGGCAAATGAGCATTGTCCTGTCTACGACGTTGGCGGGTTTCATTTAACACTTTGAAACACACACACCCACACACACCCACACACACACACACACACATACACACGGGCACGGATGCGCTAATATGTGTGTAGTATACAGATTTATTAAATATATTTGTTCAGGTATACAAATGATAATACACCTAAGCTAATTTTCCTTTCAGTGAGAAATATGTGAATTTTCATCGAGATATGTAAATAAGTGCAGATCAAATTGAACTTAGATGATAAGCATCCTTCAGACATGTATATCCCCTCACCCAACATGTTGTTCGTTTTTTTGTTGCAATTGCTGTAGTGTTTAACACCGTTTGTCAACACACGATAGGCTATACATGGCGCTCGATATCTTTGGTATCGGAAGAACAAACGAAAAAGAACTGGATAAGAAAACCGGACAACGAGAAGCTAATGTCTTGCTTGTGCACATCCCCACATTGTCCGAATCGGATATTCGAACCCACAAAAGCAGAGGTGAGATGTCAGTTATCCGGAACAGAGAGCGCTTTAGATTGCTCGGCTATTATATATGTCGTTTTGTCTAATCATACAATGGATTGTAATGGCTGAAATGAAAACAATAAATATGTTTAAATGAATCACTATGTTTATCGCAGTGGTACAACAACAAGCACGTGTATTATATGTCTAACTGCAAATCTGAATCGAAAATAAATACAAACTGAATAACACAGTTAAGAGATGTTATTTCATACTGTGATCCTTACATAGTTGTACTGCCGAAGGGTACTACAAAGCTTATATCATTATCACACCGTTGTCATTCACAACAGTTCATATTAGTTGATCTTATTTGATATTGTGCTCCTTTATAGTTGTACTGCCGATGGGTACTACAAAGCTGATGGCATTAACAATATTGTCACACCTAAAATAACTAAAATACACCATTCACAACAGTTTTGAACGTAGAAATGGTCATTCAATCTTACATTGTACGATTGTATTTGATCACTCTTGCCTATTCCATTACACCTGTTTAAACAGAGGGTGTTATGCCACGTATTGTAATTAATGATTGCAAAGCGCACAGAAGGTACCATTACTATATTACACAACCTGCTTGCTTTGCCACAAGGTCAAACCGAAGTAGAATTTCAAATTGCTTAACATATAATCTGGGTCCTTTGACGTATTTAATTAAAACCGTTCTCAATAGAATGGGAAAGAAAAGACAGAATGAATGATACTATTAATGAAAATATTAAAACTCGAAGGATAACATCAAAACGGGACCACATACAGTCCAATTTTTATTTCAAAACAAAGTTAATATACTTGTGTCTAAATTTATGGGTAATTTCCTTGTTTATTTTGTCATGATGCAATCAATACACACATATATTTCTATATGCGTGTTTCTGTCTCTGCATCTCTATCTCTCTCTCTCTCTCTCTCTCTGTCTCTCTCTCTCTATGTATATATATATATATATATATATATATATATATATATATATATATATATATATATATATATATATATATATATATATATATATATATATATATATATATAATGGATTTAAAATTCTGTTTATCGCACATTTAAAACATACTGAAATAGAAGACAAAGGAAAATAAATAATATTAGTCACAAGTTACATGCAGCACATGTAATGTGCTGGGCGTACAAAATAATCCCTGGTTCAACATATTTTAATAGACACAAAACCCCAAAGGCGTGTAACGTAATTTTGTGCACGATCGTGGTTTTTAAGTACATATAATTGCTGTGTAAAGATTGAATGAGCTTGAATGGAGCTTTTATAATCGCATAAAGGGATATGTATTGATGATGGCATATCAAAATATGAAACTGCACATCCTGTACGTAACTGTTAACGAATTTTTACATCATGAATATACTGGTCACCATCCATTCGCTTCGACACTATGCTTCACTCACTATTACTAAAAGCCCGTATTATTTAGCATAAGGGTAAGTAAACTCTTTGAAAACAGATACGATTTTGGTTTCAAGATAACTACGTAGGCAGTACTCAAGGCCCAACTAATTATAAATGAACATATCCATAATTTACTGTTGACAATAGTTATAGAGTGGTCAAACACATTTGCTCAAGATGCTCACTTAACTGTTTTGGCTCGCAAGGATACTAAGCTCTATAATAAAGTTGTGCGCTCTTCAAATTCAAAGATGGCCATAAAATAACTATGGGTTTTCTGCTTGAGACTGCAAAAGATAGAAAAAGCTGGACTTTACCTATAGGAGCGTTACTTCATAAGGTTTCAAAATGTTTACTTTGCTTTGCTTTGCCGGCGGCGTGAGTTGATGTTATTGCTTCTATATTTAACAGCATTGAGTATAACGAAAACAATACTTGTCTCATTTGTAAAAGCAATCTTATTTCTAAAAATGTTATATGGTAATTCTAACCCATGTGGGAACATATCCCTATTTCCAAAAACAATGTTGTGATTTTCTAAACTTAATGTAGTAACACTAATATACAGCATCGCCCTAACATATGCAGTATCATTACGATATCTGCAGGCACTAATTTGTAATCTCCGAATGAGACGCAGTAATAATTCTACAACTGATGAGGTACAAATAAAACATAGATTTTATGCATTCCGCTAAACCTTTTTTGTATTATTGAAGATAAATTCTTTTCCCGAACATATTCATAGCTATATGCATAAGATGATTATATGTTCTACGTAACACATAAACATGATAATCAATTGGTTCATTACATTTAGCTCTTCTTCTCCATCAGGAAAATATTTGCAACTAGATGCAAATACGACTAATATGAAGAAAGATATTTATATATATATATATATATATATATAGATTGACTATTGGTGTGGAACACGGAAAAGCGACACATCCAGGGCAAGTTAGTGAATATGATATGGCAATAAAGTGCCTTGCCCAAAAGACACATCAGTGTAGAAGACGGAGAAATGTCGGAAGGCATGGTTGATCCCATGTTTCGTTGACATGCTAATCCTTGACCCAGGCAGAATCAATGGGTAACGGGATAAGTAACCTTAGATATGGACGGGTTCGTCACGTGATAAACAGTATTAATCAATATATATATGTTTATCCTCCTTTATTTAAGTCAATAATATGCCACATCAAACTGTACATAGCACGTGTTATGAGATACTACAGACATTGCACTAAACGTATAGCCTTGTAACCGAGAAGGCAGTAATAAAGGCTAGTTCGTTCAATTTAGTAATTGCATCATATCGTTACACATCAGTTCAGGCACATAGTTTAAATTACATTTTGCAATTGTTTGGAAATAGAGAGAACAACATGACCAGCACCCTCTCTCACAGACTATAAGTGAAAAGCCAAGACTGCATATTATAGCCTTATTGCTTACATTACGAACATAGATATGTTGTATGAAATTATCACCTCTAACTTCACTTAGAAACAGAGCACATATATGATACATTTATCGTGTTCATAATACCCATCAAATCCGGTGAATTAGATCAGTGAACATCAGTTTTGTCCTAGAATTGGTAGAAGGGATTACATCTTTGACGCATTCTTACCAATTTAAAATTGTTTTCTTCCCAATTTGTGTTTATCCCATGCTGTTTAGAATCATGCTACTATGATGCTATAGGTGAATTTATGAAGATTGTTTGCATGTGTTTCTGCCTCTTTGAGTGTGCGTACCTGACGGCTGTATGCATATATGAAATCATATACATATATTCAAACGTACATACGTGTATATGATTAATATTGCTAGGTATGTAAGATGAGGATCAGTTATTTTTTTTGTTTTCATATGAAACTTTAAAATTATAAGCAAATACATTCAGCAGTGCATTTATGTATATATTTAACAAAACGTTCAGGAAACATTTTCCGAAAGAATGTGCAATTGCCGGAAGAAGAGAATTAAAGAAAATGGTAAGCTAATCATTTATTGAGTCACACGGTACTGGGTCAGCTAATGCGATAAATTTGTTTAGATATATATCCTGTTATTCGTATC
The DNA here is from genome assembly GCA_029339505.1 of Unio delphinus. Lineage (NCBI taxonomy): Eukaryota > Metazoa > Mollusca > Bivalvia > Unionida > Unionidae > Unio > Unio delphinus. The sequence continues at coordinate 3,571,199 of JAQISU010000147.1, forward strand.
ATTTTATGAGCGTATCCAATACGATGCTTTAACAGAAAACGTTTTTTCTGGATCAAATACAAGCTACCTGAAAGCCAGTGATAAGACATCATGAAATAAGGAAACGTCAGTATGAGAGAAAAAGAGCGAGGCATACATGATGAAAATGTGGGGACTTTCAAATATTCCAACTTTAGTCTTTATTTTTCTAATACCTGGAAATCGATGGCGACGTCTTACCAAACTGTTGTACCCTATGCTCCTTTTCAATTTTGGATTTTCTAAAAGCCATCATAATGATTCTTAACTCAATACTAGCGAGTAGTTTGCCAATAAAAGTAAGTTCGCAAAACATTTTTAGAAGATCTTCCAGTGTCATGAATACTACCATTCTAACCAATCAGATGATATGGCGTTTGAATTGCCAGATATCAAACTATATAATTAGACCTCAACTGTTTATGTTAAGCGAAACAGCAAACGTTTGTATGTTGCAATCACTCCAGTGCTAAACGTTTCTCACACACATGCATATATTCAAATTAATCCAACAATAATTCAAATAATGTGCTCCGAATTCTTTAAAAATACATTATTAAAGCGGCTAACTAAGTGATTAAATATATGTGGACTGATGGATATTTATCCAAATATATTGTCAAAGAGGCGATACTTGATTAAGGACAGATACTTGAAGTGTGGCCATTTTGCATCACCGTTTATTCAGTTACTGGTATTGGGAGGTAGTAAGGTAGCTAAAGTTCTTTGACCTAAAATGTACCAATCGTTCACTAACAGAAAATCATGTTGATCCGAAACTTTTGTGAGACTGTTAAACGTAAACAGGATAGAAAGATAAGGCCCTTAGCTCCACAAGTCATGGCATCACACAGTACACATATTTACACATATCCATCGAATCAAACTATTAACAATTGTATTCGTATTCTATTGTACAGATTATTGTTCATTTGTATAAAACACATCCAATCCAGTCAATGACGTATACACGTGTTGTACCCATCGGCAATATAAGTATGTACAACTAGCAACAACATTACGCTGGAATGTGTTATATCTGTTAGTCAATGTTTACTTTATATTAGTTCTGTATTACAAACAAACAATTATTTTAATAATATTCAACACACCCACGAAGTTGCCACTGCTAAACATTGAGTGAATAATATAAACAAATAACATCACAATTCAAGCGTTCTGTAAGTTGTTTATGAATAATATTCAGCAAATACAAGTATTTGCCACTGTAATACATTGAGTGAATAATATAAAAAATATATTTGCTGAATTATGTTGTAGTTAAATGTATATATATATATAGCTATTCAACACTACCAGCTAATTGCCACTGCAATGCATTGAATGAGTAAAATAAACAAATATATTCACTGAATTCATATGTTTTTAAATTTGGTTCTGCCATCATTGCAACAATTATAAACAAAATGAACACAATACAATATGTTTTCTTTCAGACGTCTGTTTAACGTATGTTGATAAATCCAAGGAAAATATTGTGCCAGCGTATTTTTTTATAATTTATGTATTTGTTCTTTTTTCCTTTACAAATTCATTTTAGTTTATTTCATGTTATATATGCGCACAATTATTTAACGACTTCACTTGTGTTCGAAGCTTTTTTGGGGTTGTTTACCAACCACACGCCTATGCAGGTGGTAGCTGATTTCCTGTTTTATAACTGTAATCATTGTGAATCATTACTGTCACTAAAGTGGTAGTACATACTGGGTTATGGTATTCAAATTTTAACGGATGCTTACCATATAAATTAAATTTTCCCTGCCATTTTTCACATCTTTTGAAACAATTATTTAAATCTTAATAAAATCATAACACTACTTCTAGTCTGTTATACTCGGTATGCCACTTAGTTTAATGAGATACAATGTATGATGCTCTTTGAATGATTGGCATGTACATTTAGTATTCGATCTCGGTTAAAGTCACGTCAGCTTGTTTTACCTTTTGGCATTGAGGTGAGGTGAGTACAACAGCAGTTAAGATGAATTAACTGTTTTATTCAATTTTTTTTCTTTCGATTCAGCATTACTGACAATTGTTTCATTAGGTTGTATTTATAAATTGATGTAATACAGAAAGTTATCAATATTAGCATTTATATTCACTTTGTTCAAGCATGCTTGTGCGATGCGCTGCAACCGTTGCAAACTGCTGAACATGTACAATAAAAATATTTTAACTCAATGTTTATTTGCCCAGCAGTTTTGTCAGTTTTGAGCGTATTAATAAGTCCTTTTGTATGATAACCTTCATACGCATTTATACACAAATACATAACGTTTGCGCCTGTCTTTGGAGATTCATACATTTTACTCACCACATGACGATCCAGGTAAGAATTGCTTCCCTGTCTTATCAATGGCATCAGTGGACATGACGATTGTCCTAAAATGGGTAGCATATACATGGAAACCGATCACTTCGTTGAGTGATCTATCAAAATTAACAACAATAGCTGGCCTTGCTAACATAATTGCATAAGAAACAATATCTACATTTAGCCAGAATAAACTAAATGAGTATATAATTATTTTACATACCGCTACGTCTGTATATTCCCAAATATCATCATTACTGTTTAAGACCCTTAACGACGAAAAAATATCCGATGACGAGTTTTCAGCGATGATTAAGATTTACGATAAGACAATGAAGTCTGATTTAGAAACTAATAATAATAATAATAATAATAATAATAATAATAATAATAATAATAATAATAATAATATTGTCACTGGAACTACTGCAACATATAGCTGCGAACACAAAGCCGGCAAGAACAACGATGATATCAATAATCTCATCCAATCCTCAATTCAGAGTGATCTTTCCGACAGCCATTACCGTTAAAGAAATTGCGTTTGCCAATTGTGAGTATACTCATGTTGGCCAAATATACGGTCAAAATCTTTCGCAGGTCAACAGTCAACTAATTCACTGGTATTTGCAAAATAAAAAAAAAACAACAGATGCATCCCCAGATTGGAAGGTTATTGGATTACGACATGGAAGTCGTTAAATCGAGAAAATCAATGATGAAGCTCAGCGTAGGATTGAACAAATCCATTACAGGAAAATAATCAAATATACCTATCACGGTTGACCTAAAGCAACAAATTATAGAAACAATTCAGCATGTACAACAAATTGTGGACGATATTGCGTATATTTATCGAGAATTTCATGACTTTGTAATTCATTAAAAGTATTATAAACGTTACGGAACAAGATAACCTTCATGTTATCTATTTCTGAATTATTTTAAACTAACCAAAAAACAATTACAGACATTTGTAATACATGACCTTGGAACCAATGAACTGAATATATCACTCAGCGATTTAATCAATGGTATCTTTCCTCGAATACTCGCCGCATGGATGAAAAGACACACTCAATGGATAATATCCTCAAATTCAAAAATGATCCATTTGAAGGTTGCATACATATGTCACCAGGAAATGTAAATCTAACTTCGGTGATAGCAGTCAATCTTGTTTGTGATGCAGTTGACGTAACTTCTCAGACAAACACAGAAATATAAAATCAGGCTCGGCATGGATATATTCTGTATACTTTCACTCTTCGAGTAATTCCTGGACATTTGATCGTAATAGATCAGTTTACCCAGTATATATCCAATGCCATAATTCACTAATAATTAGAATGAATTTCAAACGTACGGACCAGAACTCTAATCTGATTGAGATATTACAAATAAATCGTTATATAACATCTTAAACGCAGAATTGTACAGATAATGTATCAATCATGGGGTAAATTTATCAATTATTGGTAAATTATTCAGGAAAATTTTGTGTTGGTGTTATCACGGCTTAAAAAGGCAGTGAGATTGAATCAATGTGTGTAGAAGCGATGAATTTATTAGTGAATATAGGTAGGTGAAACCATTTTTTTGTCTTTGAACCGTCTTGGTTTTCATACATTAGTTAACTCTATGCTTTACATAATTTAGAACGATGAGTCAGGTATTCTCCTACAAATACCTTTCAATGTCGACAGTAACAAGATAAGAAAATAAGCTGCCAAGGGCACCGGAGCTACAATAAGAGATGTATCAGGCTTAGAAAAATCCGAAATAAAATGCCCAATAACTTGAATAAAACAATAACAGCATAAGTATTTTACTAATCTAAATATAAATTAAAACGAGCTCAAATTATTAATAATAACGCTCAAGCGTGAACTAACGCAGTAACAATATTTCTACGAGATCGAAATGAAAGTATTTACCCACATAATTCTGGCCATATCATGTTTGATATTTCTTTCGAGTTAATTAAATCGATCCTATGTCAGCATGGTTATTTAAGAGTTCCGATAATAACAAAGTCGATCAATTTGTAAGACCTAACGGCGAAATATATTAAACACAACCTATTCAAGAAGAAATGAGAAAAGGTGCAGGAGAGAATAATGAGTAATTACTAACAAATTGTTTTACAGTTGCGTCTGTTTCAGCCCACTTTGCAAGAAAGAGAAATCTGTGGAAGCCAATATGATTCGAATTTTTCGAGGATGTTCAAGCTAGTTGCTGTGAATATCGATACGGTTGATTAATTGTGTACTAAATATTATTATATAGATGTTATTAGGTTGATAGGCTTGCGTTTAATCCTTGATGTTTTCTTGGGCATGGAGAGTATGCTTAATATCATAAACGATTTGGACATACGACGCATGAAATAACACGAGTTGTGATAAATGGACCACTACCCGATTTTGATCTAACTGGATTCGCTCGTGTAAAATCTTTCGAGTTTACTAAAGAACCTCATCCTATTTGTTATGTTCGACTTGGTTGACGGTTCTCTGAACAATACTGGACACCAATAGTGTTATTACGATATATGATATATTGGAAATTTCTGATATCGTTGATTGTCGATGAGGCAATTATATTATATAAAAACAGACTGTGGTTTGGCAACCTGAATATGTTAGTCTTGATTAAATTATTAACGATTAGAAAGCAACATTTCCTGATCTCGCTAAAAAGACTATAAAATTGTTTACCAATCAAAGGAGAACTTTATGAGTAAATGCCAAGTCAGTGATAAACGCAAAGGGTCTCGGTAAACGAATAATCAGTAAATTTACTCAAGGGGGGGGGGGGCATATGATTACAATTGACATTATTCACCAATAATTCTAGACGACGCTTAATACGACTTTATCATCGCGGATTCAACAGCCAAAAATATATTTGTCAGTTGAAAAAATGCTTACTTGTCTAACGGAAAACGGTTTGGTACAATTGTCGGCTATATCGATGGCAAATCTCATCAGTATACCATCTAAGATCATCTATGCTGGATACGTTTCAATAAATTTATTATCTCTAATACATTAATTACCTGACAGTTAGAGAAGCAAAAAGTGCATTTTTTACTAACAAATATATAAAAGCAGTAGCTCATTTTACAAACTCTGATGCGCCATGGGGATCTTGGAGAATAAAACAGGAACTGTTATATGATTATTATAAACCCGCAGATGTTACAGTTGAATATACTTATCTGAACAATAATCAGATATCAGTATTATCATCAGCACCTTAGCTCTTTTATCCAGTATGTAGACATAAGACAGGTTACTTAAACGGGTGTGGCGGGTCTAGTAACACAAAGTGGGTGATCTAATAATTTAGATAAAATTCACATATGATTGTGCTAACACTCGCACACAGACGCAAAGAAGAAAGGAAAAACGTGTACAAGCGTGTACCTATCATAGTTTTTATCGGTATAAAGGCGACGCATGGACTCAGTGATATTATGTGGCAATCAAGGTCATCCACCACCATTTGTTGATTTGTCTCGACATGAGTGGCTAATGAATTTCATAGATTGTTTTTAAGAAAATTATAATGATCATAGATTACTTGATCCATATTTAATAGAGTTCAATAAACTTATCAGATAGCAGTCACATACAATTCAATGTCAAACAGTTCTATATATGATTTGTGGGAAGCGTGGAGAACCTACAATTCGATATTTGTAAGTATAACGAAAGTGAGAGACGCACTGCAGTGACTATTATTTGAAGCGCATAAAGAAAAGTTTATATCGACACCCGTATCATTATATTAGAGTCTAAGTAATACACAAAAACATAATATTGAAGTTGAAATTCCAGGAGAGTCAAGAAAACATAATATCGGGTTAAAATATATTGTTCTAGTTTATGTCAGTACTATATGGGTTTAGTAAGCATATAGATCGCCCTGGACGCTAGTTCACGTAATGACGATACACTCATCTCAGCTGCTAAACATCTTTGATACACTTGTTTGGATCGTAATGCTCTCATCGAGTAATACAATTTAGTCCAACTCGCAGTGACACGAGTTTGAAGAATATCTCAACTTCGGAGAGTTATTTTAAAAGTTTACTGACACCAGCCTTTTAGCGATGATATGGTAAGAAACAAAATCGCTGCCTCTAAACAAAGTGACAAAAACTTACTAGGGAATTTGAAATTGATGCTGAATTAATAATGATACTGAAACAACAGCAGAATAATAACTGTGCGAGCTGTAATTGTATAATGTTATCGCAGTATTCGGATACAACTCCACGAGAATTTACCGTAGATAGGAAGGACAAACAAGTGAAAATACGATACTGACTTGTCTTGAATGTAATTGACGCAGTGGTGCCATTTATGTGATGGCGGTGGTAATTGTGTATCCTCGCGTATCTCTTGCCGCTGTTCAAGTGTAAATCCACGCTATTGTGCAGTTCAATCTTATCTATAGATTGCGGGTCAACCCTTTGATATTTTTATTTTAGATATTTTTTATGTGGTAACACTCCAAATAGGATCAGTAGCTCTTTTCTGCCACCTTCATGTTCACCCGACTCATATACATATCTTACAGTCACATTATCAAGTATTAGATGTTTCGAAAAAATATTCCGTGCGCGAATAAATTTTGTTGTGATCGCGATTATAGGTTTTATATTGATTGTTCGAGTAATTTAATATTTTAATGCATTTATCACACTTGGTAATATTTCAACCCATTTACGAGATATCTTGTCTTGAATAAGTTCCTAAACGTAATGAACTCCAAAATTTCCGATCAGCAAGTGTTTGATTAAATCTTTTTACAATTGCCTGATCACGGTATATTGCAGTATTTTCTTGTAAGATGGTTAAATTATGTTGCTCCATCAGCAATGATACTGCACCTTGAAATGCAGTGACAGGAACAACCTGCAATACATTTGGCGATCTCAGACCACCTCGTTCATTAATTAGTTCAAATGCATAAACTACTTCTTTTGCCGTCTTCTTCGATAATGGCCCCGATTCGTTGTATATGCTTGCAACGTCAACTACAGTTAACGCGATTTGTATGTTCTTGTATTGATATTATCATGTGGTAATAATAAAATATTAGCATGATGGACTTAATTTGGAACACTGACATAACAATGCGCATATTCACTTCTTTCAGGCGATGGAAGATTAATCATCCATATTGCCTTTCTTGATAATCAATCTGCTGTAGTAACACATTTGACTTTGCAGCTTCGGTGAATTTATTAATTGCTGATTTAGCTCTCCAGTACCCTCTTGGGGTATAATAAATATATTCCATCATAATATTAATTACCAGTTTCCAACACAAGCTTACCTTTCATCTCGGACTTTATTAACCAGCTAAATAATGATTTCTTGAAAGATTTATCAGTAATGTAATTTAACTGATGAATTAATTTTACATATGCGAGATATCTATGCTTCAGAATGTTACTTTTAAAGGCAATGACATGAGCATGACACGCATTATCAAAAGCGTTTATCGGATATTCACTTGGTCTTGGTTAGTCCTGGCTGTCAAGTATGATATCACGTATGGTTCCTGGGCCGCAGCAATTATATCCTGGATCATGTTTTTCTCCTAGGTATTTCGCTTATGGAGTTCACAGCAATTGTGTCAAATTTGCTGCAACATTACCTCCTCTTTTATAAAATTTCGATTTGTCACTTGGGGTACGTGTAACTTTCTTTCTTTGTACCGCATCGTTCACACTTACCCGTAACATCTGATTTATTATTGTGTTGTAATAGTTGTTAGTGTATTTGTTTAGGTATGAGCTCGACATTTAACACAGTATAGGCTCATAGCTCTATTCATAATAACATAAAAACAGCGACACAAAACTCAATAACCGGTCAAACAAAATCAAATGTTACCAAATGCTATCAGAATGATTACTATAGGTTCGTCTAGAAGTAGCAAGACACATATGTTATCTAATGTGATAATTAGATGGATGACGATGGACAAGTTGTATTAGATAGCACCATCTGTAGACGATCAGTGATGCTACAACGTTTTAAAAGATCGAGCACGATATTGAATCGGTCTTGATAACATATTTTGATAAACTCGCAGCAGCAGAGAGGATGTCACCTAAATTAGAGGTGTCCATTCTTGGTTTCGATTCTGCAGGAAGTGTTAGTTTGACAAACGGACACCTCTATATATTGTTATGTTCGCCATATCTACTGATATTGCTCTCTGTGAAGGTTGTCAAAAAGCGCCACTTGTTTAGATGGTCAGCAGCAACGACAGTTTGCGATTCTCAAAGCTATCTTTGAATGCTTTTGTTAGTACAAGAACACGACTGTTTACACTCCAAACTTGAGGAACATTGATTGGATCAGTTTTCTCAATGATGCTATTCTAAAGGGGGGAATATTTCATATACGGAAAAGTCGTTGTATCTATTTTTGTTCGCTCTACTGCGAACACACTAGTGTATTTTCAAAAGACACATGATACATGTAACATATAATCTCTGCAAGGAAAATTTACCTTCAAAGTTTTTAAAATTTGAGCATTATATTTTCGATAAAATAATCACAAACAAGAGAGACAATTATGTTGAAAGTATCGTACCCTTCTGTAAACATTTTCAATGAACTTGTATATGTTGAAATTTATATTAATTTCCATATGAACAGCTGGATGAAGGTAGATACAATTATCACCAGTTGCATACACAATTTTTATTAATTGAACTGAACGTTTGTTTTCCGCAAATATATAACATTATGCACAAATATTTGATACATTATTGAACATGTTGATGGAGACAATATATTCCAGACAAATACAATGGAAACAAGTGTGTTTGGTATCTACCATGTTTTGAATACCCTGGAGTGTTTAGCAAAACTTTTCTGTTTCATCATTATTATTGTTCGTAGCTGGAGCATTAACATGGATAACAGTGCTGTTAAAGGGAGATGCTTTCAGACAAATACGGATGATTCTGCTAGATATGTGGCGGATTTCTAGTCTCATACTCTACTTATGGACTTCTCCAACTCTCCAATATAGTATACTTGTATGCCGATCTTCAATTGTGTGTTTTACTAATGTTTTCCATCTGACTTCACAGAGTCCCATAATGCGCCATGTGTAGTTTTCTAGTTCTTCTGTAAACTCTTGGAATCTTACAATTTGCAAAAGAGTTCAAATGCTCCAGAAGGCGATGGCGATACTGTCTCTCTTTTATGCAAACTGCCATGAGTTAATGAGATTTTCTGGATATTTTATATGCATTGCAAAATGTTCAACGCTTTTTCTTGACATTTTGGATTTCTCGAACCAATACACTTGATTTTTAGTTGAATAATAAGATGAGTATCCCACCATGAATAATTCATTTTTCAAAATAGTTTTAAAAGAGACCTTTCAATGGCAGACACAATACCAGTATAATAAAAGATATGAAGTTCGTATTGTCAGATTGCAAGCCATAAAATAAGACATAAACAGTTTACGTTCCGTAAAACATGAAACTTTTGTATATTGCCACCACTCAAGTAATTAACGGTTTTTAAACATGTCCAGAAATTGAGATTATTTCAACAAGCCCACAAATAATATTGCTGATAATGCTTTTATTAATTATATTATATAAGTAAATGATTGTATGCCACCATTAAACATCTCAATATAGGTGAACTGATTGATATTTGTCCAAAATATATTGTCAAGATGAGGAACCTTGATTAAGGACAGATCATTTAAGTGTGGCCAGTGTGACGTTAATCCAGTCACTGATATTGGATATTTAAATGTAGGTATTAAATAAATTTCCCAAAACGTACAAAAATGTATGAAACATTACATCATATTATTCAAAAAATGTTAAGATTCTAAGATGTAGACAGGGTGGAAAGCTATGGCAGTTGTCAATAAATGGTGTGACGTCCAAAAGCAAGCATCTGTGCACCCTTCCCTCGAAAATAACTAATATATAATGGAACACGATAAAGACATCTAGCATTCATAGTCGTATACCATTGCATAGGCTATTTTGTTCCAGCTATGTTAGCTCAAGAGCAAAAATCAACAAAACGACCCCCTACCTCACCAGAGATGAGTACTTAAGGCTCTGTGTTCAAGACCTGTTGCTTAGTTTATCAAACAATTTACCAAAAAAAAACCCCAAAACGTATGAAATTAAAACCTCTTTCTTCCGTAGTAAACTAATTACATACAGACGATATTGTTCATTTGTATAATACAGATACAATTCAGTTAATCCATTATCAATATGTTTCTCCCCTTAGTAATAATATTATGTAAAAGGAACAACAAGGTCTGCTGAGTTGTTACTCAATATGTATTTTCATTTGGTTCCAAATTAGAACCAAACAAGTATTTCAATTATATTCAACACACCCCAAGCATTGAAAAAAAAGAAACAAAATGTACTTATTGAGATTTGTTTTCATGAGAGTTTTACAACTTGAGGGAATATTGTAACATATAATTATATATAATATGTGTATTGTATTTACTTGCTGTACACATGCATTTAAAATCTATTTTATTTATTTTGTGTGCACCATTGGATAAAGACTTTACTAGGCTTCGAAAATATACAGCTGTTTGTTACCCACCTCTCGCCTATGCATTCATGTCATATATGTCATCATTGAGCAAATTTAGCAAATGTGTAGTACATACTGGGTATTATAGTTTGCATTCCTTCTAAATTAAATTTGCTATGCATTTGTTCACATCCAATGTATATATATATATATATATATACATCCATATTGATTAAAGCGAACCACTACTTTAAATATGTTGTACTAGAAATACCACCTTTTTAAAAAGTTATTTGAAATGTATGATGCACTTTGTATCATTGGCGCGTATATTTATTTGGCAAGTCAAATATGGTTATAGCACTTCATCCTGTTGTACCTATAAGCAATAACAGCAAGTAGAGTTCAAAAGCAGTTAAGCTGTATTAACTGTCTTATTCAAGTTTTATTTTTCTTTCGACTCAGGTCTACAGACAGATGTTTCATCAGGTCCCAATTATCTAACACTGTAATGCACAGAGTAATTAATTTAACATGATCACTCAACATTGTCTGTGTGATCGCTGCAACCATTACAGAATGCTGGAATTTACAATAAAATTCAAGATTTCTTTACCCAGTAGAATTTTAAAAAAAAGAATTGCGTATAACAAAAGTAATATTTATGACAGCATGCAAATATATTTGTACAAAGATACATAACGAATTTGCTCAAATTTGGATTTACGTAATGGTGTGTTTAGAAGTTCATAGATTTTTCTCACAAAGGACACTCCAGGTAAGATGTCAATGGACATGCCGATTGTCCATAAAGGGGTAGCACACAAATGGAGAGGTATTAAATCCATGAGTGATCTATCTAAATTCTATTTTATCTGAACTTGCATTGTCCTTCGTTAATAGTGACTACACCCCTCATTAAAACAAAATATTAATCTGCGTTATATTCGTTATAAATTCGCATCTAAATATCGTCAATAAATCAACTTTTGTTATACTGGTGTGCATGAATGCGTCTGTGGTCAAAATTAAAAATATCAATATTCCTTATCTATCGAACCGCATATGAAAAAAATAATAATAATAATAATAATAATAATAATAATAATAATAATAATAATCATAATAATAATAATCATAATAATGATGGTAATAATACTAAAACTTATACTACTACTACTAATAATAATTCATAATTGCATGTATCTGAAGTGGTGGATGCAATAGTGCATAAACGTTTCAGAGAGACCAAAACTCGACCATAACTCTCTAACAACACAGTAACTAAAGCAGAACTTGTGGAACACAGCCCTTCTTATAATATATTGCCCTGATCATAGCGATATTGAGATACCGAAGGTACCGTTGATGACGACATTTTATTTCCAAATCAGTTTACGATTTCAATTGAAACCGTTAGTGGAATTGCTTTGCAATTTCCAATCGAAGATTTTCTGTGATTTTTATTACTTACTTAAATCTGCTACGAACTGCATTTACCATGTTACTGAAACCATAGCTATATCCTTATCAGTCAATGCTATCATGAATTGTTCGGTTGTATCCTTGTCGATGATCGTTGATATCGTATTATTGACCCCAGATAAACTCGACGATGATATATTACATTTAGTCGGTTTTATTAGTGTTAATCGATAAACACCTTTGATGGTTGCAGTGATACTAAGTATATTGTCTGTAGGAGTCCACACAAATGATCCGTGTTGGATCATGTATACTACGTTGCTGGTTTTCTCATGAGGATTTTTTGTTTTTTCAATGATTGCTATCATCCTCGTAAAATCATCTTTGATTGTTTCGATGAAGTTTTTCGTCTCATCGATGGATTTTTTAATATCAAGGGGTTTTATTTCAATTTTATCCAACGTAGTTCCAATAAATTTATCTAGGATGTTTCTACGAAAAGATGAACACTGTTTTACATATTCTTAAATTTTAGATTGAAGTGTTGCTAGTTCTAACATAGAATTTTTTTTATCTCGGTGAGCTTCGGTGATATTACCGCTGGTTCGCCGAAGAAAGCCAACTAATAACTAACTAATAACTGTTTAATTAAAATATCACCCAGGGAACATTACTAGTTTTCAATTTACCCTGACGATCTTGAAATACAACTATTTCATTAGGATCAACACTTGTTAAGTTCAACGTCTCAGCTATTTCATCTTCGATTATTCTCTTTTGCAGATATTTCTGTGGTTGGTTTCTTCAGCGTTAAAAAAGTTCTCCCCAAAATAACAATCATGTTATTTTATATAATCTATCTCTAAAATCTTTTAATTTCAAAATCATCGATGCCGCCATCGACTGCTAGTAAATTCATTTACGACAACATGTGCTGGTTTTCCATATGTAGAAATAGCGTCAAGAACATTTAATACTTCGTTGCCGCATATTGGTGGATCATTTAGTTGTTGTGTTGGTAGCGTGGAATACCATGTCTTCATTGGAAAGGTGTTTAAGCGGTTTATATAACACATAAATTCCTTCGGCGGGGCTAATCCATATGAGTCGAAAAAAACAATCCCAAGTGGATCAATCGCGTATGCAACCCAATGGGTTCCGGCTCCGGTGCTATTATCGAGATTAATAATACCGGTTTCAACGCTGTTTGGTTGTGCTGGTAACTAATCTTTTATAAAGACATCTCTGAATTTTTTTATGGCCAATTTTTAGCAGTATCGAGTAAATCAAAATTGGACATGGGAACCATAGGTTCCTCAGTCAAAGACTCTACAATCAAAGATTCCCGAGTTAATAAACCGTTCCTGGGAATCTCAGACCCTTTCCGCTGTACCATGAATGCGGAGTTCCTGGTAGTCTTAGACCCTTTCCCTTTTTTTTATAACCCTGGCTGTGTTGGTTATAGAGCGGTTGCTGTCATTCTCAGCGATAAATCAATGCTACTCGGAGGTGTTGGTGGAAAAATGAGAGAATTTGATGCACCAGTGGAAAATCTATGATTTTCAAAAACATGTAGTGTTTTCCAAAAACATGTAATTGAAAATCCTTTTGGATTATCCATTAGAATCAATCTGTTATTGTATAATGTCATATAGTCATATTAATGTTGCGTTAACTCCCGGTAAACTCAAGAAATTGCAATCGGAATCGGCTAAGCGATGTGGAACTACAATAACGCTGAAACCTGCACAGATGACTGGTGGAGCGAATAAATTGTCGCTGACAACTTATCCAATAAAACACTTCAATGACGCGTTTGATAATAAAAAGGTGCTCAGATCACTCTATCTGCAGCTGCGATCAAAAATATGATTAAAACCGGCGGAATATTCCCGTTGTTAGCTGCAATTCCAAGGTTGATTGCGGCAGCAACCCCAGCGGCTGGTAAGGCGGCGGCGTTAGGAGCCGTTGGTACCGCGGCAGGGATGGCAATAAAAAAGGCAACTGGGCAGGTTTACACGAGCTCTAAAGTGTATATCAACGACGGATTGTCTTGTTAAGTCAAGATGTTCCAACGAAAAATAATAAATCGGATACAGATTTTTAAAATCCAATTGTGATATTTGCAGACCAGTATCAACATTTTGATCACGTCTTATATATGACAACAGACAATGATACACACGTGCTATTTGGTTGGTATTATAATCCAGTTTTATATCCTCGGATGGTTCATGTTGTCCGTTTATTCTCAACGAGACATCACTGACACCTAATTGATCAAATATCATATGGCTGCGTTCTTGAGAGCCTAATCGATTTCTATTCTGTAGCGCAACAAATATATGACGCGGAGCTGAAACACCTTGGCGCTGCCAGGTTCCTCGTAAATGTATTATCAACATCAGAATCCTTGGTATCTGTACTCGTTGTTAGCAAACTCAGCAACGATTTTCCTCCTTGGTCCATAAACGATAGTAATCGTTCTTCTGTTGTGATTGATGGAGTCAACACTAGCATCTACAGTGATAGTTTTGTTAAAATAACTTTACCGGCGGCAACACCAGCACCTCGCCAGATTGAATCATCGTCGGTACCCTTTCTCACGAGTACTACTGTATGCTTCGCTCCATAGATAACATTTCGGACGTTTCTACAGAATCCAAATATATGATGTAGTGGAATCGCGCATGAAAACTTTCGACGAGGCCTCTTCAATGTTGCTATGCGTGTTGCAAATCCTAGGTTGTAATTGAGATTAGTATCTATGACATCAAAGGTACCAGCTGGTCTTGTATATCCGGCTGGTGCTTGATCACTTGCAGTATCTCGTGTTGCCCTTACTCTAGAATACTGAACGTGTTCAGCGTTATCAGTGATATCCTTAGAGAACATCATAGATGGACCCGCTGATCTTGTATAATCATCGGAATATCTCGCTAACCTGATTATTGTTGTGGCAACATCAACCTCACGCTCAATAGATTCAATTTCTGTTCCATCAATAAGATATCTTGCACTTTCAAATAGCGCCGTGATACCATTATTGACAAAACCAACTCGAACATTTGGGTCATCTGCGTATGGTACTGGTACAACAGAAGTATCACCAGCTGTTACAAGTTCTCCTACCACTTCCATAAATGCTTCAGCGGGTAGAAAGTATTTACTAGTATCATGAACTTGAAGTTCAATTCGCGATCGCAGATCTGGTTGTATTGCATGATAAGAATATAATTGTTAATCACGTACGGAATCATTCTTGAGCATTGCGGCGTCCATATCAAACGCTGTATCAGGTGACCGTTTGAACATTTTATTCTAGAAATCAAAGTCTAAATCGTGAAATTGCTAGTAATTTCCAATCCTACGGATTTTCATTTCTAGCCATTTCCAATCCATAGGTGAAAATGAAAAATTCTATGGATTTTCATCGACGACTACTTTGTCGTTCTCGTGGTTTTTTTAAGCCAATTCCCGCTATCATATTTGCGGTTATGTTATCTTGGGCGTTAGTGTATGACAGAGTCATCAGCGACGCTAGTTTTTGATCTACTGCGTTATTTATAATTTTACAAACACTTGCAGGCATATCCGCTGTAAATGGCAGTGTTCCCAATCCTTTGAATTTTCGCCGCCGAACTAGCGCTGTTAATTAACCTTCGCGGCTGAAAACGCTTTCCCGGCAGGATTTCCAACAGCCTTAATACACTTATCACGAATAACATCAATGTCTTTCATCGATAATTGTTTTACTAGCGGCGCCACTTTTGGAGCCTTTCTTGCAAATAACCCTACAATGGAATTACCGAAACCATCACCATAGTACGCGTTATAAACAGGAAACCGTGAATTAACTACATAGACACTGGCTGGTTTGTCATGGTTGTAGTGTATGATCATCTTATTATAAAAACACTAGTGTTTTCAATTGCTAGCAATTTCAAAATACTATTTATCTAATCGTAAAATTGCTAGCAATTTCCAATCCAAAGGATTTTCGACTTAGTCGCTGTAATAATCCGTAGGATTTTCCACTAACTCGTCAATGAAATCTCGATATAGACCAATATCCATGATACCGCCGGCGAATAACCGCCTGCAGATATTAGCTGCTTCATTAAAAACTTCTGGTGAGTTATTTCCAGCTCGTTTCCATCCGATGAGAACTTCTAATCGTGATATATCGCTGAGAATATTACAAGGACATTCAATTAGACCGCTACATTAAATTCCACTGGTATCTCCGGAAAATCTTTAATTGGAATCTCTGGAAATTGCTGGCAATTTCTGAGATTTAGAAAATCCCTTCACGGCTGATTTTTTAGTTATACCAGTTGCACCCGCAGAATCAGCTTCTGCCATTATTCGTATTTCATCCGGATTTGGGTTGTCTGCTGTATAATCCGGTGGTGGTTGTGTGATACCTTTTACTGCAGCTAGAAACCATGCAACATCAGATTGTAATTATGTTGTTCTTAGTTTAGTTTTACGGCGCTTTGCTAAAATCACTTTATTCGCCCAAGTGTCTCTGTCTTTTATAAATTTTCTCGACTTGTCGTCTATTAAATACTTATCTCTTATATTTTTTTTAAATTGTCTTTAGTAAAATTAATTAATTCAAAGTCTGTTTCGATTTCTCTAATTTCAGTTAACGCATCAGTCGTAAATATCATTTCAGGTGAATATTCTATTGCAACAGCGCCTTGTTGTTGAGGTTCAGGTGGTGACAAAGCGGTAGAAGAATCCGGCGAGGGTATTATTGTGTTTATAACCAATATAGATGAAGCACCGAGCATTGATGATATTAATGGAGATATTAACAATTTAGTCGTATACGATGATGTGATGTTAGACAATCAAAAGAAACCTGCTAGGATATTTTCTAGAGGTAGGCATAAAAGCACCGACGTGATATATGCCACTCAACGGTACACTCAAATACTAAAAGTGATCAGAGATAACTGCAATTTGTTATGTGTGTTTAACGGAGTTGATACTCATACGCTACGAAATATTTGGCAAACTTAGTGCTGCGGTGATATGGATCATAATCGATTTAGAAATTTCTTTAGTCACGCTCAGTCAATCCCACACGGATTTGTGACGATAAATGTATCAGACCATCGGCCGCGATATCGTATCGGACTTGATAAAATATTCGATTAACACCATAGCAGCAGAGAGGGTGACGTCCATGGCGTCTTCGAGGAATTTACCGAATCGACGCTTTTTTACGCTTTCAAGAAGGCTCCATTGGCAAGGTACTTAAACCCAAGAGGTTTTGAGAAACCCCTAATTTGACAAATAGGGCTTTAAAATCGTTAAGGCTCCATCTGGCAAAAGGAGACTTAAAATGTTTTGCTTAAAATCTACCCCAATTAGAGACGTCCGATTTGCCCTCTCTGCTGCTCGTTTATTCAAAAGCACGTGGACATTTCATTGATACGGAACACTGTTTCACAAAACAGCGTAAAGCAAAGATAAACTTACGAGTTACAGTACGACATTCGTACCTAAATTTGGATGATAAATGTCTAAGAAAGATATTTTTTCACCGAAGACTTCTTTTTCTTTTTTCATAACTTTAAGGATTTTCTAAGCGAAGCAGTTTTAAGTTTTTCTGATGTTCGTGGGAATGGAGCGAGAGACATAAGGTCTTCTTTAAAGCTTGATCCTGACATTCTAATACTACCGTATAGTATATATTTTCAATAAAGGTACTTTAAAAATGTTAATGAACATTATTTGTATAAATGCTACTAATTAAATATTGACTGATTAATAGGTAAACATGAACATTACGTCAATAATCATGGCAGGTAATGTACACATTGATATACCGTCTGTCAGAATAATGAAGTGCAGAATGCAAAAACATTTCATATGCGAGTTAGCTTATGATGATGTAACTATTTTCACTCTTATTTAAAAACGAATATTGTATCATTACAATGATCTCTCAACTGAACTAATATTATGATTAAAAACTTTCCTGATTGTAGTTATGTATAGAGAAACTGTTATTACAGCCAATAGTATGTTGTCCTTCTATATAAATTGTTAAGTAGTAACATAGATTCCACAGTACATGATGCTATATTTGATTTGACCAAACATTCGGATAATAGTTTCAAAATTTATGATGAGGCTACTCACTCAAGTACACAATCATTTCACAGACAATGAAGAAATTACTCCTCAACTAAGAAACTCCAGTAATACAATTTGTTTTGAATTACATTGTATAACAGCTTCTAATTCGAATTTGTAGTGGTCTCCTAAAACAAGTGTTTCATCCCCTTTTCCTGCAAATGCATCATTTGTTTACTTATGTACGGAATATATTGTAATATTTTAGTACAAGTCTATATACAGTCTCCTTCATAATTAAATTATATTATATTTTATTTCAGGACATTCAAACATTCTGAAACTCTATTTACATACTCTTTATTTAATATGTATTATTGCCGAACGTTTGACATGTGATCTGTGTATGCTATTTTATCTTCACATGCACGGTTTTATAATGGTAATGTACTGCACGAAATGAACCAAAATAAATATACATCATCAATAGAACATAGTGCCAACTCTAATATTACATGAAGAGAAAAATGCTGCTGGAATTGGAATATTGAACTTATTAAGTTGTGACATAAATATGTCAATTCTATTTATTAACCTCATATTTTATTTGCTGCATCGTTTAAACAACATTGTAATCAAACAGTATCTGGTGACAAATGCTATAAACTTAACAAAATGTAAAACTATTCATAGAATTTTCAGAAAATTAAAATATGCCATAGTAATGTCATTGAGAGCATTACACGAATTATAAGTGATCATATCAATCAGCTTTAAAACAGTTTATCATCCGACAAAACAAAGAATAATTTATGCATTGGCAAGGAAATTGTTTTTTCGATATTTTTATTTATAGAAAAATTCTGGCCGCCGGGTACTCTTTGCTTTTTTTATTAATTCTCTTGTTCCTTTGTTTTTTTCTGTACTTTGCACTTTATATCTCTTCCTCCAGCACCTATTGAGTCGGAAGCGGTGTGGGTGAAAGATGTGACTACTATTTTAAAGAAAGGCAAACGGAAACTCAGTGATACTATCCTACCTGATAATTTGACTTTCCAACTAAGGAGCGGGTCACGAACTCTGACTTTAGACTTGAAGAGGAATCATGCGACCGATTCTAACGCTTACGTCTTTTTTGTGAGCAAATTGAATGACGGTCGATTCCATATGGAGAAACACTAACTTGAGAAGAGAAGGTAAGAGGAACAGATTGACTACTCCGTTATATGATTTAAAAAATACTAGTCATCAAAATGAATCTAAGTTAGTTTATTAAATTGAGTTTTAATTTCTCAGCACATCAAAGCTAAGCTTTATTTGATCATTTTATTTAACAAGCATTCGTTGCACCGCGATTAAAAAACACAAACACATCTAGCACATCTAGATAAATGTAAGTCTGGTGTAAACTTTAAAAAGAGCTCGAATACACAGGCACATATCAAATTATAAAATCAACTTCAATTAAACATGTCCATTTAGTTTCAGTCTCACATGATGTTACTAACTCCGATTTACTTCATAGACGGCGTTTCAAAATAGCTACTTCAATATAAAAAAAACTGATAAGTTTTTCTACCAATATAGCGTGATTGTTGTCCTTTAACTTGTATTGCCCAGCATTTGGCTGCTAATCATCTTTGAAAAACCTCTTAATAATAATTCGGATCAGTATTATACCCTATCAACAATTTAAAAGTAGTCAGTGAATTTCTGCTATTGGGGTACAGGTTTCCGCACCATATTACTGGATAGTAAAAACAATAACAAAAGACTGTAAAGTCCAATTTACGTTTTTAGTCTGTCTCTATAAACTATCAATCTAATCACTATTGTGGCAATTAGAAAATGTCACCAACAGGCTCTAGCGCTATTTGAATTTTTCATAGATCTTCTGGAAAGGATGTTTTCTTTTTAAAGGAAACGACAGCAAATGTATTTTCCAGGCATATGCAATAAATAACAAAATACATGTCATTAAAATATCCAATGTAGAATACATATTATCCTATGATAATTTATATTTAATGAGTGGGTTATCCTATAATATGATTAATGAAATAAATCGGTAGACATCAGGATGCTCTTTTATTTATGGCATCGACCGATACTGTTCAGGTTAATTTTAATATATTTTATTCTGTGTTGTTATATTCTGTCTTTTATACTCGTTCTGTTTGAGCTATTGTAACTAATATGCAACAAAATGCATAGGAGTGGATGATTTTGTACCGGCAAAATGATTTCATCTGTGAGACAAATCATTCCTTATTTGCTAAAAGAATATGTCTGCGGCAAAGATATTCCTTTGGTATCATCTACTTCCTTTTATAATTTATAGCACTCCAGCAAAATATTATTTACTTTTGAAACTATTTGTACAAATAACAAGAAACTGACGATGTGTTCATACAATAATGTTCTTCCTCAATAAAATAACAATCTAAATGCTTTTGCATGGTGTTTAAAAAAATGCAGATAATTCCATAAGGTCGAGGCCGTATTGACAATCTCAAATTTTATCTCTCCGGAATAAATATTAACTAAAACAGAAATGTTGTTGTATATATATATATATATATATATATATATATATATATATATATATATATATATATATATATACTTTCAGGTAAAGTCCAAACATATATTAAAAAACATTACACTTTAAAGAAGTATTTTAGTAAAGTTAGAAACTTTTACATACTGGATTACCTAGTTCTTAAATAGAACAACCATTTAACAGATTATTTCAAAAGTAAAATAAATTACTAACATATATATATTTTAGTATCTGCATAATCCATCTAACTTCGTAAACATCATTTACCCACCTACTCCATTAACCATACCTAGGTAACAAATGGATTGCTACGAAAGTACGTACACCATTACATAACTACTTAACAAAATATTCAGCTTCATGTATTTACATTCCTGTCTATATTGAGATGCATGTACCCCTTTTGTATCAACAGGAGTTGACCTACTATCAGGATAAGAGGAATGGAGCATTCATAACCGTCAAATGCTTGAGAAGATCAAGTGGAAGCTGTGACATAGTCATTGTAACTATAAACTAAAACAAACGAGTTTAAAATACGAAGCTATCTTTCCTCTGGTGCTGAATATCTAAAATCATTTGTTCAACTAGTATCTCTACAAGAACGACAAAATGTCAAGCACTTGCCATACCATTGATGAAGGTACAATACCTCTCTATGGTCTATGTCAAAAACATCACTAGGCCTTGCGCATTTTAGATCAACATGCTGGTAAGAAGTATATTCCATCATTATCTAAAATAAATCCCAAGACGTTGTTATTAGCAAACTTAGTTAGCTTCTCGACGTCAGCTACGGGAAAATGTCGATCCAAGCACAAAAGACAAACGTTTTGGTTAGTCGTATAAATAAAATATTGATTTTAGACAACTGAGCTTTGAACGCATGACATGTTATGTTCTAATTTGTTGTGGTCAGCTATTTAATTAAAGTGATTGTTTCACTGGTGATACAAATGTGCATCGATACAATGTTTGAGCAAGGATATTTACTGGAAGTAATACGGAATTTAAAACAAGAATAATATGGCATCGCCTTTCATCTTGAAGTGCATCGGAATTTGAACATAAATGAACTTAGAACGATTGATTGACGTATCATTTTCCGCCTAAATCTCCAGCTTGAGAGAACATTTTCTTGCTACCTGGTGTATTTTTCGTATATGAACATATATTATATATTCCAAATAGCATTTAACAATAGCTGAAAAAACAGGTTATCACATCCGCAAACAATGGCAAAAGATACATATATCTTTGGTTGTTATGTGCAATAATAATGCAGACCTATTTATCTTTTATAATATTTCAAGCATCAAGTGACGTGCAAAACTAACAATAAATACATTTAATACTGTGTAACACACAACATTTTAATTTATTCTTCATAACATTTCAGTACGGTTGAGACTATGACATTTTTAACTATCGAGTTCTAGCAAACTTGTACAGCATTGCGATGCAGACATTAGTTTGTTGGGGTACATAATTAGCTTGTTCTGGAAGCACTCAAGTCTATAAGTGACCTTCTTGAAAATCAATTAGCATGTCAAATGTGTATTTTCATCAGTATAAATGTTTAAGTTAGTTATTATTATATAGTTTCCATCTGTTTTCTCACGACATCCTCTCGTTAACTTCATAGTGATTCATACATGTTTATTATTCTGTTAGTTGTGTGTGTATTATTTAAATTCGGGAAACAGTCGTTTATTACCAAACAAGGACGTGTTCAAGAGCTTAAACGTTGTTTGTTGAGGATTGAAAGCTAGCAATATATCAAGACATTATCTGTCTTGTAATCACTACTTATAGGTATTCAATTTATTCTCACTTCCTTACGATAGCTCTGCATGACAATTTAAGGTTTCTTACAAACATAGGTCTACACATGTACGAATTTGATTAAGTCTTGGTCTTTAAGTAGAAGATATATTACTTTCACCTTCTCCTTGCATTCATCATGATTTCTTGTTTTTTTTCTTTAAGTTTTATATAATTTCGCCACACTTTAGCTGTTTAGCCATAGAACATGTGTAACAGGAAAACATCATAAGTCAACACTTCCATCTGGAACGTTCGTATTATGAAAATAGCATCTTGTGATGGTCCCGATTCCATGCAAGAGTCTGAGTGATTTTGAGTAAATCATTCAAATGCGATCCGTTCGGTATTACTCAAATAACTAATATCTTACATTAACATATCACAGTTTTTGTTTTAGCCGTGAAAACCTTCTAACATCTGAATTCATTTTCAACAATTAGAATCTTTATTAAAGATGCCGCGGCTATTTATTCGTACTAGTGTCATGAATATCTGAAACCAGGTAGACAGGATTTATTTTAATTTTGTACTGATTGATTTTTTTAGTCAAGGTCAAGATTTAACACGTGATCTTAGCAGAAAAAATTTTTTCTAGTTTTATTTTGAAATTATTGGTTATCGTCAGAGTCGTGTTAGGAGTACGTGATATTTACGTGACTCCCCACGTCATGATTTCAAAATTAGGGGACTTTGGATTACTGTGTTTTTTAATACGACATCATTGTTGTTTTAGTGTGCTATTATATATGACGTTCATTCTTTTGTTTTGTTCCACTAAGTGTTTGACTCCATGATAATATTTCAGTTCACGTTGATCAATTCTTATCTTTGGAAGTATTGTATGTGTTCATATGTAATTCTTGGACAAAGACAGTATATCAACATGTTATTCCAATATCCTACACCAGTGTGTTTACTAGTGTGCTTCTGTAGAACAGGGAACGAACTTGAATATATTACTTGGAGCTTAATTTGGAAAATATTTTTTTTCCTCGATTCTTATGTTTATGTTGTTAAAACTTTAAATTCTATTATTTTTTTTTACAATCTTAAATAGGGATATAAATCTTTTGTTTCATGTTACATTAGAGCCTAAACACGTAACAAAGAAGTGAGTACCTCGTTCGTGAGATTTTAATATTGACTAAAATACTTCAGTAAACTTCGTGTTTCTTTAAATCATGATTCCTCACCTTTTTGCTTTCTAAATGCGATTTTTAAAAAAAATGTGTTGTTTTAATATTTTCAAACCTGTAAATCTTTATTCCACATTTTATCCATGAAACGTTTTAATTTTTCAAATAAGATTAAATAATTTCACTTGCTGGAAGCTCATTCCATTCATAAAGCGTCTTAGACAAATAAGATGTACAAATATTTGATTTAGTATTTTGTAGAAAAGATTGTTTGAATTAAAATGTTTGCTAGATCTAATATAACATTATTAAAATTATAAATCAAACTGAAAAGAGAGTCGCAGAAGACGTAACTTTGGAAAACAAAAGCAAAAAACAGATACAAGTGCAGTTACAACAAAATCACATGGAGTTACAATTTGAAAACAGGCGAGAAAAAGACAGGAAAATATAAAAAAACACACATGCAGTTACAAAACAAAACAAATGCAAATACAGTTTGAGAATGAAAAACGTGAAAGACAAACGGAATTATGAAAGAAATACAGTTAGACAATAATTAATCACATTTACATTCGGAGAAAGAGGAGTGACATACAGATGCAAAATTGAAGAGAGAAGGAAGAGTCTAACTATCAATATATAATGAACAATAATAGAATTGTAAAGTGAAATCATATTCATCCTTCCGATCCAAATTTAAGTTTTGATCTTGAAAAGATAATTAGGTTCGTACCCGTTTCTGAGAATGTGAAGTAGAAAAATATGTTACTAGTTTTGACAAGTCAAACTCATGTAGATTTAGCTAAAGACAAAATGCAGTTATTTGATAGATAATGCTTAATCAAGAACGTTGAAACTGATTACCAAACTACTTGTAGTATCGGAACCCATTTATGAAGTGACCATAGTAACATTATGATTATCGTGACGAGCACAAGAGTGAAACCTTGGAAAATGTTGCTCGTTCTGCTGATGAGAATTCAAATAACCCATAATGTTCCTCTCGTAAATGGGACAAAGACAAAACATGCTTTTGGCAAGAAAGTAGTAATACCTAATACAAGCCTTCCATAACTCAAACTGTCACAACTATTAAAAACTCTTCCTCCCTTGACCTTTTCCAATAAGAAAGGAAACGCTATTTGATTGCTAAATATTGAACAATAAGCATCAGAATCAAGACAAACCGATTCCAAATGATTTTATTTCTAAACGGTCATGGCCAGTGTCATGTATTGACAGTAATTCATTTGTTGCACATAATAAACACCAGTCTGATTTTGTTATCAAGGTCTATGAACCATATATATCGAAAGATTCTTTATCACTCGGCTAATCCCACCCCTATTAAATATTAAGGGACACCTGACTTTCTCAGATTCGTGTATGGTAGTGATCTTTGCCCTTTTTCTGAGAAGTCTTCTTCTAGTGTTCTTATTCAGGAAGTAGAGTGTATATGTGTTACTTTCCTTGCCATTGTGTAAATTTTTCATCCGATTTAATCTTAGCACCTGTGACAGTTGGAACAGTATTAGTTTTAACCGCAGATGGTATTGATTTACTACTAGGCAACGATTTAGCTGGAGAGAAAGTTGTGATTAGTCCATGCGTAGCTGACAAATATTTGTTCGGATCAGAAATTTGGTCTACACGAAGAAGATTTCACTCATTTATTCCACGTCTGTGTAGTTACTATATATATGACAACGAAATCTCGTAAGAATGATTTCGATAAGGAATGTTTTACTTTAGGTGGCACGTTTATTGGTAAGACTTTCGTTGAGCTAACTCCTTGTTTGAATCCATCGGAAGTAATTGTTCACATTGATCTTTATTCAACTACTCATTTTATTTATTTCAACGGGTCATTAATTAAGCTATAGCCTCTGAAGTTCACATAAGTTATTTCATTATAAATGCAATTTGTATGACAAAATGGAGACTTATTGAGGTACGTGCTGATTTAGTGTGGTCAGTGATCAATACAAGTGTAGTTCCAAACATCATATAATTAGCCCGGTCCATGAATGGTCTCTTATGGATTCAAAAGACTTATCACAATATTGTATCTATTTGTGTCCCAAAGTTAAAATAATGTAGCCACATACTGTAGATCTTGGTACACTTGTAAACTTTTAGGAAACCCAAAGCTCATCTACAACTTATTCCTGCATTTGACGAACAATTTAGCAAAATTATTATAGACTGCGTTTGTCCCTTACCTAAGACCTAGTCTGATAACTAGTATAATATGTGTTGACCATTATGTGTGCGTCATCAAGATTCCAGATGCATTTCCTTTGAGGAAAGTTTGATAGAAAATCTTATGATTCAAACGTGCATTATTTCAGACCAAGGTCCAGC
Organism: Unio delphinus; assembly: GCA_029339505.1. Taxonomy (NCBI): domain Eukaryota; kingdom Metazoa; phylum Mollusca; class Bivalvia; order Unionida; family Unionidae; genus Unio; species Unio delphinus. Next base: position 3,597,542 of record JAQISU010000147.1, read on the forward strand.
AAGCAAACTACATAGCTAAATAGGATTATCCCGGCCTCAAAATATCACTGCTACCTTAAAACTGAATGTGTTACACATAACATTCTAATGTTTCTATCGAGTACATGTTCTGAATTTTTACCATCAGAGCTATATTGGAAAGAAGAATTTTACAATCATATTTACTCTAAACATTCCTATAAAACACATTATTAATTGATAATACACATTATAAATCAAGACATTTCTGATAACAATATCAAGATTATTCTAATGCATCTGTAACCGATATTTCTTTCATTGCACGCAGTTAGATTTATACTGAGTTTGTGAAATGTTTCTACTGTTGTACTATAATTCATGATTTTTATTCAAATCTGCATTTCTCTGGCTTTCATTGACATTTTATGATAAATATAATGGTATATTACCTGAAAACATATCCGTGTTGCATACTGTAATATTAATTGATAGGCTGTTGATGAATATTAATTAGAACAGTGAATATAGTTCTGAACTTTGTCGAACGCCAGCTTAAATAACAATATAATACATATTTCCGCCTTTTAGAACCTGCTGCCTCAATAAGACAACTTTTTATAAAAGTGTGATCAAAATCAAAGAATAGGTACTATAATTTTGGAGATTTATAGTGCTTTTCTCAAAGTCAGTACTATTCGTTTAGGTCAGCATCAACTAACGTGGCTTATTTCATATATCTATCAAACTAATCATGTGAGACTGTTATTTAGTGATGTTTAGTGCTTTATGTCGTATAATTACCTTTTAGTCTGAAAAAGCAGTTTAATGATAATTATTAGCCTTCATACCTTGATGTGTTTTGGTCTTGGCAAATTACTGGTGCAGAAAATTTTAACAACTCTGTTCTTGTTCCATCTAGTCATGTATCATTAGTGCCACTCAGGCAAATTAATGTTTCGAATACAGATGCATCTGACATACACCTAATTGGTAAATAGGGTTTAATTTTAAATAACTGTAATATGCATGTCTTTGTCAGATTTCAGAAATATTATTTTCCTTTTCCTAAAAAAGACTTATCCAACATTGCTCACATGCATCGGATAAAACCAAATTACTCAATATTGTTGCAACCACTTTAAATCCTTCTTGTAGCTTAGTGAAGCGTTAGAAGTTTCATAGTATTAACTTTAAACGCTTTATATTATGCTTAATTTAAATATTTTCTCTCTTCTTAAATTATTTTCTTCCTCGTTTCTTTATAATTTAAACGCGCGAGTGACTAAGTCACAGTAACTTTGTTAGCCACATGATAAGTATGTTTTATTGTTTCGATACATTTTGAAGTCCACCAATTGCAGATTTCGTTTCATATTTGTCAGCCATGTTGTGTATTTATATTTATTTGTTTATTAGTTTGCTCATTTAGCATTCAAATAGTAATTTATGTATTAATTTATTTTTTTTTTGTTAATTTACTTCTTGTTTATTTCACTTTTCTTTATGGTTTTGTTTTAAATGTTTACTGTGTGATTTTGAGGATATTAAGTAAATTATTTATTCGTCATTTTACACTGGCCCAATTTAGACATTATTATAGTAAAGGAAACTAATTATGACGCAACATTCAAACTAACAAATTGTTTATTTTTTTCTGCTTACAAAATATAATTTTCTCAGCACTGTAGATGTTCTAGATATAAGCGTCCAAGCAGTCAATATTTGTATTGTGATTTGACATTGTTTGTCAAAATACTTCGTTGGCATTCTACACATTGTGCAGTGTTATTTAAGAATTCAATTACTTTCAGAAATATATGCTGGCATACAAGTATTGTAAAATTTTGCTTTTAAATATAGCCATAGAGTTCATTCCTTTGTGTTATTTGTTTTTGCATTCATTATGCGTTGGAAAAGTCGATACAAAAAATATACGCATCTAAAAATGCATATGTAGGCTAAAAATATCGAATATGATATACATGCCGGTATTACGGTGATGAGTCTTTTATTGAATTCGCTATTCCCAGTATTGTCTTTGTACCTTTGTTGCGAACAATCCATCCTAATCCAAGTTTGAATTGAAAACGTTTTAATTAGAATATATTCACGTATAATTTCAATTAAATTGCGATTGCTGAAATTTATGTACCGTGTAACTTTCCCCTTCTCCATACTTGCGCATAATTACTACACTCTATAAGTATTGTGTCTCTAGCGTCATCTCATAGATATCAATAGGTTCAATTAAGAAAAATTTAGAGAAACAGTTGGTCTTATTTAATGTGCATAATGTACAACAAAAAACCAACCTGATGTGATAGATAATCTTACGTATCACTCTGCATTTACAAAAGGGGACAAAAAGCCAACTTAACAAATGATTAACAACTATTTCGTGCTCGATGTTATTATGAATCAGGAGGCTCGTTTCCAATATTAAGGCCATTAACATATTCTAACAGGATTTATATCTAATCTCACTACCGAAACGAACATCTCCTTGACAATTTATTTGAACGTGTTAGGAAAAAAAAACAGATTTGCTGTGAGATATTTAGAACGCCTGCTATTATTAATTGAGTGTCACTACCAAGAAAACCAGTCATAATTTTAATCTTATATACATATATATATATATATATATATATATATATATATATATATATATATATATATATATATATATTCGTCTTCATCTAGAATGGAAATATACTAATAAAAGAGAGAAATTACGATCTTCATCCATCGAAGACTGGCATCACATCGAGAGACTTGTGTGCTGTTCCTGACCTTGGCACAAGATATATTCTACGTGCTCAAAAGAATATCCCAAGTGAAGGTTCAGTCTCACATGAAGGTTTGTAAGATTTTATCAGATTTAATTCATAAACTACACATTTATTTTATATGCTGATTGCGAAGTTTATACATATACTAAACGGTCTCCTTCTTATGTATTTTTTTTGGGAAACTATACATTTTAAAGATCTTCGATGATTTAAATTTTTAATAAAATATTGACAACTTGAAGAAACTTCGTTGTTCCTCTAACGATAGAGTGTTCTTTCTCTAACGTCAGTTTTTTGTTTATTCTCCAGCCTGATTGTGTTTTGCTTGAAGATACAACTACGTCATTAAATACAAGCATATACATCTCATCTCACTTACTATATTTCTATAAAATAAGGTTTATATCATCTTGCAGATTTAACAACCGACAAGGAAAAACAAGTCGATGAAAGCTTCACGTTTGTGTCCAGAAATGGATCAAGTTTTCATAATAGATGTGAGAAGTTATAACGAATGTCAAAATATATTCGTTATATACAAAGATAGCCAGCAAACCCTTAATGAGAATGCCAATTTAGTTGACATTTGATTTCATTTATATTCATATTACACTTTTTTTTGTTCCTAAACATTGCTAGCATATTCAATATCCATTCTAGTTTTGAATAATATTAAACTTTACATGGGAATTACTATGAATATAAATGAATGAAAATATTCTAAATTATTAATTCATCAACCAAGTACATTTTAAATTTAAAATATATGTCTTAAATTCGGTAAAAACGCAAAGTGAATGCTTATAATTTAAATTTCACTTCACAGGCAATGGAAAGCATTTCTACTTTGTAGAGACGCCAGTATTACTCGATTCAACAATATGGAATTTGTGAGTATTGTATTATATAATGAAAATAATTGTTTATCTGTTTATATTACTTCCGATGGATTCAAACAAGGAGTTAGCTCAACTTTCTACGTATTTACTCTATGTACAGTTTTATAAGATGTAAAACAGGTTGATATAATAATTATGCAGTCAAGCTGAAAACGTGAAGGAAATCTCGATTATTTTGCTTTAAAGAACCTTAAAGAGGGAATCTTCCGCATTAGTTGATACCTCATATCTCAGGTATTTATGTCATCTTATAATTAATATAGATTTACATGCAAAATGTTGTATTTTATGTGAAATGCGATATATGATACACGCGTGGAATGAATTGTGAAAAGGGCCATGTTGCGGAATCTGAAATAAAGCAAAGTGCTAGGGTTCCTAAAACAATAGTAAATATATTTTGAAATCGATCAGTATATTCGTATAGAGCATATCATAAACTGGCTAAGAGCTGATACAAGAAAACGAAGCAAAAATATACAGTTAATCATTTCAAAGCTAAGTATAATTATGCCATTGTGACAACCGTTTATGGATGACTTTGGTCTTTTTTCATTTATATTTTCCGACTTTATTTTTATTGCATGTATCTACCAATGAAAATTATTGCAAGCAAAGTTTATTGAAACGCTTTGTTTGAATAACAACAGGCATGAACAGGAGGTAGTCATGACTTCATTTTGCACAAAAATATACGAAGAGGTACTGTCCCATTTACATACTAGATGGTAAATATTTGACTTTTAGTTGATACTCGTATATGGCAGTAGTGATTTTTGACATACAAACTTTGACACACACACATATACATACATACATACATACATACATACATACATACATACATACATACATACAAACATACATACATACATACATACATACATACATACATACATACATACATACATACATACATACATACATACATACATACATTTTGGTAGAAAAGAATGAGGTTTTTCGTAGCTATTTTCATTACGATCACGCCGAGGCTATTCACTAAACATGATACTTATATTGCTAATAAAGTCATTTGGACTGTAACACAGTACGCTGTGAAAAACGCAAAGGGAAATATCAGCAGCACATACAAAATGAAAAAACTAGAAAGCAGTTAAAATGTTTCGATTTCCAGTGTTACGAGCAAAGTGCTGAAAGCAGGATATAAGTGCTGTATTGAGCAGCTAACCGGGGAATGTTGTTGTTTATGATATTCGATCGAGATCGCTGTTGACTGGGAACTGGAATTATACTGTCTGTCCTTAAGCAAGGGCAACAAACGTAAGCTGAACAGCTACGATTTCTTGAGTCTAACTTTGCTATCTTTTTCTGGACATACTGGGGACAATACTCACATAACTTGTCAAGGGATCGAATGACGCATCAATAGAACTACGCAGGAAAAAAGATCGCACTTGTAAAGGAAAATCAATCCACTGACAGTATCCATAAGATCAGCACACGAACGTTTCAGTCAATGACCCTGGACTGCACATGTTACCTCATAGGTTGATTTCGACAAAGTTGACAAAGTCAAATATTATCAAATATTCAAGATCTTCCGTCCATGTCGACACAATTTTTTTATGGGTATCTGGTGAATCGTTGTAATCGTTTTATTTCACCAGTTACTTTCATAAATATAAAGACTATTTTGTTATGTCGCCATGATAATCTCCAAATGACATTAAGAGGAAGGCTGGTTTCATTCTTAATTAATCAAGGCCTCCGATATTGATTATGTTGTTGCCGTTGCTGTACTGTCTGCTATGCTGTAAACACTTCCGACTAACCTGGTCATCATGCAGGGTGAAGCATGCAGATTAATCTTCGAGATAAACTGAAGTAAGAGAAATCTTCAAACAACGAGCCATAATACAGCATTACAGCAGGGACACAAGAGGGACGCCAGTGTAGTGTACATTACTCATATACGCAGTCCGAAGTTAATCTACAGCAAAGGTGGTAGTGAAACATTAATTAAGAACTGCATCGAAAATGCTCAGAGCTCCAAAAATATCATATATGGTATTCCATGATTTACATTGCTATAACGATCGGATAGCCTAAATGACGTATCTCTTTGTATATTGTACTGTTATATTTGGATATATTAAGGTGCAAAAGCTAAACTTTTTTGACCAATTTACCTTGGAATGACCCTCAATATCGTACATGGCTATCATATTATGGATGCAGTGGTTATATCTAGTGAATCAGCCTCAGACTTTATGTTGGAAGGTGAAATGCACAAAATAGGCATCGCCTTGAGCCGTCTCCGATATAAAGGAATGACTTTTTCTGCACGCTAGGGATGATGATAATGCTTTAAGTTTGCTATGCTCATGAAAAAAATGATGGGGACTTTTGTACCTTGCTTTTGGTGAATATAAGACAGTTATAATTCAATTGTAAGATTGATAATAGAGTGTGAAGGAAAGAATCCGACGAAATTACTCATTAATTTCAGGTGTGACAGAATACACAAAAGATCAAGATTACGAGTTCATCTCGGTAAGACAAAATACACCTGACAGCGCAAAATTTCAGTAACATCACATAATAACATGATAAATCTCGAAAGCTTTTGAAATCTCAAAAACAAAATGAAATAAAAATGTAACAATAAGGTAATCGAAATTGAAAATAACATTAACTGAATGTTTACCATTATTGATAGGGGAAAAGAAGAAGTTTTTTTTTCTTATGGATTTGAAGGAAAGGAAATCATATGCATATCTTTACATTGATCAACTATTTGCTTTACTATATTCAGTAATTCAATTGGATTTTTATAGCAACAGCACATTTAATCTATATATGAGATTAACCATATATATATATATATATATATATATATATATATATATATATATCACAACATTATGTTTCTTAGAAATATACTGATTCCTGATAGATCAAAGTTAAAATGCTCACCACCGTCTTGTTGTTAGGCAACTAATGGCATCAAATCAACTTTTCACATGCTAGAGAAGTTAGGATATCAATTGTTTTAGGCATAAAACTATTGTCTAACCAAAATTCAGTTTCTATTTTTAATTTTCTTTATAGAAACAATTAACTTTTACTGGAATACATTAGATGATGAAAGGAAGTAGATGATAGGAAAGGAAGAATCGAGCCGCGTTCTGTCCCGGTCGATCGATACCATATATGAAAGAGCATCCTCGACTTTTTCCCATTCATTTTATTAAACAGTCTACATGACAAGCTGCGCATTAAATGATTATAGGAATTCGGCATTGGAGACTTTATTGACATATATTTTGGTATTTATGGCACACGCCTGGCAAAGATGTATGATGACTTTTCCTTTAAAAGATAAGCAAGCTCTCCAGATGTTGTTTTTTGTGAACATCAAAGATCATTACAATCTTTTGTTTACTGTTTTTAATTTCCTCAGTAGTATTGAGTTATTCATGTTTGAAAGACTCGTCAAAGAATGCTAAGATCTTCGTGGATGCAGACATCTTCATTTTTTACTATCATAAACGACTGTGAATAAATGGAGATGTGTAATTCAAGTTGTAATTCTAATTCAATAGGCTTTGTGTATCCGAGTTTTGTCCAAAGTTTACACGATAATTAAGTTTACCTAAATGCAGTTGTATTAGGCAAATATTTGTATGTTTATTTCGGTACATCCAATGTTTGTTAAATGAAATACAGCTTAAGTATGATGTCATGACAAATTTAAACTTAATAAAGCTAACTGAAATTCAATTTCATGACTTTTGAATAAAAAATCTAGCAGCAAGGGGGTGGGCGAATCGGACATTTGTTCGAGACATCATTTGCTCTAAATCTAACAAACATCTCGAGAGAATTAATTCGAATCCTTTTTTTTCAACCCCAAAAAAGGATTACTTGCTCGAAACATGTTTTTGGCAAATTATACTCAAAGGCCGTTTTCATCGTTTAGTCAAAATACGGTCTCGTCGTGATGTCATCGCCCCCCCCCTCCCGCTGCTACAGATTAACAATTTATTTCAACAAAATATTTGATCAAGTCCGATACGATATCGTGTCCGAGGATCATGTAAATTTATTGTTATAAATCCATGCGGGGTTGACAGCTTTACTAAAGAAATTTTTTAATTGATTGAAGTCCATATCGGAACACCATGTATGCCAAATATGTCGTAGGGTATGTGTATCAACGTCGTTAAACACAGCAAGAATATTACAGTTATCTCTGATTACCTTTAGAATCTGAGTGTATTGTTGAGTGACATATATCAAATCAGTGTTTTTGTGCCTGCCTCGGGAAAATATTCTAGAAGGGTTTTTTGATTGTCTAACATCACATCGTCGTATACGACTAAATTGTTAATGCTCCCATCAAGGTCATCCACGGATGGCGCCTCGTCGATATCAGTTATAAAATCAATGGCGTTCTCACCCTTAATTTCTGATGCATTCTCGTTAAAATCCTTTAACACTTAACAGCATCGTTGATCATCTACGCTAGGAGCAACTAAATACAACTTATCACACTTCATCCATCTCACTATTAAATTGAGCAGCAATTGCGTCTTGCCGGATCCAGATGGCCCGAATATAATTGCGCGGATAGAGTTTGGTAGCGCTGCATTATGCTTAACTGGTTCTCTTGTTTTAGTCGCTGAAAAATCAATTATATTCATATCTCTCTACATAAATTATGGATCTATATTGTGTGAAGTGTAAAACGCGTACTAACACAAATGATGTGACGACGATTACAACTAAAAATAACAGATCAGCACTTACTGGTAGATGTGTAACATGTAGTACAAAAAAGTTTAGATTTGTTTCTATGAAATCCGGAGATGTTTTTAGAAAAAAACGAGGAGGTGATATCGCAGCCAAATTTGCAAAACTCCCTGGAACCCCATGAGCAAAGTACCCCGGAGAAAAGCACCTTCCAGGATATAGCTACTGTGGCCCCGGAACACGATTAGATATCAGATTAGATGATCACAATCAGCCCCGACCCAGCGAGAATCCGATACACGCTATTGTCATGCTCATGATGTTGCATATAAAAGCAGCAATCTGCAAAACAGGAATCTCGCGGATGTGAAATTAATTCATGCGTTAAATGCTATTCCTGATAAATCTTTCAAAGAAAAACTTGCTTCGTGGTTGGTAAAATCAGCTATGAAAGGCGAATTGATGATGGGCGCTGGTAATTAATAATATGGAATCTATTTATTATTCTCCAAAAGTAGTGTATGGGGATACTCTAGCGTCAATGGGAAAATCCTATGTAAAACAGCTTGGGAACATCTAGCGTCAAGGGGAATTTAACATGGTGGGGACTATCTAGCGTCAAGGGAAATTTAACATGGTGGGACTATCTAGCGTCAAGGGAAATTGAACATGGTGGGACTATCTAGCGTCAAGGGGAATTGAACATTGTGGGTCTATCTAGCGTCAAGGGGAATTGAACAGAGTGGGACTATATAGCGTCAAGGGAAATATAACATGGGAAATAAAACAAGGAAAAAAGGGGTGGCAATGAAAGCTACTATCTTTTCGAGACTTATGAGTGGCCCTGAAAAGGACCGTTAGGTGTAATGTTAACGTTGTCTTGTTAACACAGAGGACATCTTACAGATCTTCTTCTCTTCCTTAAACTTCTCCTTACTGTGGGTCCATAGAAGAGAACTCTCTTCAAGCAACCTTGTCTTTCCACATAGACTCTTCTCTTCCAATAGGCTGTCTCCGTCCTATCAATGACACTCCATGATGATCTGACATACATGGGTATGTCAGTCCTAAACAGCATACTTGACACAAGGGTTGACGATTCAACATTAGTCCACATCTTCTGATGAGAACAGGTGAATTGAATGCCGTGTACTGCGGTTATTTATAGGGGAAGAGCGGATTGAAACGGCTTGAGTGTATCCACCAATCCAAACGTGCGTTACAAAAGTCAGACACAGCCATCCAATCGGAAGAGAGCAGTCTGTCACGTCACCTTTTCTATATAGAGGTACTAGCGCCTGTGCGCAGTCAATCGATTCAAGAGAGTTGTCAATCATGGCGGACAGTAAGAAGACAATGAATTGGAGTGAGACAGGAGTAGAGACAGCAAGTCATGGACCAACAGTGACTACTAAAGTCATGACAAATCTACATCCAGAAGAAGTGGATTTTAACTGGGATATTGTGGATTTTTTAACATCGCAAGAATTTATTCCGGAACCTTCGTTGCCTTCTGTATCTTCTTATGGACACGTCGATGATTTTAAGCAGAGACAAAAAGAAGCATTGGAGCGATTTTTACAACAACAGAAAGTAGAAGAACAAGCTTTTCTTATGCAACAGCAGGAAGAAGAAGAAGCAAGAAGAAAACACCAGGAAGAAACAGTAGCAGCAACGGAGAAGAATGAAGACCAAGGACAGAAAGAAAATAGTGAAAATCAAACGGTTACGACGGTACTTTTAGATATTTTAGCTGAGTTAAAGAGTCTGAAACAAATGTATCAGACTTCTTTATCACGACCGAAGAGAAAAAGACCTTCTCGAGCGAAACAACCCGATCTCTCTGTGACTACGTCTACCTTACCACCGTTAGTGATTTCTACCAAATCATTGACAGGAACCACCAGTCCCGAAGTAGGCCTTGGCCGTGGCAAAGGCTTAAGACAGCTCAAGAGGATTTCATCCCGTTTCTGAGTTTGTTTTGTTTTAAATACACAAAACACCAACGGTCCTTTTCAGGACCACTCCAATTATTTCGAAAAGAAATACTATGTCAATTGCCTATTTCAATGAAAACTCAAAAGTCCTTTATGTTTTTAAAAACCCATGATGTACGTGTGAGTGAATGAATGTGTGAGTGTAGGTAATTATACTATCAAATCAAAACCAAGAGACACTTACGTTTTTTCTCTTTAGTTTATTCTAGTACAAACGACACAATTCAATATCACAACATAACATAACACAAGACCACTTTAAAAAAGTTCATAGGTTTTCTTCTGTTTCACTCTTTCTGTTTTTTCATTTTCTTTACTGTCACAGCTTTTTTTTCTTCCTCTTCACTTTCGTTTCGTCTTCTTTTCTTGTTTTTGTGAACGTGACGGGGTTCTTCCTTGGAGGAGGGTACCTCTTTCTCCTCCTGTTCAGAATTTCTTTCCTCCTCCTCCTCCTCTTCCTCCACCTCCTCCTCCTCCTCCTGCTCCTGTTGTTTCTTAGGGCAGTTTGGAGACCAATGTCCTTTCTCTTTACAATAATAACAGGTATCTTGACTTTTGTCTCTATTGTAGCCTTTTTTATTTTTGTTACGATCTGAACATTCTGTAGCCCAATGTCCTTTCTTCTTACAGATATAGCAAGTATCTTGACTTTTATCTCGATAGGAGGGAGAGTAGGCTGTCGGCTGGTCTGACGAAAACTTTCGTATGACCCCACGTAAAGCTCTAATGAGAAGTTCCACTTGTGTAGGTTCTTCCATCGTTCTGGTCAATGTGAGAGTGAAAGGAATACTGAACCGTTAGACACTAACCCTTTATATATATATGCACGGATCGAACATGAATATATAGGGGTTATGGTCTTTAAAAGGTAGTCATTTGACTTTTTGCAGACAAGATGAAAAGGTCACATCATGCTGTGGAGAAAGGAAAAGACAGTAAGAGACAGAAACGTAATGTATCGCCTAGTACAGTAGCTGAAGTCTTGGCTCAAATTCATGCCAGTGATTTTGAAGATGACATGAGTGAGCCCGAATTTACACCTAAGCAATCGACGTCCAAGCAAAGTACACTACCCTTAGTTAACCCTGAAAATTACTATCACATTCGAGAGACAGAAAAGCGTTCCTCTCGAAAATTTAGAACAACGGCTTACACGTATGCCGTAAAGTTTAAAGATTTCAAGTCCAATGTACCTTTGGAGAATACAGAAGGGTTCATTACTGAGGTGTGGGATTCTGTGTTAACTGCACTGAAACAGCAATGTCAAGCCAAAGAAGACGATCGCTTGAGACTTTCTATTCATCACGATAATTTAAAGTCTCCCGTTTGGATCGAATTTACTAGTCCATCAGAACTGACACCTTCTAAAGTCATTGACAAAATTCAACATGTGCAACAATCCAATGACAAGTTTCACATTGACGATGGAAAAGCCACACTGTTCATGACCCACGTGTCTCTTCCCCAGGGGACAGGACGCAAAAAAGTATTATTGGTCGACAGCCTTCGCAGCACCAAACTAAGTCTCGTCCGAATTAACAATCCTCAAGACCAGATGTGTTTAGCCCGTGCTGTCGTCGTGGGACGAACGTATGCCAACAAGAACGACACGGTAGAATGGAAAAGAGCCTGGAAAACTATTCAACAATCGGACCGAGCCAAACAACGAAGTGAAGCAGAACTCCTGTTACAGCAAGCGGGGATATCCAAAGACACTCCTTGTGGCATTCCAGAAATGCAACAATTACAAGACGTCTTGGCTCCACGTTACACCTTGAAAGTACACCCTCAAGAAGTGCGTGGACCTCTTTTGTTTCGAGGCCACGATTTCAAAGACGGAAAATACATTCACGTCTATCATCACGATGGTCATTTTGATACCATTACCAGTATCACTGGATTCCTGGGATACGGTTACTACTGTGAAAAATGTGACTATGGTTATAACAATCGAGAACAACACAAACATTGTGGATCAAAATGTGAGGGATGTTTAGCCTCACAACCTTGTCTGGACCAAGGAAAAGAAAGAGTGCATTGCCCTGTGTGTCAGCGCACTTTTGTCAGTCCTACCTGTTACCAACAACATTTGAAGATGCAAGGTTCACAGCAGCAAAACACTTGTCAACTTCTGAGATTGTGCCCTACTTGTGGACAAGGCATACGTACCAATAGTGCCAAGTTTCACGTTTGTCGAGGGAAGAAACGATGTCACATTTGTCACCAAATCGTGGACTTGGAACACGAATGCTTCATTCAAAAATACCAACCCCATTCAGAAGATACCCAGAAGAAAGGGAATTTTATCTTTTTTGATTTCGAATGCATGCAAGAAACCGGTATTCACATTCCCAATTTCTGCGTAGCTCACCGTGCGTGCGAACAGTGCATCCAAGAACCTATCTTTAGTTATTGCCCTCACTGCAACAAGATTCCTGGAGGACGTGAAAAAATCTTTCGAGGGTCAAACACGTTAGCCAAGTTTGCCCGATGGATCTTAAACCCCATTGACGAAACGTGGAGTACAGAAGACATCGAACGTTACGGTAATTGTCATTGCCATGCTACGGTCATGGCTCACAATTTTTCGGGATACGATGGGCAATTTCTGCTCAGATACTATGCGGAACAATGTACCGAACGACCTCAAGTGACTTTGAACGGAGCTAAAATCATTTCTATGCAAGTAGGACAAGTACAGTTTAAAGATTCGATGTGTTACTTGGCCATGCCATTGAGTCGCATGCCTAAAACGTTTGGAATGACAGAATTGGTTAAAGGTTATTTTCCACACTTTTTCAATACCGAAGCCAATCAATATGCCGTTCTACCCCATTTGCCGGAGGCTCACTATTACGACCCTGACAACATGCGTACCGAACAACGAGAAGCTTTCTTCGCTTGGTACCAGACTCATGCCTCGGACCTTTTTGACTTTCAAGAAGAAATGTTAAAGTACTGTCGATCTGACGTGGACATTTTACGACGTTGCTGTGGAAAATTTCGAGAATTGTTCATGGAGTACGGAGGGATCGATCCTTTGAAAGAAGCTTGTACCATTGCCAAAGCGTGTTCTTTAGTGTACCGAAAACGCTTTATGCCTGAAAATACTCTAGCGGTCATCAGTCCTCAAACGACGAACTTTGTTAAACGTCAATACTCAGTCAAAGCCCTGCGCTGGCTCCATTACTTGTGCGACAAGGAAGACAAATGGATCCAACACGCTCGCAACGGAGGAGGCGAAAAGATTATTGGAACGTATTCAGTGGATGGTTGGGACTTAGAAAACCCTCAGATCGTGTACGAGTTTAACGGATGCTTATTTCACGGATGTCCTATGTGCTACCCTCAGCGTGACATCAAAAATCAGTTTTTACAACGAACTATGGAAGATTTGTACCAGACCACGTGTCAACGACGTTTGAAGTTAGAACAACAAGGATACCAGGTAGTGGAAATGTGGGAACACGAGTACGATCAGCGTTTGAAAACCGATCCCGAGTTTAAACGCATCGTAGAAAGTTACAAGTGGGTGGACCCATTGAACCCCCGGGATAGTTTGTACGGAGGACGAACGAATGCCACTTGTTTGCTGTACCAGGCGGACGAGGAGAAAGGAGAAGAAGAAATCAAATACTTGGACGTGTGTTCATTGTATCCTTACGTGTGTAAATATTGTCACTTTCCCGTAGGGCATCCAGAATTGATGACAGAACACATTGACTTGGACCACATTCGTCAGTACGAAGGATTGATCAAGTGTAAAGTCTTGCCACCCACAGACTTGTACCATCCCGTTTTACCTCACCATTGCCAAGGAAAACTGATGTTTCCTTTGTGTCGCACATGTGCTGAAACGTGCAACCAAGACCAACCTTGTCATCACACTCAGGAAGAACGTACCTTGACAGGAACGTGGGTGAGTGTGGAATTGTTTAAAGCTCTGGACATGGGATACCAACTGTTAGAAGTGTACGAAATTTACCACTTTCCCAAAACACAACAATACTGCAAGGGCGACGAGAGACAGAAAGGTATTTTTGCAGACTACGTGGATTCCTTTTTAAAACTAAAACAAGAAGCTAGTGGCTATCCTTCCTGGTGTCACACTCCCGAAGACCAAAAGATATTCAAAGAAAAATATCGGGAGCAGGAAGGTATCACTTTAGACCACATCGAGAAAAATGAAGGAAGGCGATCGTTTGCCAAAGTCATGCTCAATTGTTTGTGGGGTAAAATGGCACAACGTCCATCTTTACCCAAGACGGAGTATTTGTCCGAGCCGTCTCGCTACTTCCAGATGATTCACGACCCAACCAAAGTCATGAAACACGTGGACGTCATTCGTGAGGACTTGATCTTAGTCAATTACGAAGAAGAACTAGACTTTGTAGAAGCCGACAAATTTGGAAATGTCATCATTGCGGCTTACGTGACAGCCCACGCTCGCTTAAAATTGTACGAAGTGTTAGAACTGTTAGGAGATCGCGTGTTGTATTTTGACACAGACAGTTGCATCTACATTCACCGACCGAACGATTGTAAACCTGTCATCGAAGGAGACCGTTTAGGAGCCTGGACCGATGAACATCCCGACGACAAGATTCTAAGTTTTGCAAGTGGCGGTCCTAAAAATTACGGCTACGAATACCGAGACCCCCAAGGAAAAATGCACACCAAATGTAAAGTGAAAGGATTGACTCTTAATTATCGCACCAGTCAAGTGGTGAACTTTGACGTGCTTCAAGAAGCCTTACAGTTGGGACAGGATGAAACGTTTCAAGTGACTACCCACGAACCGCACAAGATTGTCCGTTTACCCACACACCAAATCGTTAGCAGACCTTTGGAAAAAGTCTACCAAATCGTGTACCAAAAGAGAGTACGACTTCCCAATCACTTCACTCTACCGTACGGTCACATCGAAATCGGGCAGCATATAAAAAGGGACATTGTCCAAGACCAATAGTTCATTGTGACTAACACAGCTAAGCGAAAAGAAGATGAATCCATTTAAACAGACATCATTCAAATTTGGGAATTCTCAAGTGGAGTGCGATGCTAAACCTTGTGATTGTAGTGATGCCAGGCTCTGTGACGTTAGCGATTCAGCAGGATATCGTAGGAACTTTGCTATGACTACTACCCCTATATCTACCCTGGAAAGTGATGCTGTGCGTGTCAAACCTGAGGGATGTGAAAGCGGTGCCACACGTTATCGTGGACTCCTAGGAATTTCACCGTACCTGCATCGAACTGAAGTGAGGAGAGTCGAATATTCGTTCCCGACGAGTTTGCCTGAATACTGCCACTTTAAAAGTCGATTTCAAACCTTCAAAGATAAATGGCCAAAATATCTGCCTGGACCAACTCCTGAAGAATTAGCCAGAGCCGGATTTTTCTACTTGGGCGAAGGGGATAAAGTCAAGTGTTTCAGTTGTGGTGTATCCATTTACGAGTGGGAACAGAAAGATTCCGCTTACCTGGAACATGCTCGATGGTCTCCGAATTGTCAATACCTACCTTTAGTGGGACCTAATGATTGGAAGTGACACTACTACTCCATGTCGTGTAACACACCTAGACCAGTATATAATATAAAACATAATATTCAAGGATTACCCTACGAATTGCAAGAGAAGATCTACAAGGACGTTTGGCAAGGCCTTGCTAAAGAAAAATCTCAAGGGGTGACTGTAGAACTTTTGTGTCGTGAAATTCACAAGAGGAAAGTGACAAAAATTAACCAACGTGTTAGATTTCTCTGGATCAAGGGTATTTTTTTGCTCTGTTACCAATTTACTACGTTTACCTCTGAAGATGCTTTGATCCTTCTTAACCGTTACCCTGAATGGCAGTGGGACGAAATTACACGTTATATTAATCACTTTCGCTTTTTGTGCAAATTTAATTCTGTGTTTAATTCTGAGTTGAATCTACACTTGTAATCTTTGACCTAAAGAAGTATAAAAGAGAACAACCATGCCACAACCTTTATCATTGGTGATCCAACAGATTCCGTGGAAGGATATCAATGAGAAGATTCACACGGTGAAAGATTACGAACACTTATTGCAAGAACTATACCCTATGAATTGGGGTCGACGTGTCGTGTGTGTTTTAGTGACTTGCTTTCTGGGATTTCGTTTACCTGCCGATTCCTTGTGGACAATTTACGAACACTACCTATCAAAAAAATAAGACAGTATGGTGGTTC
Organism: Unio delphinus; assembly: GCA_029339505.1. NCBI lineage: Eukaryota > Metazoa > Mollusca > Bivalvia > Unionida > Unionidae > Unio > Unio delphinus. Next base: position 3,614,127 of record JAQISU010000147.1, read on the forward strand.
CTTTAAATGTCCACGAGAGACTTATTCTGTTCAAAGCCTTACGCTTTCATCTGGATACATCTCGACCTTTCCAAGAAAAAAAGATTCGTCAACTTTTATGTACGGAAGCAGTGTACGAAGATGTGTGTGTAGCTTGTGATTTACACCCTCATTGGACAGATGTACGTGACTGGAAAAGTTGGGATTTTGAGGCTTGGACAAACGAAGTATCCCATTATGCCCAAGCGTTGTGTTCCTAAAATGCATCGTCGAGTGAAAAAAGTCACTTTTAAACCTGTGTTAGTAACAGTACCAGAAGAAGAAGAAGAAGAAAAAAAATCTGTCACCCAAGACAATCCTTCTGTTCAAGACAAAACTGTCATGGACATTTCCCCACAAAGACCCTTTAGAGAAGACACGTATGTGACTATACCCCCTGTAGAGGAGACTATAAGAACATTACATACTACCTCTAGGACACCTTCGTTACCCAAACCACGTTGTACAGTGACTTGTTTATATGCCACTTTGATCGTTTGCCTATGTCTTTTATTCCTGTATTTATCTATTTGGCTTTTATGTTTTCGTGTTGTTCGAATTTAAACATGCATTGAAATAAACTTGTCTTGAAAAAAGTATAAAAACCTCTTGTCTTGTCTGTTTTTGTGTCAATACTGACATACCACTACACGACTATGGCTCACTCTACTCTTTCTACTACTCCTTCCTCCTCCACATTCAAAGTCATTGACGAACACTTAGATCAGGCTAGTTGGAAAGCCTTGTATCTTCGTCATCCTTTTAACATGTTAATTGCTGGACCGAGCGGTTCAGGCAAAACCGAATTTGTCAAACGTTTGATCGAACATAAACATCATTTGATCGATCGTCCACCTCAACGCATCGTGTGGTGTTACAAAGAGTGGCAATCGGCATACAGCCTCTTGCAAGAAAGTCAAGGTGATTCCATTGTGTTTGTAGCAGGCATTCCTAAAGAAGACGAGGGGATCGTGTCTGACCCTAGTCAAACTCATTGGGTTATTTTTGACGACATGTTAGGAGAAGACGAAGAAGAAATTAAACTATGGTTTACACGTAAAGGGCATCATCGTAATGCCAGTGTCATTTACATTACGCAAAATTTATTTCAACAAAGTAAAGCCCATCGTACCATTAGTCTCAATGCTCATTACGTGGTCTTGTTTAAAAGTCCTCGAGATAAATCACAAGTGCAAGTTTTAGCCAAACAGTTAGGAACACCTTGGCTAACTCATGCGTACGATGATGCCACTCAAACGCCACACGCCTATTTACTCGTGGATTTAAAACCCACTACCCCTGATTATTTGCGATTTCGTACCGATTTGTTTCACGACTGGTGTCAAGACGGAGGACCTGTCGTGTACACGTCCTCCTCGTCGACATAACACTATGAAGCACTAAAAAAATCTATAAAAACCTTGGGTTACTTTGACCTGGTCTCATACATCGTCAACATGACGTCCCTTCAGTCTCATCTTCCCATCAAATTGATTCGTGCCTTGTACGGCATCAGTCGCGAAAAAAATCCACAAAGACGTGCTCACGTCTTAGAAGCCAGTCTCAAAGAAGTCTTACGATGGTTTACGGTGACAGCACGTCAAATACTGCAAGGCATCATTCACCTTCCACATCAAACCAAACGCTTTTTTGACAGAAACAAAGTAGCCTTGACGCAACTGGCCAATCCTCGCATTGACACTCACACCAAAAAGCAAATCATATTGAAACCTGGAGGCAGTGGTTCTCTAGGAGGTGTCATCATTCGTTCCCTTTTAAAATGGGATCCCAATACTCCCAAAGTCCACCCCAAGAAGAAAACAAAAAAAGCCAAACAAGCCCCTAAGAAAAAGAACAAGGGTACCAAGACCAAAGCACAGAAAAAGAAAAGTCCACAGAAAAAAGCGGTCACCCGCAAAAGAGGCACTTCGGCCAGGACACAACCTTACCTTCGTCAACCACGACCTGTAAGAAAAGATCTACAAGGACGTTTGGCAGGGACTACGTTGCCAGTAGCATCAGGGGCTGCCACTTCTCCGTTGCGGGTGATGCCAGCCAAACCCAATTTGACACCCGTTTTTCCTAATTTGATGAAACATTGGAAATCTGCGTCTCCCAAAACGTCTCCTCCACCGGAGACACCCTCGTCCACCTTAGCGTCAGTAGCAGCTGCTCATAAAGTACCTGCCCCCAAAGTCAAAGTCCAAGAAAGATCTGGCATGTTAAAGAGTTTACTAGATTTGTCCAAACAAGAACTGTCCCGATTGAGTCCATTGCGAACTCCTTCACGACGTGTGTTACATGCCATGAAGTTGATACGACGCAAAGATAATCAGTGGCGACGCATTCCAGTATAAAAATATGACTTGAAAACCACGATGTCAATCAGTATTTTTTCTGTACCACTGATGAACACTCAAGGATGCCTCCTCAAAAACGTGCACACCATCACCCTCGACGTTCTACCGTCCAAAAAGGAAAAGGAACAAGACAATCTCGTCATCTCACCAAAAGCTTTAAAACCAAACATCAACGTCCTTCCCTCCAAAGACGTAGACCTTTAAAGAAAAAGAAAAGACACCAAAAAGGAGGATCCTTTGACAATTTTGGGAAACACATTGTTACCTTTTTGACAAAGCGCTAGTTCCCAAAAAAAAGTAAATAAAAGAGAGTGTATACCAAGTCATTGACACTAGTGGTATTGTGAAACGAACAAGCAAAGATGTCACCTCGCAGAAAACATTTTTCTACACTCCACAAAGGAAAGAAAAGGAAAGGACGTTTAGCCAAACATCGACACGTTCTTCGTCAAAGGACACAAAAGAAAATACCCAAACGTCAAAAGAAAAAGAGAAGTCACCAAAGAGGAGGCATATTTACTGGTTTTATTAAAGGTATGCAGAAACTAGACAAAGCAGCTAATAACCGAACTGGTATCTTTAGCCCTGCTTTTGAGGATTTAGCGAAGCATGCCGTTACCTTTTGGAGAAGCCAATAGGAAAAAGAAGATAAAAGAGGGTGTGTACCAAGTCTTTGACATCAGTGTATTTCTGAAACGAACAATCAAAGATGTCACCTCGCAAAAAACATTCTTATTCACCCCACAAAGGAAAGAAAAGGAAAGGACTACCTCCTCGTTTAGCCAAACACGGAGACGTGTTGTCCGTCCTGTCCAAAGCCTCTCCGTCCATGCGAAAACAAATCATTAAAACAGCCTCCAAAGATGTCATCGATACCGTGTGTGAATGTTGTTTGAATGTTTTGAAAGGCACGATACCTTTGTCTCCACACAAGAAAAAATGCTTATCCAAACATCGACACGTTCTTCGTCAAATGGTTCAAAAGAAAATATCCGTCCGTCAAAAGAAAAAGATGTTGGTGCAACGCGGAGGATTTTTACCCTTTCTTGCTCCTTTGTTGACAGGCATAATACCAGGTTTGCTACAAGGGGTGACCCAAGGGATATCCCAAGGGTTTAACCAAGGGATGGGTAGAAGATAAAAGGACACTATGGAGCACCACAATCTCAGACATAACCTTTGAAAGCCCATGGAAGGACGAAAACTAACTTTGGTTCCTTACAAACGATGGATGGAATACCATCATTGGCAAGAACAACGATCCCCCCATTTACCGCCCAATCCCAATTTGGCTGAGATGTCGCAATTACAACACGAATTGCAATCCTTGATCCATCGCCACGATTTATCCGAAACCGAAAAATCACAAAAGTACGGTCAACTCTTGAAACGGCTACAACTCTTTCATCAGAAAGCTGTGGAACAAACAGCTCAACCCACTTTGTCCGATTTTAAGGCTCTAATGAATAACCCGGCACCCTCACCCTCACCCTCTACAGTAGTTAAAACAGACGTTACCCCACCATTACCCAAGGAAGAAGAACCCCATGATCTCTTTCAAACACCTACTGCTACTCCCATTCCGAGTAAGATTGCTGCTTCCTTGTTGACCCCTTCCCCCACTCCCCCACGAGAAGAACTCAAAACTTGGGTTAAAAAGATGATGGCTACTCCTTCTTCGACAGATGTGAAAAAGAAAGAAAGGAAACCAGAAGTGAGAAAAGAAAAGAAGACCAAAGAAGCTATCCCATTACCTCCGCCACCACCATTACCCTCGACGTCATCTCCTGTGGCACATCGGACACGTAAAACCGTTTCCAAACAACCCACATTTCGTCCCACCCAAAGCAATATCCTCGAAGAGTGGGTTCCTTATTAACAAAAACCATGGAGAAGGTCTTAGCCAGCATTTACTACGATCCAGCTCACCCTGCAGGTTACGGAGGCATTCAGAAATTGTATCGTGCTGCCAAAACTCGCCTGAAAAAGCTCCGTTTACCAGCAGTACAACGATGGTTACAAGAACAAGCGACGTACACTTTACACAAACCCATTCGACGAAAATTTCACAGAAGTCGCACTCAAGTGGAAGGCATCGATCATCAATGGCAAGCCGATTTAGCTGATGTCTCTCATTTAGCCACCTACAATCGTGGCTACAAATATTTGTTTTGTGTCATCGACGTCTTTTCTAAATTTGCCTGGGTCGTACCATTGACATCCAAATCGAGCGGAGAGTTAGTACGAGCTTTGCAACTGGTGTTGAAACAAAGTGGTCGTCACCCTCTTCGATGGCAAACCGACAAAGGCACCGAATTTCTGAACCAAGCTTTCCAACGAGAATTAAAAAAACGTGACATTCATTTTTTCACCACCGAAAATCCTGAAACCAAAGCCAGTATCGTGGAACGTTTTCAACGTACCTTGAAAGAACGCATGTGGAAATATTTTACGCATCAACACACTCTCAAGTACATCGACGTCTTACCACACTTAGTCCAAGCCTACAATCAATCTTACCATAGAAGCATTGGACGTGCCCCACAAGAGGTGACACCTGACAACGAAGTGACTGTTTTTGAGCGTCTGTTTGGTACGTTCCGGACGAGGGCTGTCCCCAAGAAAGGTAGAGAAGTGTTAACCCCGGGAGATTGGGTACGCATTGGCAAAACCAAACGCACTTTCGACAAAGGTTACTTACCCAACTGGACCACCGAATTGTTTCGTGTTACTGGACGAGTGCGCGATCGTCATCCTACCGTCTATAAATTGGAAGACATGAACGGAGAAGTATTAAAAGGAACATTTTACTTGCCTGAGTTACAACGTGTTACCAAAAAAGAAGACGACGTGTACGACATTGAAAGCATTCTCGAACGAAGAACCCGTAAAGTAGGAAAACGTCGTGTCAAAGAAGTCAAAGTACGTTGGAAAGGATATCCTCCTAGTTTTGATTCTTGGATTGACGCTTCGCAAGTCATCGACTATAAAAAGAAGTGACCATCATGCCCTTCAATACAGCTTCAGCAACCACAGTGACTACTCCTTCACCCACGTCATCTCTGCAAGATTTACAAAAGCAACCCTTGTGGGTGTGGTGTGGAGAACGTGTCCCTAAAACGCAAATCGTTTTTTTCTGTCAAATCTTTGTGGTATATTGTGTCATTGGTGCAGCCATTGCTAATTTGAGTTTGCAACAAGGAGACAAACAATTGTGGACCATTTTACTCAGCAGTTGCATCGGGTATCTTCTTCCCAATCCTTCCCTGAAATACTCTTACAACGGGAACAACAGTAACAATATTGGGAGTCTGGCGGCCAACGTTAGTCCTTCTCCTGACAGTCACCCTTCCAATCACAATCCTCTTTTAGATACTCCTTTAACCTCGAGTGACTCCTCGGACAGAAGAACATTGGAAATATGAACAACACTATTAACCAATTTTACTTAACGTTACCCAGTGACAGTTCCATGGAGGTGTTTCCTAACAACACATTGTGTTGTTACACGTCTAAATTACCTCAAGCCATGCATTTGGATCAAGATGATCACTGGGAAGCAGCTTTAGTGGAAATAATACACCCGACACAAATCAAAAACATTGTCGAAAATCAAAACTTTTTCACAGTTGAAGTGTACGACAAGCAATTGCAACAAGCCTTAGATGAACGAGGCATCACTGGCATTGACAACAAGAAATCAGATGGACCCGCAACTAAACAACTGTCCACTCATGTGTTGACCATTCCTGCAGGCTACTATTTTAGCGGTCAACATTTAGTGACTACGATTGCAAGCAGGTTCAATGTTGTGTTTGGTAAACCCCTGGACAAAATCAGAGAAAGTGTTACCTTTGAGTACATTAAAGCGGCTCGCCGCTTCATGATCAAATTTTCAGAGAAGAAAATAATAGCCATTACCTTTTGTCCTGAATTGTTTGATATCTTAGGTGGAGACCTCAAGATGCTCCTGAACAAAAAAGAAATACCAGGCATAGGCAGTAACTTGGATTTTACCAAATATTTTCGATCCCCTGTAGAAATGAACCAAGGACTCAATTTGATGTTTGTGTACTCCGATGTGGTGGAGTACAATGTGGTAGGACACACCTCTGTACCGTTACTGCGTGTCATTCCTTTCAAAGTGGATACCACTACCGCTGAAGAAGAAGGTGGAAATACCTATCACGTTCACCGCGAATTTGTACATCCTCATTATTTACCCGTCAGTAAGTCGTATTTCGACAGTGTCAACATTACTATAAAAGGAGAACTAGGTCAAAATATTCCATTTACCAAAGGGAAAGTCACAGTGAAACTCCATTTTCAAAAACGATTCTCCAACCACTGAAAAAGTGATGTATCCTGTGTACCAAGGAGTCACTCGACAACGAGGACATGGTTTAGGAGATATGTTTAAATCAGCCTTTCGTTCCGTGGTCCCTGTTTTAAAACCAATGGTGACACGAGGATTGCACACCTTAAAAGATGCCGCATTGACTCAAGGCAAAGATTTTCTTTACAATGTTCTCATTGACAAACAAAACCCAAAAGAAGCTTTTTTGAGAGCAGGCAAAAATACCTTGCTTCAAACGGGTAAAGAGCTTTTGGGTCGACGAGAAAGTCCTATAAATGCTCTGAACGGTACCACGTCTGACATTCCTACTTCCCTGACGACACAGCAAGGACAAGGTAGAAAGCGTCGACGAAGACACCCTTTCAAAAGTCTCCGTACCTCAAAAGTTCGAAAGACAAAGAAAAAAAGAACCGCTCGAGACTTAGACATTTTTGATTATTAAAAGTGAAGAAAAAAAACCTAAAGAAAAAATGATGCACCAAGAATCTTGTGCCTGTTCCAAGTCGGAACTGGATCTCTTTGCCATGCCACCCACGATGATGACCATGCAAGAAGCTCAATGGGTCGAATTTCATCCCGTCTCCTCTTTGACGGATTCAGCTCCCATCGAGTTTGAAATCAAAGGACAACCCGAAGATTACATCGATCTCAACAACAGTTACTTGTATTTGAAAGTGAAAGTAACCAAAACAGACAACACCAATCCAGAAGTCAATGCTAAAGTAGCTCCTGTCAACAATTTCATGCATTCCTTGTTCAGCGATGTGGATTTGTATATGAATAACAAACTGATCAGCAGTAGCATGGATACTTACCCTTACCGAGCGTACCTCGAAAATCTCTTAACGTACGGAAAAGAAGCCAAGAACACTCATCTAGATGCTTGCGTGGTATGGAAACCTGACACCGCAGATAAGTTTAACGAGACAGGCTTGCCCGTACCAGCAGCTGCTGATGGCAGCGCTCCTGCCAATCCTCAGAATGAAGGTTTTAACGAGCGTCGAAAGAAAATTTTGCAAGGACGTAGTTTAGAACTGTTCGATCGTTTGCATTTGGACATGTGGTTTCAAGAGAAGTATTTGCTGAACGGAGTAGATATCCGCTTGAGACTGAATCGAAGTAGTACTGCTTTCCATTTGATGGCTGATGCCAACGACTACAAAACCATTATCCAAGAAGCCAGGTTATACGTACGTCGCGTGGAAGTGTTACCTAAAGTGGGGAATGATATCAGTCACACTTTGAGCAGAACGACAGCCAAGTATCCGATACGACGCGTGGAAGTCAAAACTTTCACCATTGCCGCTGGACTCCGATCTAAGATCGAAGATCATCTGTTCCAAGGACAGTTACCCAAACGTTTATTCATCGGTATCGTCAGCAATGCAGCCCTCAATGGTGCCCACAATGAAAATCCTTTCCAGTTTAAGCACTGCAGAGTATCCAAAATTGAAGTCAGTCGCGATGGCAAAACTTTGTGTACCAGACCCTTCGAACCCGACTTTGGCGAACAGAAAAATTACTTGAGGTCGTACTTGTCGCTGTACGAAGCCACAGGACAGTTAGGAACCAACACCAGTCACGGTATTTCCTACGAAGACTATGCAAGAGGTTACACGTTGTGGGCTTTTGATTTCACTCCAGACCAAGGCAGCGACGAGGGACATTTCCATCCTATAAAATCTGGGCAACTGCGTGTGGAACTTCAGTTTGCAAGGCCTCTTGAAGAAACGGTGAATGTCATTCTGTATGCTGAATTCGATAATACCATAGAAATTAACAGTTTGAGAGAAGTCATTCTAGACTATTAGACATTATGGAAGACCCTTGTCCTTCTTTGAATAGTGGAGAATCCATGGAATGGGAGGTTACAGAAAAAGCAGAACCCCAAGACCAAAAAGAAGAAGTAGTGATCATGCAATCCAGATGGCCAGAACAGGAACAACAGTTAGTGGCTTGTTTTGCACAACACTTGGAAGATACAATGAGGGACCTGATTAAAAAAGATTGTTATGGATGTCAAATCGATCATCCCAGTCAAATTCAACACGATAAATGTATGATGATGAGTCAAGAAGAAAAATTGGACAATTATCTGAACGAAGCTTGGAGTCTCATCTCCGAAGAAGACGTGTTACTTCAGTGGTATAAAGGCTTACGTGATCATTCCTCTCCTCCATTGTTTGCTCGAGAAATCGATCGCATCGAAGCTCTCTTGGCCAAAAGTAAAGAGACGAAGCAAGCCATCAGTTACTTGTCAGACCGTTTCAAACAAAAAGTCTGGATTGAATTGATGACTTATCATCACCTGTGAAGAAAGGAGAGAAAAAAGACAAGGCTACACAACAAAAAATGGATACTTGGGAACTTTATTATCTTTTGAACCGTAGTTCGTACACTGCTTCTTGGAATCCTGTGGTGTGTGCTAAAGATGAACTACCTCATCGCAAACCTCAAGAGAATCAAGCTTATGTCATCAACACAGATGACAGTCATCTTCCAGGAACTCACTGGGTAGCTGTCTACTTTCCTCAAGAGGGTTGTGCGGAGTATTTTGATTCGTATGGATTGCCTCCTTTCGAAGATGATATCATTGACTTTATGAGAAGAAATGCTCAGACGACACGATTCAATAATGTGAAATTACAAAGCACAGATTCTATGGTGTGTGGACAATATTGTATCTATTATCTGCATCATCGCAGTCTTGGATATTCTTTAGAACATTTAGTGACTTATTTTGATCGTCATTCGTCTCGAAACGATGACAAAGTAGATCGATGGTTTTGTGACCATTATGGCTATCTGTTGTCTTTAGCTAGGAAACGTAGTGTACATCAATCGCCCAATGATTTCCAACAGTGGAAATCTCAATTTAATTCACAACGTTGTCAACCATGTCAAAGATAATGTATTAGTGTTATGGAAGAAAAACATGTTTGTTCTTTGAAAAAATGTTTGTTCTTTGAAGTAATGTTTGTTCTTTGAAATAATGTTTGTTATTTAAATAAAAATGTTGTGTTTTGAAAACCAATGTGTCTGTCGTTTATTTTACATTTGTATTCATATAAATGCTCTTTGACTTTTCTTTCTATCCCTCACATCAAACTATCTAAACGTTTCAAAACCCTAAACAGTCGAGGGGTGTTTTCCATCACGTCCGCGCTTGAACCATATAATGCAGGGGTAGTCTCCAGTCTGGCCATCCATTGTTTGACTCATCCTCCTACGAAGATGTGCTCAAGACTAGCTAAGCTGAACGAAGCTTATGTCACTCTGCATCGTATCAGACACAATCTGATGCCAAAGCCTGAAGAGATTGAGAATGTAAGAATGCTACAAGTAACGGAAGACCTCATAGAAGAACTCTTCAGAGAGGAAATTCAAAAAGAGAAAGAAGAATGGACTGAGAAGTATCGACTTCAAAAGCAGCAGAGAGAACAGAGAGAACAGCATCAGCAGCAGCAGCAACAGCAACAACATCAGCAGGAACCAGACAGAAGTTTTGTCGACTGTCGTGTGGACACAAAAGAGTTCTCTTTCTCTTTCCGAAGAAGCAGACCCTATCGTGTAGCCAAACGAGGACGCAATCTTAGACGATAAAAGATTGTCATCCTTCCTCGTACACACAAACACAAAAAAACAGCCCTTTTCAGGGCTACCCAATATTCTCGAAAAGAATTAATTATTCAATTTGCTTATGGTATGTGAGGAAGTTAGAAAAAAATTAGAAGTGAGTCTATAATCACTGTCTCATTTTACTTTTGTTATGAAGTGCGTCTATAAGCACAACGTATTTTTTCAAAATAACTTGTTCAATGTATAATTAATAGGAGTCAAGTATAAAAGTGAGTGAGTGTTTTATTTTAAAAAGTCAGCTTGTTTTGTTTTTTTGCTAATGATAGGAATAATGTAAGTTTTTTGGATCTAGGGGTGTTTTCCATCACGTCCGCGTGTTTTGGTAATGATAGGGATACTGTAAGATTTTTGGATCTAGGGGGTGTTTTCCATCACGTCCGCGCTTGAACTATATATAAAGAAGCACTCATCAGTCTGGCTACCCATCGTTGGTGAATCAAAGAAGATGAGCAGAGTTCAAAAGTTAAGAGAGCTTCAAATGCATCTGGAAAATGCTAGGCGTCTCCTGGACGAACTGGCTATGGAGGTCATAGCAGAGCAGGCCAAAATTGAAAAAGAAGAGGAGGAAAGAAAAAAGAAAGAAGAGGAGGAGAAGAAAAGTCCCATCTTACCTCACCGCATGATGAGACAGACTAGTGAAGTCAAACCCATGGTGAGGGCACCTTCACCACCAGAACCAGTTCGTCCACTACAGGTTCAGCCCCCACTGCCTCAGACGCAACAACCACAGACTCATCCACGGTTGCGGAATAGAGGCAGAAATGAAGAGACTTTCACTATCCCTCAAACAGAAGATTGGGATAGTGAAGCCACTCATTCTCCCTCTGCACTCCCAGTCACAAGAGTGAATTGGGAGAATGATTGGAGTAGGAGATGTGTGTGTGGGGCTAGACCTGGGAGATGCCAGCATTAGCCAGGTGCATTTTGAAGTTAAAAAAAAAACAGCCCTTCTCAGGGCTACCCAAATAACTAGAAAAGAAATACTATGTCAATTGCCAATGAGTGTGAGAGAGGAGTAGTGTGATTATAAACACTGACTCTATTTAGATGGTATATGTTGTGATTTTGGATAGTATATGATAGGGTGTGTTTTGTCTGCTTCCCCGTGTGTGTGGTTAGTATAGGGTGTGATTTTGGATAGTATATAGTAGGATTTGTTTTTGGCTGCTTCCCCGTGTGTGTGTGTGTGTGTGTGTGTGTGGTTAGTATAGGGTGTGTTTTGGATAGTATATAGTATGGTTTGTTTTTGGCTGCTTCCCCGTGTGTGTGGTTAGTATAGGGTGTGATTTTGGATAGTATATGATAGGGTGTGTTTTGGCTGCTTCCCCGTGTGTGTGGTTAGTATAGGGTGTGATTTTGGATAGTATATAGTAGGATTTGTGAATAGTATCTAATATGACAAGTGAATGTAGGGGGGTGATTACTTTCACGTCCGTGCTTAAGATATATATACGCAATCGTCGGTCCTTGGAGCCATTCAATTTTGAACACATCAAGATGAATTTTGAATTGTTTATCCAACTCCGAGACAGCTGGTTTGGGATCCTTGATGCAGAATATCAAGTGGAAAGACTTGAGGAAGAATTTCAGAGTAACCATGGCTTTGTAAGCCAACTGAAATTAGCAAGAGATTTATTAGAAGGTATGATAGAGGAGGAAGACCAGAAATTAAGAAGACGTATTAAAAGAAAATATATAAGAATAGGGGACTTGAAGCAAGCACTTGATCATGTCATCAAAGTCAGGTGTTTTCTAGAAGAAACATTACATCTGATAGAGTGGGAATATGTGAAGTGGGGTCTAGACAGGCTAAAGAAAGCAGAAGCAATGATGAGAATGGTGATGGAAGAACAGGTGATCCAGATTAAAGAAAACTGGTCTAAGGAGAGAAAGGAAAAAAAGAACAAAAAGACAAAAGAGGACTTTGATCTACTCAATCTAAGATGGATGAGAGTTCAGGAAAAGTTTAGAGCTATGGGACATCCCGACTGGATTCCCGACGAAGAAAAGAATAAGAAAACGGGAATCATTGGTAAAATCAAAAGGTGGTGGAACAATGGCAGAAAATAAAAGAAGAAGAAATATCCAAAGGCTCTTTTCAGGGCCACTCATAAGTCTCGAAAAGATAGTAGCTTTCATTGCCACCCCTTTTTTCCTTGTTTTATTTCCCATGTTATATTTCCCTTGACGCTATATAGTCCCACTCTGTTCAATTCCCCTTGACGCTAGATAGACCCACAATGTTCAATTCCCCTTGACGCTAGATAGTCCCACCATGTTCAATTTCCCTTGACGCTAGATAGTCCCACCATGTTAAATTTCCCTTGACGCTAGATAGTCCCCACCATGTTAAATTCCCCTTGACGCTAGATGTTCCCAAGCTGTTTTACATAGGATTTTCCCATTGACGCTAGAGTATCCCCATACACTACTTCCAAAAGATACTGGAGGGGTAACGCTGCAATCAATAAACTCGACAACGCCACAAAAGTGAAAAAGGCCACTGCGGCTAATTGATTATCCAAACAGGGTATATGGAAAATTTATCTACCGCGTCCTAAACAAATCAATTTCTCGCATTTTGATGTTACCGGGGCCCAATGAAGTTCATCAAGCTGATTTATTGTTTTTACCACATGACAACGGTTACAAATACGCGCTAACCGTAGTTGACGTTGCGAGTCGATACAAACAAGCAGAACCGCTAAAACGAAATCATCACTTGAAGTTGCTTTTGCTTTTGAAAAGATTTATAGACGAGGCCCACTACGCTGGCCAAATCTGTTACAAGGTGATCCTGGCAAGGAATTTCAAGGCGCTGTTTTATCAGCGATGAAAGATCACAATGTCACCATCAGACAGGGGCATACTGCACTACATCGCGATCAGGCAATTGTAGAACGATTTAATCGGACTCTTGCTGAGCGGTTATTTGGATATCAATCCACAAAGGAATTCATCCAAGAAAAGCGATCCCGTGAATGGGTCAAAAGGTTACCATGGTTAGTTGCAGTGCTAAATAACGAGATTACCAGAGCAATCAATATGAAACCTAACAACGCAATAAAAAAGTATATACCACAACCACAGCGGGATAGCGTTTCTCAGCCAATTCTTGGCAATGTCACCTTGAGATATTTATATGAACCAGGAGAACTCGAAGGTGGTAAAAAAGGGCTACTGTTCCTATTTGGAGTGTCACTACGCATAGCATATATACTATAACACGATCAACTGGTAGACCTCAAGTCTATAAATTGGATTCAACTGCCCCTCAACGGGGTTTTACACGCGAACAATTATAAGTTATTCCTGACGATACTCAATTGCCTCCGCATGGTCTTAACTAGCGCCGTTGCGTCTATTACACTCAAGACAAGTCAACATCACAATGTTTCTGACATGACCGAGACTGTTATTTTTTCTGTAACGGTAAATTGGCGAGGATCTTTATCCGAATAATGCCAACGCATTATACAATTGCAACTCGCGCAGTGATTATTCTGTTGTTGCTTCAGCGTAATTATTAATTCAGCATCAATATCAAATTCTCGTTGTTTTTTTTTTGTCTTGTTGTTTGTAACCAAAGAGTTTTTTATTAATGATGCTAACATTAATATCATCCATTGTGGTGTCATCATCAAATACAATTCTTCGAAGCTGATTTATTCGCCGTACTCTAGACACTGCAACATAGACTAAATTTGACCACTCAATGCGATTATCGACTATCCAAACAATTGTATCCGTGATAGTTAATCCCTGCGAGGAATGTATCGTCGTTACATAACCCAGTGTCCACGGCGATGATTTAGCGTTCAATGCGCGTTCAACAAATTGTATATCAACGCATTCAATATCATTAACACAAGTATTTGTTTGCCTCCGCCTGGTATTTCCACCTCGATGTTTTGCTTGCGGGTTTCAGCTGGTCTGTAACAAAATGGAACCTGTAACATCGGATATTTTGGTTTGTGTAGCTCAAATAATTGCCGCTGAATTGTATCTCTGACTATCTTTCTACTTGCCACTACAAAATCGTTTGGTCTCCATGCTCCCCAAAATTCCTCAATGTGAGTTTTAGGAATTATTTCCTTGATTATTTCGCATTGGAGTTTATCGGGTTGCAGTCTAATTAAATTCTTAAGTGTACGTAATTGTTCATCAAGTGCACTATAGTCAGTATCGATTTCTTCACAATAGTCAACAAAATTCTTTAGCCAATCATGTGGACCCTTGCCGACAAATGGTGGTGGTTGGCCATGATCTCCACACATTATTACCGCTGCACTCTTTTGCAGCAACCAATCAAGAAACATTTTTAAAACATCTACCGAAACCGTGCATATCTCATCCCAAATAATAACCGCAAGGATGAATTTATCACCCATTCTTTCAGGGGTCCATTCATCGCCCTTGTATCGAAAAAAGCTGTGATAAGTACAAGCTTCAACGTTTCGTTGTTTCATCTCTCTGGCTAATCTATGTGTTGGCGTCAGCACAATCATGTTTGTGAAATCCGAAATAACTCGATTGCACGCGTCGTCTTTCCTGACCCGCCACAACCGTTTAAATAAACTGTTTTATATCTACAAATTGGATATTATATCGATGGTGCATTATAACGTTCTGATAAATTATCACCGCGTAAATAATTATTTTTAATTTCAACGTCTGCTGATTCAGAATAATCACGCAGCATTTCTTTTTTAATTCTCCACGATCCCCATCTTTCATCCGAATTAGTGAATTCAGCAACTGCGCAACTGTACTTGCTGTAATGTAAAATGAATCAACGGCAACTCTAACCTCAGTGTCCGGAAATCTATTTATCATTTAAAATAAATTAATACAAGCATAACCCAGCATCGACGACCTCAAATGTGTATACGGGGATCTGTAACCGTCGCTATAAGTAACAACTGTACCCAATGTTGTTCCATCGGACAGAAAAGCGTCTTTACGATCTACATATATGTTTTTAGATACTGCATCCGCGATTAAAAAGTCGTAATCGGTGTTATCCATAATCAGCCGTGAACAATATCGTCCATAGTTGCATTTTTTTCCTCCCTGAGTGAATTTTCCGATTATTTTTCTACCGAGATCTTTCGCTTCGATGTTTCGTTGATTAAATACCCGTTTGGACCACTCAATGATATATTCTTCGCCGGCATCAATATGTTTTCTGGATACCTCAATTATACTATCAAGACGTTCCGGTGTTGGTAACCAGACATTGGTTTGTTTCCGATATGACATAATTGCTTCATTGACCGTCAGCGAAATTAACATTTTTGTATCAATCATGAACCGTAATAACGCTATTGGCAGCCACTTCTTTTCAGACCTGTGTCTACTAATCCAAATATAACAACAGCGATGAAGTCCTGCTGAAAATTCAAATGATACTACACGAGCGAATCCAGTTAAATCAAAATCAGGCAGCGGCCCATTAATTACAACACGAGTAATTTCAAGTACGGGGTGTCCAAATCGTTTAAAATACTCAGTACACAATCCATAACCAAGAAAACTCGCTGGATTACAAGCAACCATATCAACTGAAATGATATTATCATGGTCGTATTTGTTATTCCATAAACCGCCATGATTTAATTCTAAACAACTAGCCTCAATGAATTCTACGCGTGATGGTTTCCATGCGTTTTTGATTCTCGCAAAATGAGCTGCAACCGACGCGATTGTAAAACAGTTTGTCAATAATTGTTCGTCGTTGATAATTTCATCGGTGGCTTCGCCACACGCCGTCAAAAACCCACTAGCTGTTTTTTCATTTTGTTGTGAAATGCTTCAGCGCGGTATAATTCACCGTTTCAGTGCTGCGAAGTAACCACACCGGCACGGGGTCGTTTTTACTCAAATGCCCAATAGCATCGAATAGTTTCTTTTCAGCGAGAAAACCGTCCGTGGAAAATTCTTCTCCTAAGAATTCGTAGGTATATACTTTATTGTTCTGTTTCGTGGAAATATTGTGACCGCGGACGTCCATGCGTGTTCGTTATGATCAATAATTTTAATTGGGGCTCCCTTTGATTTATATTTTGTTTCGTATAAAACTTCCCCGGTTATCGTTGTAACAGCTATTGGAAATCTCAGCGACGTTTCTAATTTCGCTATATCGCTAATAGTCGATCCACGGTTTTTCACCGTTAACTCCCATTGAGCTATTTTGCTACGCCGGGGATCGGTAAGTTTGTTCCCTCGGGATGCATTTGTAAAATGTTCTGTTATTAGTGCTGCTACACAATTGAGTGGCAAGGCCACTGACGACGAAGTCGCCGGCGACGACTGTTTCATTGGTTTTAGTTTTTTCTTATATCTGGTTTTTCATTTAACGGATATATCCCATACACAACTGCTGTTTCAGGATATGCTCGTTCATAGTATGGTTTATCAATTCCAGTTAACAGACCCGGCTTAGAATCACGGCTAACAACGACTGTTTTCTTGTCTTTGAGAATCGGTTCAAATTTGTCTCGTATAATCCAACCACCTGATTCTTCACGGATAATGAATTTCACTCTAAAAAAGTACTTTTTGTTGCCAAGTTGTGATAACATCAACGCTGCGTTGCTGTCGTTCATAGTGGCATCAACAGCGCCATCAATTCGAAATGTTGACCAGCTATGAGATGCACCGTCGTGACAAACGAATAAAAAATACCGTCATTGACCCTAACGATGACAAAGTCATCAAAACCCCTCAAGATTATATCCAGAGGTTTATAATTAAAGCAGATAATAAATTAGATAAGTAGTATTATTATACAAATGAGCCTAGATTTCAGACCCCATCTAGTGCTTGTTAATTATGAAGCCTCCCGTGATGGTGTTGTCAGGCACCGCAGACTAAAGAAACCGGTTGGATCTCTGAATAATATGGAATATTTGCTGTTTAGTGCTAGAAATAAAACATATCTCTGTCATATAATTTTTTTTGAATGTCATAACGGATTGTTTAAAGATGGCTTTGTGATTGATCACATAAGTGGCTTGAGGACTGATAATTGTCTTGAGAATCTTCAAGCCGTCTCACAAAGTCGGAACGCAAAATTAGGTGGAACTGGCAAACACGCAAAATGCCCTAGGGGAGTCAAATCGTTTGATTAAGAAAATAATGAAGAGAGAAGCTTTCAGTCTTTAAATGAAGCCAGTAGATACTTTGACATTTGTGGGACTTCAATACGATTTGTTTCAGAAAATATAATTAAAACAGCTCTGTCAAAGAACAATGGCCATAAAAAAAATTCGTATACACCTGAAACGATTCAAGGGACATAAATCCTTTATGTATAAGTCCAACCACTCTACTCACTAAGTTCCCTTGTATTATGACGTCAAAGGAATTTGTGCCGTCTGCTACACCTGTAGAGAGATGTATAATTGACATGTGCGCGCCCACGTGACTGTAATGGAGTATCATGAGTTTCGTTAGAGCTGTATTTATCAACTTTAACAATTTCTAAAACCTTTTATTGTCGCTTGGTTAAAACTGCATCATTTAAACAGTTGTATTTATTTAGACCATCTACATTCAGCTAATAATATACTTTTAGTACAGACGTTCTTTATAATCCAGCGCTTTACCTATGTTTGCTCAGCCAGAACGAGTATGAAACACTAGTGTTTTCCATTCATTGAAGAAGGTGGGCGTGGTTAAAATTCCTCTGTATACAGCTCTTTGTGATCTAATCGATAATGCATTTTGTCTAGAGAATTAGAACAGGGAGAATACACGCTGTTATCTAACAACCGTATTATTTTGTTTAGTGTTTTATTTAAACATTTTGTCTCATTTAAATGTTGTGAAACAGCATTAATAGGTAATTCAAGGAAATAAAATAACACACCCGTGAATCAACGCTGCTGTATTAGTCACCTTATATACGTTTTGACTCGTAATAAGCTTGGGGTTTTCGAAAGCCAAATCCGACCAATCAAAACTAACCAACGCTATTAACACGGGCGTGTGGTTGTCTTTTGTCAATCATGCAACCGTGTTATTTTCGTTTGGTTGCTTTTGATTGGTTGGATTGGCCGTAGAAAATCTGCCCCGTCGTTTCATGTTTGTGCTGTCTTTGTGCCGTCCCACATCATTACATCACAAATTCCGTCATCGTTTCATTGTATATACCATCCTTAATTAAGTATATATGGAATTGTGCCGTCCCAAATCAATCGTTTCATTGAATAATACCATCCTTAATTAAGTATATGTTATGCCTAAAATTTGCCGCAACACTCGAGTGGAGATATATATGGCATTGTGCCGTCCCACATCATTACATCACAAATTCCATCATCGTTTCATTGTATATACCATCCTTATATGGAATGGTACCATCCCCACATCATTACATCACAAATTCCATCATCGTTTCATTGTAAATATCCATCCCTAATTAACTTAATTAAGTACATGTAGTGCCGTCCCCCAACTTTGGGCTTACTTGGATGTGAAGGCAACCAAGCAGTTCCAAAGATGTGTTGTCGTATATGTAACCTCTGGGTCTCTCTGACGTCATAGGGCGCCAGCGGGATAGACAAATGGGGTTTTCATGTATGTGCTGTCCTTAATTAACTTAATTAAGTACATGTAGTGATGTCCCCCAAGCATATCTTCTGGGCGGTCAAAGATGGCGTTTGCCACGTTAGGCCTCCCGCCGGAGATGTATGTTTCGGGTTACTTTGGGCTTATTTGGATGCGAAGGCACCCAAGGAGTTCCAAAGATGCGTGTTGTGCTGTCCTTAATTAAGTTAATAAAGTAACCTCTGGGTCTCTCTGACGCCATAGGGCGCCAGCGAGATTGCCAAATGAGTGTTATTTTTTTTAATAATTAGAGGTAAAATGTATTATATAAATAATGGATATCAAAGATGTAAATTGTATAATTGTTGAAATTTCAAATTTGAAGAATCGAGGGATAGTATTATCTGAAGATCTCGACTGCGAGAGGATCGCCTCGGAATATGAAGACATTGAGTATCAGTTTAGTAATGGTCGTTATGTTTTGCCTAAGATGTACAAGCTCGTGAAAGGAATTCAAAAGTCCATCAATGCTTGTTTGTACGGTACCGACATTAATGTATTTATAACGCTATTTAGCACCGTTGAAGCAATACGTCAAAAGCTCGGCCAAGAGTATCAAAAACGAACTGATATTAGTTCTAAGGTTCGTGATCTTAGAGAAATATTAAACGAGGAAAAACCAGTATCCTAACTGTCACAGAATTAGGGGAAAATTTAATTTATTTTCTTCTTGATTTACAAACTAAGATCACCATTTTTTTTGTTTCGTCGTACATGCGTTGCCTGGGGTGAATAAGTGGTTTTTCCCAAGGTAAGCGGCGTGTTACGATTTGCATGTGCCTGATTTTGAATTACATGAAATCCGGAACACTAGTTTTACGTAGTGCACGGTAATCTTGCCGTGATTTCTGCTCACCTATTTGAGGGTATATAAGGCAGAATATTTATGATAAATATTACGGGACGTTGAGTATCTAATCACAGGATAGATAGCTCGTCTTTCAATCTCCAGCCAAAGTGGTGAGTGTTCAATTTATATTTCGTTTTATTTTGAATTTTATTCAGTTTATCATTTCATATAATGATGCCTTTATTGCAATGCAGATTTTAAACGTGGAATATTTGGGATTACTAGTCACAATTAGACTTTAAATGCAATAGCGTGATTTAAGGTTTAGATTATTTTTTGAGAGAACTATTATTAGTCTGGTTTCTTTATTGTAGCTGATAACGCATCTGATACCATCTCTGATAGCAGCTCTGATAACGCATCTGATAACGCATCTGAAAACATCTCTGATAACGTCGGCTGATAACATCTCTGATATAGTAGCCTAAATTGTTGCTGATTTATTGTGCAATCGAATTGAAGTATCTGACTGTCTGTCTGTCATATTGTCTGTCCGTCTACATCTGTCGTGACGTGTAAATATTCGGAAATCTAGAAGTCCGAGTGTCGGAACTGTCTAGAGTTGTAAACATCCGGGGCGACATCTAGGGTATTGAGGAACGTTAGTTCTAGTTGATGTTGTATGCTGTCTGTACGTATAACTGTGGTGGATCCGTGAAGGGCAAGTGACCGATAAAAGTATTGAGTCAACCCTAGGTCTTCGGGGAAACTGGGCGGCGATTCAACTGAGGGTGAATCGTACGATTATACAGGGTCGAGACACATGTGTGTGATGCAATTGTAGTACAATTGAATACATTGTTGTATTTACATGGTTACTTCAAATCACAACAGTATTTCAAGGGATTGCATGAATCTCAATAAAAGCTAGCAACTTGATTAAATACATGTATATGTTCATGCTAGTTGTCGCAATCCATACGTGCGATAATATAGTTTGATGCTTGTGTTTATAATCGTAATTTATTCTTGCGTTAATATACCTTTTATAAAGGTTCATTGGATCTGTGTATAGTCCAAGTGATTCCTTTTTATCTGTGCTTTATTTTGTATTAATATTTAATTTATTCATGTATTGTGAATGGTTGTGAGTGTAATTGTGGGTTGAACGCATGAGTTATTGTGTTGATACATCATTATTTTTCATTAATAATTTATTTCATAAATTTATATTTTCTTTCACATACTGTGTTTGTGTTGTTCATTTAATCCACCATCCTCTCGATAACAATTCTGTTACACTAACCACGTTAGCGTTATTATAAAAAAAAGGCTTTCAGTAAATTTTCAGTAAAACAATAATTTTTTTAGCGTTTTTTGTAACACTTGTTACACTTGTCACATAGGATTTTCTCCTGAAAGAATACTCATCAGTTTGGGCTTGCTGATGCAGTTATGTGCGTACTGGATGATCTGGTTGTGGTAGCAAGTAATCACCGCGACGCCTCCATTTTCACGTAGGTGTTGTTGTTGCCGCGTCGTTAACAAAAATCGTCAATCGCCGTTCTCAGATATTACAATTCCGAAACCCCCAGTGATGTTATTTCTGAAACACTCGCGGATAGCGTCGTACAGTTTAACCCTGTCGGAGATGGATCCGTTAGCTTGATGGTACATTATTTAATAACTCACCTTTTAATTGTGATAGTTTCACATTTGAAAACTCAGTTCACAAACAATATATGGTAGGTGAATCGCTTACAACTAAATTAGCCCGAGAGTGGCTAGCAGCAATTAAAAAGTTTATACCGGTACGAGACAGACTTCGCGAGAAACTTCAGCAGCGACAACAAGCGCAGACTGACTTTTCTATGTCAAGTGAACAACTGTTTACTCCGATAACAAGTGCGACCAAAGATGTGAAAAAAATAACTGAAGCAGCGATATACGAATATATTCCTGAACGAGAACGAGCAGCGAAGGCGCCGCTGCTTGATACGCTTGAAAAGATATCAGCAGAGACCGAAAAAACGCGCGCAGGGATACAACAGCTATCCAGTGATATAAAAACTCAACGCAAAATTGAAGAAGGCGAAGAAGAACAGCAAGATGCAGCTGCAGGAAGAGTCTATTCACCTGAAAATATATTTACAGTCGCAGCATTAAATGAAATTAGAGGAAACAATACGGATTCCGAATTAGCTGATTTTCCTAGAGAAAATTTTCCAAAGGGTCAAAGAGAGAATTTATTAAAAGACGAGTTTAAACATTTTGTAAAATCCAGAAAGGATTGGGTATCAAAAATATATCTAAAGAAACGCGGTTGGCATAGAATTTCGGCGTTGCAGCACCCTGGTTATGATGACTTTCTAGCTGCGGGTAAAGGCGGTCCACAACCACAACGATATACGGAGGATCCAATCCCGGAACAAATGGACATAAGAGCAGAAGCCGGTTCTAAGAAAACAAGCGGAAAAGCATATTCGATTAAACATCCAGAGGATTTCAACGCAACCGTGACATGCCCTGGTAATATTCTCTGGGATATATCACGGTTGGAAGTACTTATGGGTGGAAAGCGAGCCGGAAACAACTCCGTCGAGATAATTAATGAAGCAGCTGATATCTGTAGACGATTATTTGCTGGCGGTATCATGGGCATTGATGTATATCGAGAATTCATTGCTGAATTGGTTGAAAATCACAGAGACGCCCATGGTTATTACAGCAATTGATCACTAATTGAAAAACTACTAGTTTTATAACAAGATGATCATACACTACAATCATGATAAACCCGTAAGCGTCTACGTGGTGAACTCACGATTGCCTGTTTATAAAGCATATTGCGGAGATGGTTTCAGCAGTACCATTGCGGGGCTATTTACAAGAATGGCCCCAGAAGTGGCGCCGTCAGCTAAACAATTATCAATGGAAGGCATTGATATTATTCGTGATAAGGGAATCAGCGTTGTTGGAAATCTTGCAAATGATGCAAATATCCCAGTTGGTTTTGTTAATAATGGCATAATGGCGTTATTTGAAAGTGCAAGATATCTCATTGATGGAAAAGAAATTGAATCAATAGACCGTGAAGTTGATGTTGCAACAACAATAATCGGGCTAGCAAGATATTCTGATGATTATACAAGGTCGGCTGGTCCATCTATGATGTTTGCAAAGGATACCTCTGATAACGCTGACCAACTTCAATACATTAAAGTGTTAACAGCAATAGATAATGCTGAAGTCGATCAACAAGAAGCAGCTAATCCAGAACGTCGAGCTAGACCTGGAGCTGCGTTTGATATTCTCAGGGGCGTTAAT
Source organism: Unio delphinus (assembly GCA_029339505.1). Lineage (NCBI taxonomy): Eukaryota > Metazoa > Mollusca > Bivalvia > Unionida > Unionidae > Unio > Unio delphinus. The sequence goes on from JAQISU010000147.1 coordinate 3,637,231, forward strand.
GGTAATTTCAATTTAGGATTTGCAAAACGAAAAGGAGCATTGCAAGGACAGCAGCGATATTTTTCATGTGCGATTCCACTCCATCACATATTTATATTCTGCAGAAATATCAGAAAAGTCATCTATGGAGCCAAACACAATCGCGTTAGTGCGAAAAGGCGAAGACAGTGATGCAATTTGGCCTACTGGTGCCGCTGATGGTAAAGTTGTTTTGAGTAAAATAGTATTGTGGATGTCAGTAATGACCCCATCAATTACCACGGAAGAGCGGCTACTTTCATTTATGGACACAGGGGGCAAATCATTGATAAGTTGGCTAACAGCATCAACTGATGCCAAAGAGGATAATGTTGCTGATACATTTACATGGCACCTGGCATCAAAACAAGGCGTTTCAGCTCCACGTCATATATTTATAGCGCTGCAGAATCGGGATCGATTAGGCTCCCAAGACCGCAGTCATATGATATTTGATCGATTAGGAGTCATAGAGGTTTCACTCAGAATAAACGGACAACAAGAACCAGCTGACGATATACAGCTTAATTACGAAAACAACCATATAGCACGTGTGTATCATCGGATGCTGTCATTTATGGGCCGTGATCAAAATGTTGATACTGGTTTACAAAAATCGCAACTTGATTTTGAAAACCTATATCCGATTTATTACTTTTGGCTGGTGCATCTTGATTTAACAAGGCAATCCGTCGTTGACATTAATTTTATGGCTCGTATAGCTCCCGGCGGTGTTGATTATAAAGCGATTGCTGTCATTCTCAGCGACAAATCAATGTTGTTAGAAGGGGCTGGTGGACGAATGAGAATCGTTGATGCACCAGTGGAAAATAAGTAAACGATTCATATTTAGATCAATTGAAAGCATAAATAGTTTTACAAAAACATAACATATAGTGCTGTTAGTGTCAAGCTGACTGATGGTCAGGTCAAGACATTGCGATCAAAATCCGCTAAAGAATGTGGAACAACAATAACGTTAAAAACAGCGCAGATGTCCGGCGGTACACATAAAATATTGACGGATCGTCAAATAAAACATTTAAATGATGCGCTGAGGAATAAGCGAGGGGTTCAAATTGTATTTATAAAAAAAGGGAAAGGGTTTAAGACTACCAGGGACTCCATATTCATGGTAGAGCGGAAAGGGACTAAGACTACCAGGAACGGTTTATTAGTTGAAAGCCCAATTCTCCCTATGTCCAATTTTGATTTAATTGATGCTGCTAAAAGCTAGATATAAAAAACTTCAGAGGGGTTTTATGAGAGATCAATTAACCAGAAAACCAAACAGCGTTGAAACCGATATCATCAATCTTGATAACAGCAGCGGATCGGGAATTCACTGGGTTGCATACGCGATTGATCCACGTGGGATTGTCTATTTTGATTCATATGGGTTAGCTCCGCCAAGCGAGTTTATGCGGTATATAAATATTTCGATGAAACTCAAAGAGTTTCCGATTTTTTATTCCACGCTGCCAACACAACAATTAAATGATCCTCCGATATGCGGCCGTGAAGTATTAAATGTCCTCGCGGAGATTTCATCGTCACAGAAACCACCTCATCTGGTTGTAAATAAATACACGAGTGGGAAATTACAAGGTAACTTTAGAGAATGAATAAATTGAAAATACAAGTTGCACTAACAATAATGATTGATATTTGGGTACGATCTCTGTCAATATTGAAACCCACCGAGGAAACATCTGCGGGTTCTATCGAGGATGTAAAAAAAAATAATTGAAGATGAAATCGCTGAGACGTTAAATTTTGCAAGTGTCGACCCGAACGAAATAGTTGTATTTCATGATCGCCAGGGTAAATTGAAAAGCAGTAATATATCCGCGGATGACATTTTGATACGGCAGAGCGATGCCGCTGAAAACTCTATTGCGCTGTGTTCCAGCGGTGGACGACTTAAACCAGGCGCACTTGTGTCTACAATCACCGACGCGATTGCCGCCCACGGCCGTGATCTGGATGATTATATACGAGGTTATAATAATTTTCGCAAAAATGTCGTACATAAAATCTTTGGAACCCCGCTTGTGGTTGGCATGACTCTCGCTGAAATTAAGAACTTTCTATCTTTATTCTTTTTTAACAAGGAGGCGGGAAGGATGATGAATGAAAATGAAATCAAGGCAAATTATCTCGAGATTTACACGGATATTTCTAAACTAATAGAAAATATTGAAAAGGTACAAAAACCCACTAGCGATGTCGTTAGTAAGTTTTTTGGAACCCCGCTAGTGCCAGGCATAAGTCTCGCTGAAATTAGCGAGTTTATTGGCAAGCATACTCACAATGCTTACGTCGCTAATAGTTTATATGGTGTCCCGGTTAATTCTACGATGACTCTCAAAGATATTAATATGTTTATGGTACGACAAACAACACTTAATACCATCGTGGATAAATTTTTAGGGAGAACACCTGTGTCTTAAACCACATCTCTGACAGGCCCAACCCTCGCTGAAGTTAAAAAAGCTATTTACGAACAAAAAACCTCCAGCGAAATTGTTAATAAGTTGAGGGGTCTAAAAGTTACAATATCACGACGACATATTGACAACTCGCCGGGTATTATAATAACCAAAAAGCTTTGGAATTTAACCTCCTTTTGATTTCATTTTTTAAACGCCGCGACAAATCTGAAAAGGTAAAGATTCCGCATCCAGACATAGGCGTTAAAAATATTGTTTATACGGTCGATCATGGAACCATGGATTGGACAAGAGACGTTTATACTACATTGTCCATCATTCTGGCTGCGGATGTCGAAATGGGGAGCCTTGGTATATTCAGGACAAAGTGGGTCGTTGGTATCTACAGGCTAACGTGGATCTCTATCCATCAATTTAATATAATCGCGGACTGTAAAACCTACTCTGGAGGCACCGCGACGTTAATTATGAAGGGTCGCGAACAAAACTTTAATGTCGTCGCGGTTGATAGATCCACCATTAGATCAAAAATAAATTGGTGTTTAGAATTTTTAGATGATTTTTCCGGCTGAAGGTACCATACCTACGACATCCCAACCCATCTACCCACCTAACACCCGCCCTGGCCCCTTAACGATGGCGAATAATTTAAAACACTAGCGGGTTTAAAATAGTAATGACATCGATGAAATCAATTGAACCGATAATAGTCCCAGAGGTATCACAATCGCATTGATATCGATATGATACCGTGAAAGAATTTTCCGCGAATTTGAAATCACTTTCTGAGCGCTATCGTGAATAAATGAAAAAAATACCGACGGAGCGTAGCAATCATCGACATCACAGTGTACTCGGTGTCCGGTGTGATGGCCAGAGCCGGGGTTATTTTTTCGACGGTGACCATGATGGCTCCGATTGCAGTTCCAATTGCTATCTCCGCGGCAACAACAATTGCGGCAGTCGCCACAGCGATAACTAAAAAGTTATCATCGTGTTCTCAGAAAAAACTCAATGGTAATTGACGAGTACTCGAAATTATCCGAGTTGATCTCGCTGTCGATAGATAATTCGTTCATGTCCGATGTTGAATTTTCCACGATGACCCAGTTGTATAACTCCACGATGTTGAAATTGGAAATTGAAGACAGCGTTAACAATAATGTCACTCGAACTGATTCAACGAATCGCGGAGAATAACACTCCGATACGAACAAGCATGATATAAATAACATCAACAAACCCACAATTTAGTGTGAAGTTCCCTTCTCCGATTCCAGTGCGAGTGATCGCACTGGCAAAATTACTAGTATATCATAGCTGGCCTAATATCAGATCGTTTGCATTTGGCGGTCAGCAACCCAATAACGCACTGGTGTTCTCGTATAAGAATAAACCCGATGTTACTCCAGCGTGGGTAACTGTTTCGTTACCAATTGGGTCAAACCAAATTGAGCAAATCGATGCTGAAATTCAGCGTAGAATAAAATCAATCACTGGAAAAGAATCAAAAATAGTAATTAAACTTCATGAACCGACGCTCTCGTCGTCGATCGAAATAAGCACAGAGGGATACGCTGTAGATATTTATAACAGCTCATTAAGAGCAGTGTTAGGATGGCCTGAAAAACCACCCGGAGCCGGCGCCGACTTAACCACAGACGTACAATCATATCACGAAATCAATCCCATGTATCGAGATAATTTATCTGATATAAAAAAGGAAAAATCGCCGATAGATTTCTATTTACCATCCAAAATAGCAATTAAACTTCATGAACCGACGCTCTCGTCGTCGATCGAAATAAGCACAGAGGGATACGCTGTAGATATTTATAACAGCTCGTTAAGAGCAGTGTTAGGATGGCCTGAAAAACCACCCGGAGCCGACGCCGACTTAACCACAGACGTACAATTATATCACGAAATCAATCCCATGTATCGAGATAATTTATCTGATATAAAAAAGGGAAAATCGCCGATAGATTTCTATTTACCAACAAAAACACATTGCAATGGGATTTTATCATTAAAAGAACAGCCAACTCATCTGTTACTATTTCATTTACGCTAACTGACATCACTGGTTATTTTAATGAAATTAATCAATTACATAAAACACAACTAGAACAACTACGGCAAACAAATTCACAAAAATACGTTGAAATACTAAATCAGCTTGTATCTGACATGGAATATATCAATGAACTAATTATTCAAACAATAATTAATGACAACAGCGACAACAAACAACGATTCCTAACCGGTTACAATATCACAGAAGCCGATCTGCGTAATTTCAAGTTTCCCGGATACAACGCCGAGGAACTAAAAAAAGTGTTAGAAACAATATCAAGGTATTACAAACACTAGATTCAACTGTCCTCCTCAAATATAATAATGATCAAGATGGTGGCGGTAGGCATATTGCCCCGCACAATGTGAATATTTCAACGGTGATTGCTCTCAACTTAACATGTGACGCAATAGAAGGAAGCTATCAAATTAATCTAGAGCAATCAAATCAAGCTCAGCAAGGATATATTCTTTATTCGTTTGCACCAACAGCTCCTCCAGGATTTCTAATTATTGAATACCCAATTAATCCTGTCTACATGCGATGCCATAATAATTCGTTAACGAGAATTAAAATCCGACTCACCGACCAGTCAAATAATTTAATTGATCTACAAGATGAGGTGTTAGCGATTAGTTTGTTTGTAAAGTCCTAAAAACTCGATCAAATATTTGGTTGAAATAAATTATTAACCTGTAGCAACAGGGGGTACGATGACATCACGACGAGACCGTATTTTGACTAAACGATGAAAACGGTTTTGGAGTTTGATTTGCGAAAAACTTGTTTCGAGCAAGTAATCCTTTTTTTGTTGTTGATAAAGAAGGATTCGAATTAATTCTCTCGAGATTTCTGTTAGATTTAGAGCAAATGATGTCTCTGGCAAATGTAGGATCCCCCCCCTGCTGCTAGGATAAATCCGGGAAAAGCGCGCGATGAAGCATAGACCACTGCATACTAGTGGCAAATATTCTGATATAACAATTGTGTTATCTGTAGGAAGGCATGATTCATATCAATAGTATCAATCAAATTGGAATTTTGTTTATTTTCTAAGCATATCCTATGTTATATCTGGCATCGTTCATTATCAAGAAGAGAAAGGTAATGCACCGACATAACTGAGCAAAACCTTACGCAGAAACTACCATCACATTAAAAACCCTAAATATAATGTCAGTGGACGTGTACACATATAAAAACAACATTTAAACGGCTAAAGAATTGCTATCTTTTCCAGACTACGCGGACATTTGTGACGTTGTCCGTGACACCAAACCTCTCAGATGGTCAGGTACTGCAATAATCAATGCACCGCTGACGAATGTGCCGTCTACATCAACATTAAAGTTTTGCGTCAAATCAGCTTAAAACACTTGAAATATATTTCCCTAGAATCTAAATCGGACTACACATTTGATGGCTTCGACGAGCAATGCATCGTCTAAGCTGTCGCTACAGACTGTGAAGAAAAAAGAATTGTCGAGTCATGCAGATTACAATTCTGTAATTTCGTTTTGGGATTTATTTACCTAATTGTTTTAATGGAGGCGGCGTGTATACTGTTGGCATATTAAGTAAATACTGCACAAGACTATGCGCCTATCGGTTTTATGAAGTTGATTTAATGCTTTGTTAAATCTAAATGGTCTAGGTACTTCTACAAAGGCACAGTGTTAGATTTTGTAAACTCGTTAAAACGTCACCTTATTTTAATGAAAAGTTTTAAATGTTTTTAAAAGTGTTATTGAAAGATTATTCTTATATTGTTCATAAAAGGCAAATTCCCCAAAGGTATGAAGCATATTAACCCGTATAAATGTTGCATATTAAGGAAATGTTAAAAATAAATTTTTTACAGACTATATTGTAAGAAAATATTGTATGGTAATTCTTAAATATGGTTGCCATTATTGAATGCTAATTGTACAGCTAATTTGTTTTAAACAGCTCAAAGTATGTATCGCATTTAATGCAACCTTAGCTGACAGGAGAAGTCTTAATATACACTGGTTTACAACGTTGATACTTGCTAGTATGCTTTAACGAGAATATATGAACAGTTATATTTGGGTATCATTTATCAACGTGTCTGAAATGTAGTTTGCGTGTTGTATTGAGCATATGCCACATGTTGGCAATGTACAATTAAAATGTACGTTTGTACCTACTTTAGATACACTTACTTCGAAAGGAGCATTTCATGGTCACTAATTTTGACGTGGTCGTAAGTCCATCGTGCTTGATGAGATATCTAGTTGCCAACCTCAACTTTGAACTTTCCGTCAACAAGCTCAACAATAGATTCGTTGAGTCCAAAGTTTGCCATCGTCTTCATAAAACATTAGGAATAAAAATGAAATATATATATATATATATATATATATATATATATATATATATATATATATATATATATATATATACTCTATAAGCGAAACAATCGATGAAAGATGTGATTGTTTCAATTGGATTTTTAATGTAGTGCTATAAACTATGGGAACCTGGGTGAAATATGAAAATAAGTGCCATATTTGTTTTATCCTATATATTTAGCAAATTAAAACTAAACCGACGATGGAATTTATGATTTTACCTGATAATAGATGGTCCAAGATCAAGGTGATGGTGTTTTATATAGTATTGGATTTATTACTATTTGCATTATTCGCATGCCTCTAAACTTGAAGGATCTAACACTGCCAACCTACGCACTTTAAAGTATGAGTAAAATAGAATATTAGCGCTCTAACTAATAGAGGCAATATGTCGTTTATCAAAATCACATCTTGCAAAACTTGTGTTTGCAAAGAACGGAATATAGGTCTAATTGAATCAAGAGATATAGCAGAATGACAGTGAGTCAAATGAACCAAGTAATGACGCCAAGTGCTGCTAACTATTTTGCTGCTCTTATCACACAGACAACATAACTTTTGTGGTAGGGAAATAAAACTCACTCTCATTGGAAGAAATATAATCATAATAGCATGGCGTTTAAAATGTGCGTATAAAGCGTATTTGTATTCCGATACTATTGCTTCTGTCTCCTTGTGAAATTGTGATCCACCAATGGCGCAATATTACAAATATATAAAGATTCTTTCAAATGCAGGCTTATAAATCAGTGATGAGTGTAGTCTCATTTATTAATCATACATGTTATATGAAATAAAAATGTATATGTATGTATGGATATATCACATAGATTTAAAATAGAATAGGAGTTTAAAGTGTTGGTATAAAGCAAATTGATATCCCAGTACTATTCGTATATCAAATTGCGATCCACCAATGGCGAAATAATACGAATTTATAAATATTCTTTCAACCGCAAGCATAGAGATCAATAATGAATGTATCCTAATATGAACCAATCATTAAAAAAATAATAGTCCTTGTTTAGTGAATTATATTAAAATGCTACACGATCTCATACGAATCAATTCTTTTTTCCATTCCTCTCTCGTGTGTAAATAACAAACAAGCACACATTTGGACTGAAAGAGAACAATTTTATGCGCTGAATGAAAACTTTGAAACTGAACATGAACCGATTAAATTACAGTAATCCGTTCTGTCCAAACGGCATTTATATATCTTCCTTGAGCTCCGTGTATAGTGTATAAAATGTCAATGCTACATAGTTGCAATAGCTAGTAAAACTAGGTCTATATGTTACTGTTATCGGCTATGAGGCACACATACTGTGTTGTGTTTGATTCCTTTGATTTTATCTTCTTAAACCTATTATACAGGGGCGAAAATCTATGGCACGCAAAATGGTTCAAAATAGATGAGCTGGAGCAATTGTAGGGTGAGCTTGGAGCGAACATAGGGTGAACTGGAGCAATCATATGGTGAGCTTGGAGCGATTGTACGAAGTGCTGGAGCAATGGAAGGGTGAACTGAAACAATCGTAGGTTGAGCTTGGAGAGATCGTAGGGTGAAGTGGGGCTATCGTAGGGTGGACTTTAGCAATCATAGGGTGAGCTTGGAGCAATTGTAGGGTGAGCTAGAGAAATCGAAGGGTGAGCTTGAAGCGATAGTGGGGTGAATTTGAGCAATCATAGGGTGAACTGGAGCAATCGTAGAGTGACCTAGAGCTATCTGAGGGTGAGGTTAGAGCGATCATAGGGTGAGCTTATATAAAGATAATTAAATACAATAAGAACATATTGCCACTTGGCTTGACATACCTCCATGCTCACTCTACGATTGATCCAGTTCACCTTTGGATAGCTCAAAACACCCTACGATTACTCCAGCTCATCCAGTTGGAACGATTTGAGGTTCCGTACAAATCCATGCAAATGCGAGCGTTGTGGATTTCCACAGATGTCATACGACGATGTATTTCGACCTATGAAGGATGGTAATATTAATCAAGCGGTCCAAACGAGAAGAAGGAGTGGAAAAAGGAGGAGTGAGTTAGAGAGACAGAGAGACAGAGACACAGAGACACACATAGAAAGAGAGCAAATTCTATAGTGCTGTGGAGACGAATTGGTATGGTAAAACGTTTTACGATTTCACAAACAGATTAATTTGTAAAACCTCACATCCTGAATCAGTTAGATTATTGGACTGGTCAGTGAGTTTTTGAAATTAATTATGGTTAATGAATCATTATGACATCGCATATACACTTGATTACTTGGATCCTCAATTATTATAAATCGGGGTGGAGCTGTTGGTGCAAATGAATATAAAATATATCTTTGCTTGGCTTGATTTGACCTTTCGATATTTGTTTGCTAACTTCCTTCGATAGCATCACATACTAAATTCACTGCAATCACCGAGGATATATATATACATTTTGAGGAGCAATATGTCTACCACCACTATCTGGGTCATTGTTATGTTTGAGGATAGTTGAACCCTTGTGTTGTTGTTTCCATGCGGTGAGTATCATAGTAAACGTTTCACTGATCAAATCATTAATGGATTTTTTTAAGTTCTTTTGCGTTATACCTAGGAAACTTGAAATTCGGTAGATCAGCTTCTGTTATATTGTATACAGTTAGGAAATTTCGTTTAGATTAATTAATGTTGTCATCGCTATGATCAATTATTTCTTGAATTACTGCTGGGTGATATGTTCTATGTCGGATACAAGTTGATTTAATATTTCAATTCGTTTAATGTTTTCACTCCGATTAGACTCATGGAAAGCCTGTTGTAGCCGTTGTAGTTGTTGACTGTGTTATTGATTGATCTCTCAAAAGTGTTCAATAATTCTGTTACGATATATATTTATATATGTAATTGATTCTAAAGTCTGTCCAACCTTAAATCTCCAAAAGGTGGAATCCTGATCAACAAAATGAAAATAACTACATGGTATGATTGTTTATCCGTAACATAATCACATTTTTTCTGTTCAGGTGGAGGTGTTTTTTCAGGCCATCCTAGCACGATACTTATAGAACTTTGATAGATGTCTACGACATACCCGGTCGAGTTTATCTTAATCGCGGATGATAAGTGTTGGTTCATGAACTCTGATAGCAATTTTCGATTGTTTTCCAGTAAAGGATTTTATTCTGCGTTGTAATTCATGATTAATTTGTTCAATTTGGTAGGATGCAGTTGGTAAGGAAACAATATTCCAGTCAGGAGTTCCGTCTTGTTTATTCTTACTTGCAAACATCAAGGAATACTTCTGTTGTTGACCACCAATTGGTGCTGATCAAATATTAGACCAAATGCGATACACGTAATTTTGTCAGTGCTACCTCCTTCACGGGAACCATATTAGGGAAATTCACACTGAATTCATGATTGTTTGATGTTATTGAGATCATGCTGGTTTTCACCGGGGTTGTGTTTGCCGCTATTCGTTGAAGTAATTCCATTGTCGATATGACATTGTTTTTATGCTCATATTGTTTTTTTAATTTTGACATCGCGGAATCATAAACACGTACCATCGCGGAAAACTCATTATCGGATATTTGTCACAGAATTAGGCGAAAATTGAATTTATTTTCTTCTTGATTTACAAACTAATCTCACCATTCTTTTTGGTTTCGTCGTACATGTGTTGCCTGGGGTGAATAAGTGGTTTTTCCCAAGGTAAGCGGCGTGTTACGATTTGCATGTGCCTGATTTTGAATTACATGACATCCGGAACATTAGTTTCACGTAGGGCACGGTAATCTTGCTATGCTTTTTGCTCACCTATTTGAGGGTATATAAGGCAGAATATTTATGATCAATATTATGGACCTAAAGTATTTAATCACATGATAGATAGCTCGTCATTCAATCTCCAGCCAAAGGGGTGAGTGTTAAATTTATATTTCGTTTTATTGTGAATTTTATTCAGTTTATCATTTCATATAATGATGCCTTTATTGCAATGCAGATTTTAAACGTGGAATATTTGGAATTACTAGTCACTATTAGACTTTAAATGCAATAGCGTGATCTAAGGTTTAGATTATTTTTTGAGACAGCTATTATTAGTTTGGTTTCTTTATTGTAGCTGATGGCGCATCTGATGACGCATCCAGTGGCGCATCTGATTGCATCTCTGATGGCGTCTGATGGCGTCTCTGATAACGCATCTGATAGCATCTCTGACAGCGCATCTGATAACATCTGATAATCTCCGATAACGCATCTGATAACGTCTGATAACACATCTGATAACGTCTGATAACGCATCTGATACGTCTGATAACGCATCTGATAACGTATGATAACGCATCTGGGAACATCTCTGATAACATCTCTGATATCGTAGCTGAAATTGTTGCTGATTTATTGTGCAATCGAATTGAAGTATCTGACTGTCTGTCTGTCAGATTGTCTGTCCGTCTACATCTGTCGTGACGTGTAAATATCCGGAAATCTAGAAGTCCGAGTGTCTGAACTGTCTAGAGTTGTAAACATCCGGGGTGACATCTAGGGTATTGAGGAACGTTAGTTCTAGTAGATTTTGTATGCTGTCTGTACGTATAACTGTGGTGGATCCGTGAAGGGCAAGTGACCGATAAAAGTATTGAGTCAACCCTAGGTCTTCGGGGAAACTGGGCAGCGATTCAACTGTGGGTGAATCGTACGGTTATACAGGGTCGAGATACGTGTGTGTTGCAATTGTAGTACAATTGAATACAGTGTTGTATTTACATGGTTACTTCAAATCGCAATAGTATTTCAAGGCATTGCATGATTCTCAATAAAAGCTAGCAACTTGATTAAATACATGTATATGTTCGTGCTAGTTGTCGCAATCCATACGTGCGATTATATAGTATGACGCTTGTGTTTATTATCGTAATTTATACTTGCGTTAATATAACTTTTGTAAAGGTTCTTTGGATCTGTGTATAGTCCAAGAGATTCCTTTGTATCTGTGTTTTGTTTTGTATTAATATTTAATTTATTCAAGTATTGTGAATGGTTGTGAGTGTAATTGTAGGTTGAACGCATGGATTATTGTGTTGTTACATCATAATTTTTCATAATTTATTTCATAAATTTATAATTACTTTCTCATACTGTGTTTGTGTTGTTCATTTAATCCAGAATCCTCTCGGTAACAATTCTGTTAGAATAGTAATGTGTCATCGAGGGAAGATGATATCATCGAGGATGATTGGGAGTACGCGCTTGACACAACATGGAACCTAACTACGTAGTCTTGTAGTTTACGCTTGCTGCATGATGATATTTTTTGTTATAATCGAAATAATTTCAGCGATTGTTGTCGTCACTGACATACGAATTGTAACAGCTATCGGGGCAATCATTGTCACAGAAGAGATTATTATACCGGCTCCGGTGATTACACCCGATACGGAGTACACTGTAACATTGGCTGCGGTAATTCTTTGTCGGACTTTTTTTATTTTACTTGATACTCCTCAATGAGTGTTTTGAGTTTACCTAGTTTGAAATTCTCTGACCTGATCATAGCAATACTGCTGTGACGTTGCCAGTGATAACATTTTATTTATTACAATAGATTTAAAATTTATGGCGTTAAATTACCCAATACAATTAAGTTGTTTACTTGAATCAGCTACCAATTCTACATGCCATGTTATTGAAACCCTAGCCAAATTATTATCAGTGGATATCATAGTGAATCGTTCAGTTGTTCCTTTGTCGATGATCGTTGATATCATATTTTTGACCCCAGATGAACTCGTTGATGAAATATTAAATTTAGTTAGTGACACTAGTGTTAATCCACAAATACCTTTGACGGTCGCGTTGATATTTAATATGTTAGTGGATGGTGTCCACGAAAATGATCCGTGTTGGATCGCGTACACATTTTTTACGATAATTGTTCTTCGTAAGAGATTTTTTTTCAAGCTTTTCTATCGACCTCGGTATATCATACCTGATGACATCGTTGGTCGTTTTAATATCTTCGCGAACAAATTATATTCGCGGATGAACCGCGGTTATTTCATCGAGTTTCGTGATAATACCATCGAGATGTCTTCGAGTTTAGCATTTTTACAAAAAAATATCGACGGCATCATCGGTTTTTTTGTAATGTTTTACGTAACATAGTAAATTGTTCGATATGAGCGTCATAATCGGATCGTAGTTTTGTCAAAACATCGATAGTGTTTTCTATCTCCGTGAGTTTCGGTGTATTCACCGGGGATTTCCAAAGAAATCTAGTACTACTAAAATATCAACCAGGGAAACATTACTAGTTTTGAATTTACCCTGATGATCTTGAAATACAACTATTTCATTTTGATCAACATATCGAATATTTCATCTGCGATTTTTATGTTAACGGTTGCAGATATCTCCTTGGTGGGTTTTTCAGGCTTGATATAGATCTCCCCCAAATATCAATCATTATACTCTAAGATCTCTCCAAAAGGCAATTACTCGTACATTCGTGTACGGTTTTATGTGGTCGTTTTCCCGATGATGAAATAGCGTTGAGGACATTAATAATATATATTTGCTGGTCATTCATTTTCTGTGTTGGTAGCGTAAAATACCAGATAGGAATTTTAAACAGATAGGAAATTTAGCTTTTTAGCAGCATCGACTAAATCAAAATTTGACACGGGAACTATAGGTTCTCGCGATGGAACCTTAGGTTCTCGAGTTAGTAAACTGTTCCTAGTCTCAGCTATCTTGTAAGTGAAAACTCACCCACCCCCGACAGTGTGTTCATTACTTCCGCGTTAGTGATAAATCACCGAACACCATCACACCCGTCTTTAGAATTACGGTCTATACAAAATCGTTCTATTCGAGTAAGCGCATATTTGTCTATAAAATTATTTGTCAATGTGGCTTTATTGTATGCGGATTACGCAGCTGCAACGAATTGGGCAGTGTTTAAAGTGTCAAATAATCCTTGGAAAGATTTTTCAATGTGTTGAGGTAACTAAAAGGGGATTTTCGTTTCGTCTGATGATTTCTTCTCTTATTGTTTTGATTTTCGAGTTTAATGTGCGTTTGATTTCATATTGTTTGCCCAATTCACTTCTGACTTATTCGATAGCAATGAACAGCGCTTGTTGCGCTACAGAATAGAGATCGATTAAACAAACAAGAACGCAGCCATATGATATTTGATAAATTAGGCGTTAATAAAGTCTCGCTGAGAATAAACGGACAGCAGGAACCATCCGAGGATATACAACTTGATTACGAAACGAACCAAATAGCACGTGTGTATCATCGTCTGCTGTCATATATGTGACGCAAACAAAATGTCGATACCTGTTTGCCAATATCACAGTTGCATTTTAAGAGCCTATATCCAGTCTATTACTTTTCGCTCGAACATCTTGATTTAACAAGACAATCCGTCGTTTATATACACTTTAGAGCTCGTGTAACCCCTGCTGGTGTTAATTAGAGCGGTTGCTGTCATTCTCAGTGATAAATCAATGCAACTCGAAGGTGTTGGTGGACGGATGAGAGTAATCGATGCGCCAGTGGAAAACATGTAACAATTAGATCAATCTGTTATTAATAAAATGTCATATAGTGTTGTTAGTGTTACTTTGACTCCTAGTCAAATTAAAAAATTGCAATCGGAATCAGCTAAAAAATGTGGAACTACAATCACGCTGAAACACAATCAGATGTCTGGTGGTAAGACTAAATTGTCACTGACAACTCCTCAAATAAAACACTTCAATGATAGTTTCAAAGATAAAACAGGCGATCAGATCACTTTCTCTGCAGCCGCGACCAAACACATAATGCAATCAGGTGGTATAGTCCCGTTGTTAGCCGCGATTCCAGCGCTAATTACAGAAGCAGCCCCAGCGGTGACTAAAGCGGCAGCTTTAGGGGCCGTTGGTACCGCGATAGGAATGGCACTAAAGAAAGCTACCGGGATAGGGTATAAAAAGGGAAAGGGTCTAAGACTACCGGGAACTCCGCACTCGTGGTGCAAGGGAAGCGGCCTAAGAATCCCATGAACGGTTTATTAGCTCGGGAACCTTTGGTTCCAATGTCAAATTTTGATTTACTCGATGCTGCTTAAAAACTTGCGATTAAAAACTTCGTAGGTGTCTTTATGAAAGATCAGTTGTCGGCACAAATAAACAGCGTTAAAACCGGTATCATTAATCTCGATAACAACCCCGGACCTGGTACTCACTAGGATGCATACGCGATTGATCCGCGTGTGATTCTTTAGTTCGATTCATACGGGTTAGCGCCCCCGAAAGAATTGATGCGTTATATAAACCGCTTGAACACCCCTCGTTGGTACCCAACGCTACCAACACAAAACAAATGAATGACCCACCAATATGCGGCAACGAAATATTAAATGTCCTTGACGCTATTTCAACATCTGGAAAACAACCTCACCGGGTCGTAAATGAATATACTAGTAGTCGCTGGCAATCTAAAATTTGAAAATCGAAGATTTTAGAAAATTAATTAGTTTTACAATAACATGATTGATATTTGGGGAAGACCTTTATCAACGCTGAATAAACCCGATGCAGATGGCACTGCTACTGGTGAAGTGTAGCAAGTGTTGATCCCAAATAAATAGTTATATTTCAAGAATGTCAGGGTAAATTGAAAACTAGTAATACTTCCCTGGATGATATTTAAGTTAAACAACGAGACGCAACAGAAGATACTATTGCGTTGTTTTCCAATCAGGGTAGACTCAAACCAGGTGTACTTATTTCAACTATTGTGAATAGAATTAACGATTTAGAAATACTAAAAACTCTACGCGATGAATACAACGACCATAAAGCAAAATTCGATCAGTTTTCTGAATTACCAAAAAAAATGTAATTGACAATATTGACAATCTATTAGATTTTCTTGGTAATCCACCGGTGACCACACAGAAGCTCACAGAGCAAAAAACTTCTATGTTGGAACTAGCAACACTTCAAGTCAAATATGCAGATCACGTTGAAAAGTTTACATTGTCTTGTAAAAATATCGTTGATAAATTTTTTGCAACCACGCTGGATAAAATTAATATAAAACTCCCGATATTAAATAATCCATCGATTATCTTAAAGCAACCAGTAATGAAATACCCGCGATAAATCGACGAATAGAAGTTATTCGTGAAGATATTAAAACGACCATCAATATTATCAGGGATGATATGCCGAAGATGATAAGAATATTTGAAAAAACAAAAATTCTTCATGATAAAACCAACAACGTAGTATACACGATTCAATACGGATCATTTGTGTGGACACCATCCACTAACACATTAAAAAACACTGCGGCCGTCAAAGGGTATTTATCGATTAACACTAGTGACACCGACTAAATTGAATATTTCATCAACGAGTTCATCTGGGGTCAACAATACGATCTCAACGATCATCGACAATGATACAACTGAACAATTCATGATAGTATCCACCGATAATAATTTGGGTACGGTTTCAGTAACATAGTATGTGGAATTCGTAGCGGATTTAAGTAAACAACTAAAATGAAAAATCGTAAACGATTTGAAAATCATTGTCACAGAATTAGGCGAAAATTGAACTGATTTTCGTTCTTCTTGAATTGCAAACGAAACTCACCATTTTCTTGATTTCGTCGTACACGCGTTACCTGGGGTGATTGAGTGGTTTTCTCCAAGGTAAGTGGCGTGTAACGATTTGCATGTGCCAGTTTGTTATTTACATGAAATCCGAAATACTCGTTTCACGTGGTGCACGACAAGCTCGATGTGATTTATGTTCACCTATATAGAGTATATAAGGCGAGATATTTCTCATAATAATTACGGGAACCAAAATATCTAATCGAAGGATAGATAAGCTCGTCTTTCAATCTCCAGCCAAAGGGGTGAGTGTTAAATTTACATTTTCGTTTTATTGTGAATTTTATTCAGATTATCATTTCGTATAATGATGCTTTTATTGCAATTAAACGTGGAATATTTGGAATTATTAGTCACTTTTAGACTTTAAATGCAATATCGTAATCTACGGCTTAGATTATTTTTGAGACAACTATTATTAGTCTGGTTTTGTTTATTGTAGCTGTTACCGTGTTTCTGATACTGTAGCTGACAATCGCTGTTACCATAGATCTGATAATCGCTGATACCGTAGATGTCAATGTTTCTGATACTGTAGATCTGATACCGTAGATCTGATACCGTAGATGTCAATGTTTCTGATACCGTAGCTGCTAACGTAGTTGATACCATTTCTGATACCGTAGCTGTTAACACATCTGATACCATCTTTTGATAAACGTCTTTGATATCGTCTGATTTGTTGTGGGACATCTATTATTTGTTCCGGAACATCTCTGTATAAATATCTGAATGTGATTGTGCCGTTAATTTGTGCAAACGGAATTGAAGTATCTGTCTGTGTGTCGAACTGTCTGTTCGTCAACATCTGTGTAACGTGTAAATATCCGGAAAGCTAGAAGTCCGAGTGTCGGAGCTGTCTGAGTTGTAAAACATCCGGGTCGACATCTAGGGTAGTGAGAAACCGTTGGTTCTGGTAGATGTTGTATGTTGTCTGAACGTATAACTGTGGTGGATCCGTGAAGGGAAACGTCCGATAATAGTATTGGTCAACCCTAGGTCTTCGGGGAAACTGGGAGACGATTCAACTGTTGCTGAATCGTGCGGTTATACGGGGTCGAGACACATATGTGTATTGAAATTGTAATACAATTTAATACAGTGTTGTATTTGCATGCTTATGTCAGATCACAATAATATTTCAAGTGATCGCATAGATATCAATAAAAGCTAGCAACTTGATTGAATACAAGTATATGGTCGTGCTAGTTATCGCAATCCATCGTGCGATAGTATAGCTTGTCGTTTGTGTTCATTTTTCGTAATTTATACTTGCATTAATTTAACTTTCGTAAAGGATCCTTGGATCTGTGTATAGTCCAAGAGATCCCTTTACATCTGAGATTCCTTTTGTATTAATATTTAATTTGTTCATGTATTGTGAATGGTTGTAAGTGTAATCGTGGGTTGAGTGCATGAATTATTGTATTGTTACATCTGTATTTTTTTCATTTATAATTTATTACATAAATTTATATTTTCTTTCACAAATTGTGTTTGTATTGTTCATTTAATCCACCCTCCTCTCGGTAACAATTCTGTTACAATCATCACTAATGATTTCATCACCGACGATACCTTCCGTATCTCAATACCGCTATGATCAAGTCAGAGAGTCTCAAACTAAACTCAAAACCCTCACTGAGGAGTACCAAACAAAAAAAAATAAAATACCGAAGAAGAATTACCGCAGTTGATATTACTGTATACTCGGTGAGTGGTGTAATCACCGGAGATTGTATTATACACTCCTCGGTAACAATGATTGCTCCGATAGCTGTTCTAATTTGTATATCAGCGGTGATAACAATCGCGGTAATTACTTTGATTATAACAAAAAAATATCATCATGCTGCCAGCGTAATCTGCAAGATTACGTAGATAAATTTCATGAAATATCAACCGCGTACTCGCAATTATCCTCGATGATATCATCGTCGCTCGATGACACATTAATATATAATAGTGAATTTTCAGCGATGGAACGTATCTATGATTCCGCGATGTCGAAGTTAGAGCAGGATAATAATAATAATAATAATAATAATAATAATAATAATAATAATAATAATAATAACAATGTCAACACCGCAAGAACTACTTCAACAAATAGCGGAGAATACAAACCCGATGAAAACCAGCATGATCTTAAAAACATCAACCAATCCTGAAATCAGTGTGAATTTCCCAACTCTGCTTCCCGTGAAGGAAATAGCGCCTGCAAAACTAGGAGTATACCATAGTTGGCTTAACATTAGGTCGGCACCATTTGGTGGTCAACAACCGAATAATTCTTTGGTGTTTGAGAGTAAGAATAAACCCGATGGAACTCCAGACTGAAACGTTGTTTCGTTACTACTTTCTGGGTCATACCAAAATCGAACAAATCAATAATGAATTACAGCGTAGAATAAAATCCATTACTAGAAAAGAATCGAAAATCGCTATAACAGTTCATGAGCCAACATTATCATCTGCCATTAAGATAAAGTCACTGGGATATGTCGTATATATCTATCAGAGTTCTATAAGGACAATACTGGGTTGGTCTGAAATCCCACCTCAGACATCTTATCAAATACCTGAACCTAAACAATCTGATTATGCCACGGATATATAATCATATCATGAAATCAACCTATCAAATCGAAATTATTTACTTAACATAAAAAATGTAAAACTAACTGATAGATTCACATTTCTTGATAACAAAACCATGCAATGGAAATTAGGTTTTGAGGTACCTCCTGATTGATCCATTGCCATTGTATTCACTTTAAATAATGTCATTGGTTATTTGAAAGAGATTTATCAATTATATAAAACACAATTAGAACGACTACGACGGAGCTTCCAAGAGCATCTCTCTGATGTAACAAAACCACGTGAAAAGATAATAAAATATGTTGGGATATTAAATCAGCTTGTATCCGACATGGAATATATCAACACACGAATAATTCAAGTATTAAATAATGGCAAAAACGGAGATAAACAAAAATTCCAAACCAGTTACAATATCACAGAAGCCGATTTACCCGATTTCAAATATACTGCATATAAAGCAAATGAACTAAAATGATCTGTTAATGATCTCCTCGATGAGTTTTTTCTACAAATATTCGCCGCATGGAAAAAAAAATACCACAATCACAGACAACTATCCTCAAACATACTAATGATCCAGACGGTGATGGTAGGCGTATCGCTCCGCTCAACGTCAATATACCCTCGGTAATTGCATTGAATTTAGTATCTGATGTTATCGATTGAAGCTAGCAAATAAATCTCGAGCGAGGAAAACTGTCTTCATATTTTAAACTCAATCGTTTTAGATTATACTTGCGATGACTCTTTCACACCCTCCACTTGATCTTCTCAAGCACTTGACGGTCACGAATGCTCCATTCCTCTTATTTTGATACTAAGCAAAATCCTGTTGATAAAAATAGAAGTACATGGATATCAGAATATATACAGGAATGTAAATACATGAAGCTGGATATTTTGTTAAGTAGTTATGTAATGGTGTACGTACTTTGGTAGCAATCCATTTGTTACCTAGGTATGGTTAATGGAGTAGGTGGGTAACTGGTGTTTACAGAGTTGGATGGATTATGCAGATACTAAAATATATATGTTAGTAATGTATTATAGTTTTGAAATAATGTGTTAAATGGTTGTTCTTTCTAGAAACTAGGTAATCTAGTATGCAAACGTTTATACATTTACTAAAATACTTCTAGAAAATGTAACGTTTTTGAATATATGTTTAGACTTTACCTAAATGTGGGCATAAATACATACATACATATATATATATATATATATATATATATATATATATATATATATATATATATATATATATATATATATATATATATATATATATATATATATATATATATAATACCGTCTCGATTTTTTGGAACTATCTGCATTAAGCCAACTTTTCACACCATGTTAAAGCATTTAGAATGTTACTATGATTGAGTAAGAACTTTATTGTCTGAAGATATCGTCAGTGGTTTGTTTGTACAAGTATTTTTAAAAATATATAACCTTTTACAGGAGTGCAATAAATTATGAAAGAAAGTAGATGATACAAAAGAAAAAGGAACCGCATACATATGTTTTAGCAAATTAGGAAAGACTTGTCTCACAGATGAGATTTTTTTGCCGGTACAAAAGCATCCACACCTATGTATTTTCTGCCTATTAGTCACAATGACTCAAAAAAAGTGTGTATTAGGGACAGTATATAACACCACAGAATACAAATTATTAAAATTAGCCTGAACAGTACAGTATAAATTAGTTTACAGTATCCATGTTTGCTTTAGGAAGGTTGACCGCAAATCATACTATCTTAACAATCTGATATTCGCAGAAATCCGTCCCCCTACTCCATTTAACGTCGATAAATATGTTAACGTAGTAAATCATTACTCATTTTTTTTTTTTTTTAATACTACATATTTGTATTGACTAATCACAGAGTAAAGAAAAGCGAAATAATAGTAATATACTTAACTGATGGATAAAGAAGTCTCAGAACGATCATGTACAAATAAGTCACTGTGATCGAGTCTCAAAGAAGTATTACATCGTCATGTGGGTTGATCGTCTAGTCGACGTTAATTTCATTAAGTATATGCACGTTTTGTACAGGTCGGTCGATACCATATATAAAAGAGCATACCGTTGTATTTCAATTCATTTGATTTAACAGTCCACGGGACATACCGATCATTAAAGGTTGTTATTAATTATGCAATGGAGACTTTAATGACATATTTTGTCATTTATTTCACAAGCCAGACAAATATTTATACTGTTCATTCCTTTAAAGGAGAAAACATCCGCTCCGCATTGAGTTATTAGTAGACATCAAAGAGCATTATGGCATGTTGGTTACACTTACTAATTGCCGCAATAGTCATGATTTGACCATTCATATGACTCACCTGTACACAACTTGCATAAATTCAGTGACTAATTTTGTGAAAATTATGAAGATGAGCTAAACTATGATGATGTGTTCGCTTCCTAAATGACATTTGTATTGCCATGCATTCAAATGTGATCGACATGCTTAAGCAACACGTGTCATAGAGACACGCTAGGAAACACATGAACAAAATTAAATTATGAGCCAATAAGATAAACTAAATGAAGAAAGAAATAGTTGCTGATGCAACAGTTTTGCTAGCATCCCCTTTTCAAATATGTTATAATGTTTTGAAACTATTTGTATTATAAATATCACACAAACATAAACTATTTATCAAAAGGTTTTAATTTTTTGTAGGGTTTCGGTGTGTATTTGGAGGTATCTGATAACACTATATAATTCTTCTTAACACGAAATAGTCGTGTTGATCATATTATAATTCATAATTCAAATTAAAATTATATCTGTACGAAATATTTGATTGTGTAGATAACGCTTCCTTTGATCCATCATGTACCCATCTTTGAACCAATGTGACTCATAGATCTTCAGTTATTATACAGAATATCACTTACAAACAGTCCGAATCAATCTTCATTGAAACATATCAGTGTTACATGTATTTTATATTGAATTAACCAATTTGAAACACCAACTGTGAAGTAAAGATGTTACAAATATCTTGTGAGACTGAGAATAAATGAAGATGTATAACTCAAATTCAATTCTAATTAAAACTGTGTTTGTTTATTCGAGTTGCTTTTACAGTTTACACGATAATTACATTTGTCTAGATGCTACTGATTTAAGTAAATTGTGAAATCTTAATATAGGTACAACGAATATTTTCAAAACAATGGAACTAATAACGTTTAAGTATGATGTGATGAAAACTTACAACTTGTTTATATAACTGAGTCCTCTGTTGGTCTTACCTCCTCTTCTACCGTTAGTGCTTTCTCCACATGAGATCGACCATCATTCAATTCGCTCACAAAAACGACGTGAGCATTAGGATCGTTTACATGATTCCTCTTTAAGTTTAAAATGGGATATCTAGACCGCCTCTCAGTTGGAAAGTAAAATCATCAAGAAGGTCAGTATCACTGAATTTCCGTTTGTCTGCCTGTAAACTGGTAGCCACATCTATGACCCATAATGTTTTCGACTCGATATGTGCTGCAGAAACAGATATAAAACAAAGGGTGATAATTCACTGTACAGAAACAAGACAAGGAACTAGTGAATTAATGTTATAAATAAAGCATACTCAGAGGTCATAACGTTTCTTTTTTTTTCTGGAATGGGTAGCAAATACTGGGAGAGGGATTAAATATTCGAATGATCTCTCTAAATTAAATTAGATCTGCACTTCTGTTGTCCTTATATTAATGTATCTTTTTTCTTTTGTCGCTACTTAAACTGTTTTAAATTTTATTATTAACAAAATCACGAATTTGAGGAAACAAAAAGCATACAAAGATTACATGTCAAATTAACGCTATAATACATATAACAAATAGTAAGATGATAGTGTTTCATAATGTTTGAATGTCTTGATATATAATAAAATATATTGTAATTATAAAGGAGACTTTATATAGATATGGTCTGAAATATTCAAATATATTTAGTACATTAGTCAAACAAATGTTACATATGTAGAAAAAGTATTTTGAAGACTCGTTTTAGTAGACCACAATACATTCGAATTAGACCTGATATAATGTAATTCAAGAAAAAAAATATTACAAGAGTTTATTTGTTGATGACTAATTTATTAAATGTCAAATAAATGATAATATAGATACTTTTGTGTACGTGAGTGAGTAGCCATCTCCGTAAAGTTTGAGCCTGTTATTCTAATATTTAGTTGAATAAAATATAACATCATTTACTGTGTTCTTTATGTTAAGATTTAACAATGTCGATACAAGGAGAGCATACTATTGGCCATAATAACAGTTTCCCCATATATAAACAGATTCAGAAATGTTTTTAATCACAATATTAGTTCAGTTGAGGAGTCATTTTGTAATATTGCGCAATTTGTTTTAAATACGATTGGAAATAGTTACATAATCATAAGTAAATACGCAGAAGAAATGTTGTGCATGCTGAAAATACACTATGGAAAATAATTGATCACACGGATTAATTTATTCCGCACCCTACACTGTCTCTTTATTAACATAAATAAATTAGATGGATTACTTAACTCATCATCAGCACTTCCTTATCCTGATATACGGTATATAACAGGGTACATTACATGCCATGATTATTGACGTAATGTTCATGTTTACCCGTGAATCACTCAATGTTTAATTAGTAGAATGTATACAAATAATGATTGTGAATATGTTTTAAGTTCCTTTGTGGAAACGACCTACTATACGGCATTTATTAGAATATTAGGAAGAAGCTTGAACTAAAACATTTGATATGTCTTACACTCCATTCCAACCCACATTGGAAGAACTTTCGACTGTGCTGGGACCTTTCTTAAAGTTTCAAAACTAGAAAAGGAAATCTTTCGATTAAAACATCTTTTTCTGATGTTAATCGTCAAAATGTCTGTATGAATGTCGTAATGAAACCCGTAGTTGTATCTTTGCTTTGCGCTCTTTTGTGAAACAGTGTTCTGGTCGGATTAAGGTTAATTATTTTAAGAAAAATATGCTGAACTGTAGCAGGAGATTAATACTATGATTAACATATTTATGGAACATTACTCGTGTCTCTGAATAAAGAACATTAACAATGACTGAGGTCACATTTATAAGGATAGGTTACGTGGTACGAGTGCAATGTCGTTATGCGGAAGGGAACTCATTCGTAATTGTGGCCGTGTTATTCATGCGGCAGCAACAAACAAAAGCAATTTTGTGGTGCAAAGACATAAAATCAGAGTGTACTATGAGACGATAATCGTTAAATTGTGAAATAAAATACAAGTGTGCTAGTGTGTGAATCAATTAAGTTGTGACAAAACAAAATATAAGCAGGCGTTTGTTTTATACATGTTAGGAGGCGTTTGTCCAATTAACACTATGTTGTCAAATGGGAGATTTTATATGTATTAGTTTTTTTTCGAGGGATAGGTGCGCAAATGTGTGTTTTGTGATGTGACACCTTATATTGATAACGGTCTTAGCTTTCCACCCTGTTTACTTTCTAGAATCGTAACATTCTTGGAGCAATATGATGTTCTGTTTAATAAAGCTTTGTATGCTTTGGGAAATTTGTTTCTACGTACCTTTATATATTCCAATGCCATTGTCTGGATTAACGGTGGTATAAAATGGCTTCACGCCAATTATCCGTCCCTAAATACGTATCACCATTGTGACAATATATTTCCACAAATATTCATCAGTCCACATATATTGAATAGTGAAATGTTTAATAGGGGAATATACTTACTTAGTTAACCGCTTTCATAATATATACACGGTTGTTGTTTCACGTATCGTACACAGTGTAGGACTAATTTATTTACTTGAAATCTGACAATACGAACTTCATATTTTTGTTTTTTTCTTTAACTGGTATTGTACATGTCAGTCGAATATCTCTTATATAAAATCTTATGCAAAATTACTGTTATTGGCAAAATACTTTTGTTATTATTCAATTTAACATATCAACACTGTTGTTCGGCTAATCCAAAAGTCATAAAAAGCAGAGGGTACAACAATTTGGAAAGATATTGACGAGAATTGCTGGATATTGCAGAAATAAAAATACTACATTATGAGAGTAGGTACAGCGTTTGCTAGTAAAACAAGAGCCTGCACTTCTATATCATTGTATTTTTTTTTGTTTCATCATAACATGTTTCGAAAAGTACGGAGCAAACACATCGTAAAATGAACTTATTAATTCTTAAATTTATTGGGAAGTAGCAATTATTTATAATTTAAACATTCTTCACTTCATTTTACCACTGACGTCATGGAAAATCTTTAAATCACAAAGTTGGTTTATTTGAAAGCGTCCGCTTTTACATAATGAACGCATTGATCTCTTTCTCTGAAAATGAAATTTCATGATCCTTAGATGTGTAATTTTAAGATGTCAAGTACATAAAAATAAGCGTACTTTTGCGTATATTACATTTAAGTCATTTATTTGTAAATTTGTTTGTTTGTCAGATTCAAATTTGGCATTTTAAGTTTAAGATTCGTTCATTGGGGGTGACCTGTACTTTTCAAAATTAACCCCAGGTGTTGACCTCATTTCTGACTTGGCTTCAGAGTTGTAAACAAGTTTTTAAAATGATCGGATGGTTCCAAGGACATTATGGAGCTTTGTATAAACATCTTTTCATTTCAGTTTGGTCATACGTGGTACGTGAGTCTTTGAACATGAAGTGTGTTCTAAAAAATTCTAGATCACGTGACCCCTTTCTTGTTTACGTAAAAACAGTTATATAAATTAATTTTTGGAGCGAACTATTAGAATAGAAGTACGACTGTTAGAATAGTAAGTTGTGCGTCGCTTTGAGTTATTTTAAATTACCTTGTACTAGAAATTATGTCAATTCGTTTGGATCAATAGGAATTATTTTGTTATTTATCTGGAAAAGAATTGTGCTTATATAATTTTTTTTACCAAGAACTAAATTCATCAAGTGACATCGTCTGTCTTCCATCTTGGATACTTCGCTGAGATTCGAACTTGGAATTATTTGGACATTTCATTACCAGAACTTTTGCAATTTCTCTAGTGGATAATATTTTGAATTATTTTTGTATTAATTTTGGTATTGATTCTAAAAACAGAAAGTTTATTTTTCTTTTCTGGAAAATATTTGTGCTTAATAAATTATTTATTAGGTTTTTACAAGCTTGTTATTTTCATTCTTTCTATGTTACTGTTTTTTTTAGCCTAAGCACGTAACATATACATTGGGAGCTCGTTCGGGATTGGGATCGATTGGAATCTGGCTAGAAATAATTTCAGAAAACGTTTGTTTAAAATTTTAATTTCCCTAGTTTTTTAACGTTTTGGTGAGATTGAAAGGATTGTATTAAAATGACATCTAAAGTAGAAATATTTCTTTCTAATCCTACTCAGGAACAATTAAATCTTTTCCAAAAAAATGAATTGATTCAACTTGCCAGAAAATATGATCTTTCCGAATTCAAAACTTCTTTAACGAAACAAGATATCAAAAAGATTTTGGTCCAATATTTGGTAGAACAGAATGTTTTGGAGAAAAGTACTTTGATTTCGGTCACTAAGTCTGCATCAGAATCTGACATTAAAATAAAGGAGTTAGAACTAAAATTCAAGATGGAATTAGAGTTGAAGAAGCTAGAATTTCAGGATAGGGAGAGAGAGAGACAGAAGATAGAGAAAGAAAGACAATTATAATATGAAAAAAGGAGAGATAGAGACAGGAAAGGGAGAAAGAAAGACAATTACAATATGAAAAAGAGGAGAAAGAAAGACTATTACAATATGAAAAAGAGGAGATAGAGACTGGAAAGGGAGAAAGCAAATTAATTACAATATGACAAAGAGGAGAAAGAATGACAATTTGAATTGCAAAAGGAGCTTGCACATTCGGTTACAAGAAAAACGAATTGATAAAGAGAGAGAGAGAGAGAAAGAGAGAGAGAGAGAGATGGACGAAAGGGAATATCAATGTAAATTGAAAGAAATAGAGCTGGCAAGTGAAAAACACATTCATACTTCAAATCCAAATTTAAGTTTTGAATATTATATGAGTGCCCCCTTTCAGAGAAAAAGAAGCAGACAAATACTTCGTTCGTTTTGAAAAAGATGCAGAAAATTTAAAGTGGCCAAGGGAGCAATGGACTCAGTTACAACATTATCAAAATCTCAAGCAAATGATATTAATTGAAGAGTTCAAAAACTGTATCCATAGTGACGTTAAGTCTTATCTCGATGATAATAGGATTGAAAACTTGGAGAATGCTGCTCGAGCTGTTGATGAATATTCTTTGAAACATAGAGTTAATTTTGTTAACACGACTTCTATTCAACAGTCTTCTGACAGAAAAGTATTTCAGCCTAATACCAGCCCTTTTAAAACTCAAACAAGCACAATTTAAAAAAATCAAACGTCAGAGAAGCTTGATTCTAGATCATTGTCTCTTCCGACGTGTACCTATTGCAAAAAAGGACACGTTATTTCTGATTGCTACAAATTGAAAAATGAGCATCAGAATCAGGATCGACCTGTTCCAAATGCTCTTATTTCTAAGAGGTCAAGGTCACGGTCATGTATTGAAAACAATACATTTGTTGGGTCTAATAAATCCCAGTCTGATTTTATTATGGAGAATTATGAACCATTCTTATCGAATGTTCTTTATCACTCTTGGGTGATTCAGCCAATCCCACCCCTATTAAACTTTTAAGGGACACAGGAGCTTCTCGCAGTCTTTTATTGTCAGGTGCTTTGCCTTTTCTTGAGAAGTCTTCTTCTAATGAAAGTGTTCTTATTCAAAGAGTTGAGTGCTGCTTTGTTAATGTTATTCTCCATTGTTTAAATTTGTCATCAAACTTAGTGTCAGGACCTGTGACAATCGGAACAGTCTCAGTTTTACCCGTTGAGGGCATTCATTTATTGCTAGGCAACGTATTAGCTGGAGATAAGGTTGTGGTTAATCCACTTGTAACTGACACGCCTGATTTGGATCAGAAAGTGGATCAAATTGAAAACAATTCCCTGATATATTTCAAGCTTGTGCAGTTACCAGAGCTATGGCAAAGAAAGCTCTTGAGAATGATGTTGATGAATTTAGTATTCCTTTAGCTAACACGTGTGTAGGTCAGGCTTTTGATGAGGTCACCTTTACTCTGTTGGGATCAATCAATCAGAAGGATTTGATCCTAGTGATCCTCTTTTAACAACTCATTCTCTTTATTCTAATCAGGGTGATAAACGACAGTCACTTGTCGTCGAACAGGAAAGGATTCTGAGATCTTCTGTTTGTTTCAAATAGCCAAAAATGACACTGAAGCCACTGAAGTTCAGGTATGTTATTTCATTAGAAATGGAATTCTTATGAGAAAAGTTAGACCTCCCGAGGTACCAGCTGGTGATGAGTGGTCGGTGAACTATCAAATAGTAGTTCCAAATCCTTACAAACAGGAGATACTTTTTTGGCACATGAAACTTCTTTTACTGCTCACTTAGGGATTAAAAAAACTTATCACGAGATCTTGATTCACTTCTATTGGCCAAAAATTAAAAGTGATGCTGTCAAACACTGTAGATCCTATCATACTTGTCAAATGGTAGGAGAACCCAATCAGAAGATACCTAAGGCTCATCTACAACTTATTCCTGCCTTTGACGAACCATTTAGTAGAATTATGGTAGATTGTGTAGGTCCTTTACGCAAGACCAAGTCAGGAAACCAATACCTGTTGACCTTTATGTGTGCGTCAACAAGGTTTCCAGAGGCAATCCCGATGAGGAATATAAAATCCAAAGCAATAGTAAAAGCTTTGATAAAGTATTTTACTCAGTATGGCCTTCCCAAATCTTTTCAGTCTGATCAAGGTACAACTTCATGTCTGGAATTTTCCAACAAGTTATGTATGAATTTGGCATTCAGCAATTCAAATTGTCTGCCTATCACCCTGAGAGCCAAGGGGCATTATAAAGATTCCATCAGACGTTGAAACATATGATCCGATCATATAGTTTTGATACTAATAAAGGTTGGGATGAAGGCATTCATTTAATATTGTTTGCTGTTAAAGAATCAGTTCAAGAATCATTAGGTTTCAGTCCCTTTGAACTGGCTTTTGTACACACTGTGCGTGGACCATTGAAGTTATTGAAAGATAATCTTCTTTCTAATGAAGATACTGAGATCAATCTTCTTGATTATGTTTCCTATTTTAGACATATGTTGTCAAAGGCTTGTGGGGTCGAAAGAGCAATTCTGCACTCTGCTCAATCTAAAATGAAATCAATATGTGATAAAAACTTTTTTTTCAGCCAGGTGATAGAGTCCTGGCTCTCTTACCAATGTCACAAAATCCTCTTCAGGCCGAATGTTATGGTCCCTACACAGTTGACTGGAAAATAATTGACTTAAATTACATCATAAATACTCCTGCGAAGCGCAAACAAAAACAATTCTGCCATATAAACATGCTAAAAGAGTATATTGAAAGAGATAACCATGCTAAATTTGTAATTAATTTAGATGTACCTGTCCCACTCATTGAAGGAATATCATCAGATTATGTTGATACTGAAATAACGAATCTTTGTAACTTAGAAATTATAAAAGATCTAGACTAGAAACTTTCCCATTTACAAGTGCAAGAAAGAAATGAACTGAAACAGTTATTACTTGAATATGAGCCCTTATTTCTAGATGTTCCTACAAGGACAAACACAATTTTTGATAACGTTGTAATTGTAAATTCCAAACCTGTCAAACAACATCCATACAGGATGAATCCACTCAAACAGGAATACTTAAAAAAGGAAATTCAATATTTGCTGGAGAATGATTGAATCGAGCTCAGTAAAAGTGATTGGTGTTCACCATGCATACTTGTTCCAAAACCAGATAAAACCTTCCGAATGTGCACTGATTATATGAAGGTGAACATTGTGACACAAACAGATTCAGTCCCATTATCAAGAATTGACGATCATATTGATAAAATCGGGAATGCCAAGTGTGTCACCAAATTTGACCTTCTGAAAGGATTTTGGCAGATTAAACTCACGGAATGAGCAATGGAAATCTCGACAGTTGTGACCCCAGATGGACATTCGGGATGAAAGGGTCGCCGAGTACATTTCAACGTCTTAGGAATAAAATTCTTTGACATACTGATTGATGCATGTTTGACAGTTAATTTACCTAAAAGCTAGTTCTGCCGTGCTAGTGTGACTTTTTTATGACATATTGTGCGACATGGACAAGTTAAAGCAATATATTACTAAGGTGGAGTTTGTTATTGCAGGAATATAATTGTGACATCCGGCACATCAAGAGTAAAGATAATTTATTAGCAGACGCTCTTTCCCGTGTATAACAATATATTATATCTTATATACTATAATTTATACGAGTTCTTTTCACCTCAAGTCTAAATTGGTTTGTGGTAAAAAGAAACTTTTACATATAAACCTTATTTTTTTTATGGGAGAAGGTGTTACGTATATTTGATTAAAGTCATTTTTTTTTAAATTTGTTTGTCTGTCAGTTTCATATTTGGCATTTCAAGTTTTAGATTCGTTCATTGGGGGTCTGACTTGTACTTTACAAAATAAACACCAGGTGTTGACCTCGTTTCTGACCTGGCTTCAGTGTTGTAAACAAGCTTTTAAAATTATTGTTTGGTTCCAAGGACATTATGGGGCTTTGTATAAACATCTTTCTATTTTAGTTTGGTCATACGGTAGGTACGTGAGTTTTTTGAGCGTAAATTTGATATAAACTAATCTAGAAGTTCACGCGGCCCCTTTCTTATTTACGTATAAAAAGGTTTATAAATTATGTTTTGGAGCGAACTATTAAAGTAGAAGTAGGTCTGTTAGAATACTAAGTTGTGTGTCTTTTTGAGTTATTTTAAATTACCTTGTACTGGAAATTATGTCAATTTGTTTGGATCAAGAGGAATTATTTTGTTTTTTAACTGGAAAAGAATTGTGCTCATAAAATTTTACCCAGAACTGACTTTCTCAAGTGACATCGTCTTCCATCTTGGATACATCGCTGGGATTCGAACTTGCAATTATTGGGACATTTTATTACCAGGACATTTGCAATTTCTCTAGTGAATAATATTTGAATTTTTTTTGGCTTAATTTCGGAATTGATTCTTAAAACAGTAAGTTTATTTCTCTTTTCTGGAAAATATTTGTGCTTAATAAATTGTTTATTAAGATTTTACAAGCTCGTTATTTTCACTCTTTCTATGTTACTGTTTTTTGAGCCTAATCACGTAACAATACAAATAAAGGTATCTACATCAAAACCGTCATCGTTAAGGACTTTACGTTCATTTGCATTACTACAGTGAGAATTAGAAGATGGTAAGCTTACGATTTTAGTCAATTTCTTGATACAATATGACATTGTTTCTCTACAGTTTATTGTACGTTATCTCCAATATCTACCTAAATTCACTGTTAACCTTTTTTTTTTATTATGTAAACGTTCTTAAAAAAGCAGCATACATTTTGTATTCTTGTGTCACTACTTTTTAATATATTTAATTCTCAAGATGAATGAAGTGTTGCTTCTTTGTAATAACATTTTAGACTACTGTCACCTTAGAACAGAATATTACAGATTCACATGTTTCTCTAAAATGGAACAAAATGTTTTATATTATGTACCACATATTTCTATTCTTCATTGATCTAAATGTTGCAAGTCTTTTAGATTATATTTTATGACATCACATTTTCGTACGAAACGAAAAGATATAATACTGGCAACTACAATTTTGACCAACAACATTTCGATGTTCGGTTATTTTGAAGCTTTCAATATTGCTGAATACATTGTTCGTATGACTAGTGTTTTCGCTTCTGGTAAATAATATTCAGAAATGTTCTTTTGTCCCGCGATGCCACACCTTAATAGATGTCTACGTTGTCATATTGTCAAGTTTTAATTTCATCTTGATAGCTTCTCCAAGACGTATTGTTAGCATCAATCACTACAAGTAAGCACATATTATGTGTCTTTTTCTATTTTCTCTTATTCGTCTTCTTAGTATTTATTATTATTATTTTTATTTTTATTATTATGATTATTATTATTATTATATTATTATTATTATTATTATTATTATTATTATTATTATTATTATTATTTTTATTATTATTATTATTATTAGTATTATTATTATTATTATTATTATTATTATTATTATTATTATTATAATTATTGAATTTACGGTATAACATTAAGAAATATTCGATTATGTTGATGGTCAAGATAAAGTGT
The DNA here is from genome assembly GCA_029339505.1 of Unio delphinus. Lineage (NCBI taxonomy): Eukaryota > Metazoa > Mollusca > Bivalvia > Unionida > Unionidae > Unio > Unio delphinus. The sequence continues at coordinate 3,669,764 of JAQISU010000147.1, forward strand.
GTATAAATAGCATTGTATAACAATAATGGAGCAGAATGTAAGTGATAACCGTCGGTAAACACTTGCCTCTATTGATTTAATACGGGAAATCATTATGACTGGTGCACATAAGTAAAAAAAAAAACATGATCCGTTTACAACCGTACAGCTACTTGAGTGTTTAGATTCAATATAGCTACGCGAGTGCTTATATTCAATATTGCCTTCTCTGACTGATGTTATTAATACCTTTCTCTCATTCGGGGAATTTCCATAATTTTTCATAACCGTTATTGTAAAGCCTCTGCTGAAGAAACTAACACTCGACCACAACGAATTAAAGAACTACCACCCAGTGTATAATATCTGGGTCATGTTTAAAATCTTGGAAAAGTTGTTTAATCCAACTAGTATCTTCTCTAAATTCAAGCTGTATGTTTCGCAATGTAGACTATTCATATCGCCTGTATCTTAGAACTGAAACTACTCGTCTGCAAGTCATTAATGCCGTTATCTCTGCCTTGGTTAGCGGTAAGTTTACAACCTTGACCCTCCTTGATTTGTCTGGAACATTTGACACAATAAACTATGAAATATTAATTCACCGTCTCCATCAGATGCATGCATTAACAATATAGCCTTACAGTGCTACCTTTTCAACAGGACACACCTTGTATTTGCAAATCTAATTATCTCAGAATCATTCCATCGAGTGTTACGAAACACCCAAATCCATCCAAATCCATACCCAAATCCACCCAAATCCACACCCAAATCCACCCAAATCCATACCCAAATCCACCCAAATTCACACCCAAATCCACCCAAATCCACTAAAATCAGCCCCAAATCCACCCCAGTCCACTAAAATGAACCCAAATCCACCCAAAATCACCCCAAATCAACTAAAATCCAATAAAATCGACACCAAATCCACCGAAATTCACTAAAATCAACCACAAATCCATACAAATCCACTAAAATCCACCCCAAATCCACCCAAAATTACCCAAAATCCACTAAAACCCACTAAAATCAACCCCTAATCCACCCAAATTCATTAAAATCAACCCCAAATCTATACAAATCCACTAAAATCAACCCTGAATCTACCCATAATCACCCCAAATCCACTAAAATCCACTAAAATCAACCCAAAGCCACCCAAATCCACTAAAATGAACCCCAAATTTAAACAAATCCAACCAAAATCACCCCAAATCCACCCAAATAACACTAAAATCTACTTAAATCCCGACAATAATCTTTTGGTAATATGATTGGAAAACTGACAATTGTTCTAACTAGGGTTCCAAAGTCTCACATCTTGAATCAAATTCCGTATCATCTGAGGCAAATATTATTCCATCATTTGTTTCAAAAATTATTTGGAATATTCGTTTACGGACAGTAAACATGCAACACAAACACACAAATCAGGGCAAGATCAGGCCAGGGGTCGAGGGGTTGGGAATGGCACTAAAGCAAAAGTATATGTGATTAATTACTCAAAGTGTGCATAATACAAAATGAGAATAAGATGGTGGTCGAATTTAAGTGACGTGAATATTTATATATATATATATATATATATATATATATATATATATATATATATATATATATATATATATATATATATATATATATATATATATATATACTAGTTTTACGTAGGTTGTGGGATTTGATCCCCAAAGTGGGGTTACGGAAAGGCAGTGTTCTCATATAAATTTCAAATCCAAAGTTACATATATTAGTGCCTTATCTCATACAATACTTATGTATATGTTCAAATTCAATATGTATACTTATTTGTTAACCATATTCGTGTTTTACTCAGCGGGCAGGTACATAAATCTTGTGGGCAATATTGAAATTTGATTACTCAATACCAAGTGCTATACACAGCATTCTTCTAACTAGAATGAAATGTATAAAAGTTCTGCCCACATATACAGTGCATTTATTCAAAGTTCAGACTACTGACGACGTGATATGTTGATACCTTAGATGCTCTATTATGCATGCAGTCTGAAATATTTTTCCCTCACATGAACATAATTAGGTTAGGAATGCGATGATTCTTTCAACTTGTAATAACTTATTAGAGTGATACATAACACAATGAATGTTATAAGTTATCCATCTGACCTTCATGAACTTATGGGGATGACATAATCTTAATTCCGATAGCAACCAAATCAAAATATATTTTAAAATCTATATTTTAAAAAAAATCAGCCATATTTGGAATATTTTTAGGCAAATTTTGTTTGTGATGGCTATTTGCAACCATTCAGCAATCAGGTAGAAAAACATTTTTACATCTCGAGATAATGCAATGGTAAAATTAAAACAAAGAATTGAAGGAAATATTTATCATTACATAATCTACAAATTATTTTTGGTTTCAATGGAATGCAAGTGAGATACATAATTTTGACATCTTCAAACAACCACACTATTTAATGTTTTTATTTTTTTTAGGAAAAGTTTAATCTGATGTATTCTAGTAAATACTTCTTATTGCCCCCATATGAACTATTTACTTTTCATTTAAGGGGGGGGGGGGGGGGGCGAGAGCCCGAATGCCCGCCATGTATAGCCTATGGTGTGCATAAAAATGGCGTTAAGTCTGCGGTTCCGGAAGATAAGAACCGTCCACTCCTCCGGTCAACTTCTTTGATCTGCACGTGCGCTTCCATACAAAGGTGATAATTGCGCTTCTGACGGCCTTGGTCGGGCTTCTCACCCTAGCCACGGCAAACTTACGTAAGGGATAGTGTTAGCCTGCGGTCATGTTTAACATTAAACAATGGCAGGTCCGAATTACTTTGATTATACATTATGATTTCTCTCACAAGATACAAAAAATAGACTAAAGATCTCATTAATTTAACAAAGATTGAAATTTATGTGAAATAACAAGGTCAAACGTTTAAATGTGTTACAATAGATATAACATTTCAGAGGAGAGAGAGAGAGAGAGAGAGAGAGAGAGAGAGAGAGAGAGAGAGAGAGAGAGAGAGAGAGAGAGAGAGAGAGAGAGAGAGAGAGAGAGAGAGAGAGAGAGAGTGAAAGAGAGAGAGAGAGAAAGAAATTATTTGTGTAAGTGTTTCAAACTTTCCAGTCACCAGATATTTTTATTTTAATGGAAAAAATTACCAACTTACGAGGTATCACTTCTTTGCTTCTCTTTTTGCAATTGCTATAGCCAACCTTGTCTGGTAAATCTCCCCCCTCTCCCGAAAGAAAAATTAAAACACAAATAGATAAATAAATGTGCTTACACTGATGCACTATTTGTAAGGTCTGATGCTACCAATTCATAAAAGTGATCACATGTTGCAGAAGAATCTGTTTGCAACACATTGCTGAACATTTTAGAGACATAACGGTATTACTTTTGTTGAATGACTACTTATATCAACATGGGTTTTCGAGGTATTCTAGTTTAAGGCACTGTAAAGGGGAATAAGCTGGAAGTAGGAAATAGTAACAATCAAATTTGGACAAATTGCCAAATATGGAGACATGAAAGGGGGAGTGCATGCAAAATGTGTGGACATCATACTGCATCTCTGTGTATGTATAGCTGGTATGCTGCATAGTTAGTTTAATTTTATGTAATCAAATGGAAAGTACGTTACACATAGTTGAGACATACTTGTCAGATCCCGGGTGCTTGTGTGTATTCGGATGAATCTGAAGTACTTTATGTCACATGTTTTTTAATCCATTAGTTTAATTAGAGAATATTAGTTGAGGGGGAGGGGTCATAATGATATATACTCTCACATCCAGTGGCATAGCGAGGATATTTGGCTCCCAGGGCAAAACTCCCAAATTTGCGGCGCCTAGGGCAAAACACCCACACCCACTGCCCTTTTTGCGTAGTTATGTTGATACTTTGGACCAATTTGGGCCCCATTTGGCGCCCCCTAGCCACCGGCGCCCAACGCGATACCCCACCTGCACATTCCCGCCCCCACTTCGCTACACCACTGCTAAGAACCTATGCATAGTTTCCATGACTGCAGTATTCATAATACATTTGTTAAATATTTTGGAATATAAAGTATTTTGTTTAATACTAAACACAATACTAGTTGACTTTTATTGATGGAATGAAGAACGATTTTCCCGGAAGTTTTGTTTCGGTTTGGTAGATAAGCAGAAAGACATCTTATTATAGGTTTATAGTCACGTCACGTTTCAATGATAAATCCAGATTTAGCCAATGAGTGTGCTGACAGACAGAGAAAGAGCTGGGATCTATAGGTATTAGGTATGGGGCCATAAACAAGTAAAGTGTTCAACTTCTTCGTTATCATAATCACGCGTGCACGTGAAAAAGCTAACTAAATTCACCAGGTAGAGGCCTGATTTAAGGGAACTGACTACCTGTGTGTCTAAGTTTAGTATGTAGGATATTAAGGTGGCGTTTACCAATATATGTAGCATAACAGTGTGATGACCCACGAGTTGAATTAGAGAAACGTTCCTTAAAAAAAATATTTGGAGTATTTCGGATATCGTTAGGGTTAAAGTTCTTTCTGTCGCAGGTGTTCTTCTTGAAATCATTATACCATACGATGATTTCCAATATTGTACGCATGACGACATATAAATTGAAAGTGTAATGACGAATGCATCCGAATATAATATACAGTCAATTATGTAACCTAATTTTTCGTTTCTTTAGAACTGAATTTCATTGTTTACATGTGATACACGTACCATACTCGTATATTTGAGATTATTTAAAATGACATTATGAAATACGTCGAATAGTTTCAATATTTTTCGAATCTCGTGAAACATCATGAAACGAGCAATTATTTTTCTATGTAGATAACAGCACCCTATCACAATAAGATGCAAATACGAAATCATACCCTGAAGCAAAATGTTTTTTTTTCTTTTTAATATTTGTAATGGCACGGAATTTCATAACCAGGAACACATTTTGACGTCACCATATTACGGCCAATTATGGACCAATTTAACATGGACATGTGTATTAATAATTTATCCCTCAATTTACAACGTCCCACCTCCAACCCCTAGAACAAAGCACATTATTACAAATATCGAGACGCTGACTGTTGACCAAGAGCTGTTGATCAGTGCATGCTGCATATAAAGACCGAATCAAACAATAATTCTACACTGTAACTGACACAAAGCGACAATTTGTTGCACTGTATAACAATAATGAAGAAAAGTCACCACTTTATTAACATCATGAATAGATTCTACTTGAAATATAAGTATACTAAAGACACAACAAAGTAAACAACATAAATTCAGTGAAAAGCACATTATTTGAAGGTACTAGTTTTGATGATCGTTGTTGTTGTAGGGTTTAACACCATTTTTCAGCACATGAAAGACTAAACATGGCAGCCATTATTAATGCTAAAAATAGTAATTATACATGAATAAAGCAATTATTTGTGTAGTAAATAAGTGTGTATAGTGGACATATGATCCATAAATGAGTATATATGTTTTTTTATTAAAGTGTATATTAACAGTTAAGATAAATATGACGTGGGTTGCGGGCAGTTTCATAAGTGCCCGCAAACCTTTCAGCTGCCCACTACATGAGTATGAGGACGACGAAACTGCCTACAACCCACCTAAAATAGTATATATATATTATATATATATATATATATATATATATATATATATATATATATATATATATATATATATATATATATATATATACACACGCAACACACATAGACACACATATACACATTTTGACACTGCTATAAGGTGGTAGTTGAGAGCCAAAGAACCCGACCGCGTCATAGCCCTTTAGTACATGACTTTCTCCAATTGGTCATTGATAATATTTTTTAGTCCGTTCTGATGCTGGCCGTTTCCGCTGGCCTGGCTTTTTCCCAACATGTTCGGAAGCCTTGAGACACTTTTTTTCACTAATTTTAGTGGATTTGGGTGGATTTGGATGTGGATTTGGGTGGATTTTGGTAGATTTGGATGGATTTGGGTGTTTCGTAACACCGGTTATGGATCATCATCCAGTGTCTAACCAATTGTACGCTGACACCGAAATATACATGTCTAGCCACACTAAATATCAGCAACACCTAACTTAGATTCAGACAACCAGTGTACAATTTACGTGCTACTCCAGACATTACTATCACATTCCACCAATATGTCTTGAACATATGTAATGCGGTATATCTTGAGCTGTGACGAATCATATCTATAAGTAAATATCTTTCAATTAATATCACTAAAACATTTATGTGTTCATTAGTAATTTTAAGAATGGAATATTGTAACGTATTTCTGTGTATTCGTCTCAATATTTACTCGAAGAATTTCAAAATGTTCAACACTCTGCTGGTCTGTTATCTATAGAGTCATACGATTCGAACACACCTCCCCGCTGATCTTAACCCTACACTGGCTATCTATTTGATCCATAATCAAATGTGCAATATGTTCTCTGTGAAACATTTCACTGACGGATTACAGTCAGACATACCTATTTGATCTCCCCCTTGTTTTCACACAACCAGGATACTTACACTCCTCTTATGACAATCGTATACTCATTATTCCCAATATGAAAACGAAGTCATATGAACAACGTTTTTCTACATACCAGGGCCCGATATTTTGAAACTAATTGCCCACTGAATTTGGAAACAAGGGCAACGTGATCCCTTATTACAAATGCTCTTGAACCACATATTTTATCGACTGCAAAACAAACTTGCAATAACCTTATATTGTTTTCTACGTTAAATAGTTTGAGAATAACTATATGTATTACAATTATGTAGTGGATTGATATATAACAAAAACTATATAACTAAGCGGTACACAAGAGTTCACCGATCATAAACTAGTGCTTTTATTTTACTGAGAGATATAAGTGCTGGTTTCGAAAGATATAAACAAAGACAGAGAAAGTTTTATTTAGATAGTTTGAAACCGTCACAAATGTAATCCTGTCAACCAATTAACTCCAACCACTTCTTGGACAATACTAATGTTCACTTATGCCATCTGCAACACAAGAAAGAATATATCACCTGGATAGGAGTGTGAGATGGGTACAGACACTCCTAAACTCCAAACAGGACTAAATAGTTTATGTAGTTGTGCAGAAATAAATCACATCATATGAATTTAAATGCATTTGCAAAGTATATACGAAACATAGACACATCATATATACATCATATGTCACAGTTATGTCCCTTGGAATAATCAGCAAATACTAGGAAACAAATATTTGCAAAACAGCAAATTGTATTGTATGCTTAGTATGTAATGATAGCAATGATTGCAATACTAAGGTACATAATATATAAATTAGTAAATTTGTTTGTTTATTATTTTGTTTATTATTCTCTCAATAAACTGCGGTAGTAGCTATTCGGTTGAGTTGATTATATATATTTGGGACTTCGTTCTGCGTAACGGTCATTAAAATAACTGTTTCAAGATAATTTGAAACAGATAATAATGTTAAGAAATATATCTAACACATATGACAGATATGTTGGGTATAGCTGCTTTATCTACTGGTGAAGAACGAGGCTGACATTTGATACAACATGTTAGCTAAATGTATTTTATTCTCTTTGTATCCGAACAATTACAAAGAATAAATGTATTGGTTTGAACTGTTACAATCATATTCAGTAACGCTATGATGCAATAACTAATTTACTCGAACACGCATTGGTATTGCCTTCTTGGTTACATGGCTCTCAACTATTGCACAATGTCTGTAGGTGTCACATCAAATGTGTTTGCTTACGTGTCTGATGAGAGAAAAGATTTACTTAATTAATAAATAAACAATTTATGAGAAAGATATAGTTAACTTAATAAATATATTTTTTGATTAATCTTTCTTTACACATGTCCTTACATGATGGCACCTGTCCATATTTTAACTTACCCATATTCTTACCCATTGATTCCACGGTGACTCGGTCATTAACCTGTCAACAAAACATGGGATCAATTGTACCATCGGACATTCCTGGGTCCGTATCATTGCTACTTATTTTGGCTAATGTACATTACCCCATAGCCTCCCACTATATTTGCCTGATGGAAAGGAAGTACTAAATGTTATGAAAACAACGATTGGAAAATGATAGGTACAGTTGTTTAGAATACATTTTATCCATCTTTGTAAATTAGCTATGGAATATATATATATATATATATATATATATATATATATATATATATATATATATATAGTATTTATGTCCAACACTCAATTAAACGCTCTGTCGAAAATATTAAAACATTCTAACCGTGAATTATTTAATAAACATAATGTGTTAAAGAGTTTCGCAAAGCTCATTCATTGCTTTAGCAGCAGAGAGGGTGAACAGACTTTTTGTCGAAAAGGATCGACATCAGAAAAAACTTTTTGTCGAAAAGGATCGACATCAGAAAAAAGGATCGACAAAGCGTCGACACCAGACCAACTTGCTAGCAATTCATAAAAAAAAGATGCCATTTAGTTGACGTTCACCTCCTCGGCTGCTAATGCGCTAACTAAATATTTGATCAAGTCCGACACGATATCTTGTCCGAGGGTCTGATAAATTTATCGTCACAAATCCGTGTGGGATTGACTGAGCGCGGCTAAAGAAATTTTTAAATTGATTATGATCCATATCACCACCGCACCAAGTTTGCCAAATATTTCTAAGAGTATGAGTATCAACTCCGTTAAATACACACAGCATATTGCAGTTATCTCTGATCACTTTTGGTATTTGAGTGTAACGTTGAGTGATATATATCACATCGGTGTTTTTGTGACGCCCCCGGGAAAATATTCTAGCAGGATTCTTTTGATTATCTAACATGATATCATCATATACGACTAAATTGTTAATACTTCCATCAATATCATCAATACTAGGTGCCTCTTCGATATCGGTTATAAACTCAATAACACCATCACCGTTAATTTCTCGCGCGGCATCATTAAAATCCTTTAACACTTCATAACATCGCTGATCGTCTACACTCGGAGCAATCATGTACAATTTATCCCACTTCATCCATCTCGTTATCAAATTAAGTAGCAATTGTGTTTTACCACTTCCAGATGGTCCGATGATAATCGCGCGAATAGAATTTGGTAACATTGCATGGTGTCTAATAGGTTCCCGTCGTCTCGTAGCTGAATAATCAATTACATTCATAACTGTTATATATAAATTATGGATCTATATTGTGTGAAGTGTAGGACGCGTACTAGCACAAATGACTTGACGACGATTACAACGAAAAATAATCGATCAGCGCTTTCTGGTAAATGCGTACAATGTAGTACGAAAAAATTTAGATTTACTTCCCTTGGTAAAAATTCTTCGAATTTTCCAACCAAGGCTTTAAAAAAAAACGAGGAGGTGATATTGCAGCCAAATTGACAAAACTCCCAGGAACACCGTGGGCAAAGTATCCAGGAGAAAAGCACCTTCCAGGATATAGCTACTGTGGACCGGGAACACGATTAGATATCAGACTTGATGATCAAAATCAGCCCCGACCCGGCGAGTATCCAATAAACGCTATTGATAAGGCGTGTCATGCTCATGATGTCGCTTATAAAAGCAGCAATCTTCAACACAGACATCTCGCAGATGTAAAATTAATTCATGCGTTAAATGCTATTCCTGATAAATCCTTCAAAGAAAAGTTGGCTTCTTGGTTGGTAAAATCTGCTATGAAGGGTAAATTGATGTTAGGTGCTGGTAATTGAAAATGCTAGCATTTTAATATGGAATCTATTTATTATTCTCCGAGAGGATACTGGAGAGGTTACGTAGCAATCAATAAACTCGCTAGCGCATCAAAGGTGAAAAAAACTACAGCGGCAAACTGGTTATCTAAACAGGCAATATGGCAAATTTATCTACCAGCGCCTAAACAAATTAACTATTCGCATTTTGATGCTACAACACCTAATGAAGTTCATCAAGCTGATATACTATTTCTGCCGCATGACAACGGTTACAAATACGCGTTAACGTTAGTTGATATTGCAAGTCGATACAAACAAGCAGAACCGTTAAGGACAAAATCATCTACTGAAGTAGCTTCTGCATTTGAAAAAAATTATCGACGAGGTCCTCTACGCTGGCCAAATCTGTTACAAGTTGATCCTGGCAAGGAATTTCAAGGTGTTGTTACATCTACGATGAAACATCATAATGTCGCCATCAGACGAGGACACACTGCGCTACATCGCGATCAGGCAATTGTTGAACGGTTTAATAAAACCCTTGCTGAGCGGTTATTCGGATATCAATACGCAAAAGAATTCATTCAGGATAAACGATCCCGTGAATGGGTCAAGAGATTACCAGCTGTGATTACCGCAATCAATAATGAGATTACTAGAACAATTAATATGAAACCTGTCAACGCTATTAAGAAGGCGTCTATCAAAATGGAAATCCAAGGAATTTCACAAAAAGAACCAATTCTTGGTAGTAATGTCATTGTAAGGTACTTATATGAACCAGGAGAGCTTGAGGGTGGTAAAAAAAAGAGCTACTGATCCTATTTGGAGTGTCACTACGCATAATATATCCGGTATAACACGATCTACGGGTAGACCTCCAATCTATAGACTGGATTCAACTGCTCCTCAGCGAGGATTTACTCGACAACAACTACAAGTGATCCCCGAAGATACTCAATTGCCACCGCGTGGTCTTAACTAGCACCTAAGGTGCTGGCACCTCTGCGTCTGTTGCACTCAAGACAAGTCAACCTCACATTGTTTCTGACATGACCGAGATTGTTATCTTTTCTATCTACGGTGAATTGGCGAGGATCTTTATCCGACCAATTCCAACTCATTATACAATTACAACTCGCGCAGTAATTATTTTGTTGTTGCTTCAAAGTGATTATTAATTCAGCATCAATGTCAAATTCTCGTTTATTTTTTTTATCCTGTTGTTTATAGCCAGAGAGTTTTTTTCTGATTATATCACCAGTGATAAAATCACCAGTGATAATATCGTTACCAATGATTTCATCGTCAACAACAATTCTTCGACGTTGGTTTATTCGCCGTACTCTGGATACTGCGAGATAAACTAAATTTGACCACTCAATATGATTATCTACTATCCAAAGAGTTGTATCGGATATAGTCAATCCCTGTGAAGAGTGTATTGTTGCTGCATAACCTAACGTCCATGGGGATTTATCTTTAACGACGCTGATATCAACCAACACAATATCATTTAATACTAAATTCTGCTTTTGTTGTTGTCCAGGAATGTCAACGTCGATATTCTGCTTTCGTGTATCCTTAGGTCTATAACAGAGTGGTACTGGAAGCGTTGCAAATTTTTCTTTATGTAGCGCAAACAACTTCATCTGAAGTGCGTCTCTGACTATTTTTCTACTCGCGATTATTAAATCATTTGGCTTCCACATTTCCCAAAAATCATTCATGGGAGTTTCAGAGATTATTTCACGCGCTATTTCACATTGGATTTTATCCGGTTGTAATCTAATTAGCGCTTTGAATTCTCGTAATTGTTCATCAAGTGATCTATGGTCGGTATTAATCTCTTCATAATAATCTACAAATCCTTTTAGCCATTCATGTGGAGATCCACCAACAAATGGCTGCGGTTGGCCGTGATCCCCACACATGACGACTTTTGTATTTTTCAATAACAACCATTCAAGAAATATCTGTAATACTGTCAACGATACCGTGCATATTTCATCCCAGATTATTATTTCAGGAATAAATTTATCGCCCATTCGATCAGGAGTCCATGTATCGCCTTTCCATCGAAAGAAGCTGTGATAAGTACAGGCTTTTACCCCCCGCGCTATCATCTCTCTGGCGAGTCTGTGAGTTGGTGTTAACACAACCATGGTTGACCGACGAAATAATTCGATTGCACGAGTTGTCTTTCCTGATCCACCACAGCCGTTTAAATAAACTGTCTTGTATCTACAAATCGGATCGGATACGGGCGGTGCAGTAGAAAATTCTGATTGAATCTCTGAGATATTATGGTTACTTTTCAAGTATTTATCATCCATAGCAACGTCTGCGGATTTACAATACTCATGTAATGTTTCTTTTTTAAACCTCCAATTTCCCCACGCTTCCTTAGGATCTGTGAATTTAGCTACATCTGATTTGTATTTCTCATGGATATACATCGAATCAGTAGCTACTCTAACCGCGGTATCGGGAAATCTATTTATCATCGAGAATAGATTAATACAAGAATAGGCTAGCATAGAACTTCTCAAATGTGTGTACTGACAACTATATCCATCACAGTAGGTAACAACCGTACCTAATTTCTCACCATTGGATCGAAAAGCATCCCTACGGGTTACAAATTTTCCTTTTTTTATTAAATCGGTTATGATAAAATCGTATTCTTCATTGTCTAAGATCAATCTCGAAGAATATTTTGCATTGTCAAATCTTCCACCTTGAGTGAATTTACCGATTATTCTTCGTCCGAGCTCTTTAGCCTCTCTATTCCTACCTTCGAATAACCTCTTAGACCAATCCATAAGTGTTTCACAATCTCCCAATTGTTTTCGTTGTTCGTTAATTATTTTTTCTAGATCGGGTTTTGGTAACCAAACATCTTTCTGAGCGTTATAACAAATAATAGCTTCGCTGACAATTAATGATGTTAACATACCACAATCGATCATATATCGCAATAGCACAATTGGCATCCACGCTTTTTCATACATATGTCTACCAAGCCAAAGATAACTACACGGATGTAACCCTGTAGCTAATTCGAATGATATCACACGAGCGAACCCGGTTAAATCAAAATCAGGCAATGGACCATTAATCGCAACACGAGTCATTTCATGTGTGGGATGTCCAAATCGTTTAAAATATTCAGAGCATTCTCCATATCCGAGAAAACTTCCAGGATAACACGCGGATATATCAATTTAAATCATACCATCACGTGAGTATTTCGTATTCCACAATCCTCCATGACCCAATTCGACGCAACTCAACTTCACGTCCTCCAGAAAATCACTTCGTGTTGGACGCCATGAGTTTTTTTCTCTTGCAAAGTGAGCTACCACTGATGGAATTGTGAAGCTATCCGTAAGTAGTTTTTCATTAGAAAATTCTTTAGAATTTTCAGGTGAAAATTCATTAGCGATTTTTCTCATTCTAGTATCTAATTCTTCAGTTCGATATAATTCACCATTTGGTTTTACAAACTGATCAAATCCTATTTCCGGATCCTCATTACTCCTGAGTAACCACATTGACACAGGGTCGTCTTTGGTTAATGTGTGAATAGCATCAAATAATTTCTCTTCATAGAAACCATCCCTAGAAAATTCTTTAGGGATATATCGAATAGTTCTTTCTCGTGGAAATATATTTACCGCGGGTGTCCACGCGTGTTTGTTATGATCAATAATTTCAATTGGAGCTCCTCGCGATTGATATTTCGGTTCGTATAATACTTCTCCGGTTATTGTCGCTACCGATATTGGAAATTTTAATAATGCTTCTAATTTAGCTATATCGGAAATCCTTGCTCCATGTTGATTCACTGTTAGTTCCCATTCGGTTATTTTTTTTCTTCGTAGATCAGTTAATTTATTTCCTCGGGATGCATTTTTGAAGTGTTCTATTAACCGTGTTGCTACACAATTAAGTGGCAAAGCCACTGATGATGAAAACATCGGAGTTAGTTTTGCAATACTTGGCTTATCATTTAGCTGATATATTCCGTAAACAACTGCTGTTACAGGGTAAGATTTCTCATAGTATGGTTTGTCAATTCCAGTTAAAATTCCTGGTTTGGAATCTCTACTCACAATAACAGTTTTTTTATCCTTAAGGATTGGGTCAAATTTATCTCTGATAATCCATTCACCTTCCTCTTCGATAATAAATTTTATTCTAAAAAAATACCTCCGTAGAGATTTCTTGCCAAGGTGTGAAAGTATCACAGCTGCTCTTATATCATTCATAGTAGCATCAATTACGGGTATATTGACATCTTCATCAATAATTCGAAATGTCGACCACGTATGAGATGCTCCATCACGCTTAAACTCATTAAAACAGTCGCTGATTTTACTCAATAGTGGTTTATCATCTACTAGACTTTTAGGTATATCAGAGATTCTATCGAGATTAAATCTAGCATTTTTCCAAGGCTTAATTTTCGATAATCTCTTGAACTCCTTCATATTATAATTAAAACAAGTATTTAAATAAGAAAATTTTTATATAATGAATCATTGCAAATGGCTTATGATTGGATCAAAGACTCCGTGTAACAAATCATGTAGAAATGAATTCTGTGGGTATCATATGCAGAGTGTAAGAAACGGTTCGGAGGGACCTCTACCATGCTTGCATTGTGGGGTAGGTGTAAGAGGCAAGTCGCAGTTATGCATTAATTGCGGGGGTAAGCGTTATAGAGAGTTAAAACGTTATTATGACAAGCGAAGAATCAAAAATCCTAACGACGTTAATGACGGCAAAATCATAAAAACTACGGCTGATTATATAAAAAGATTTGCCAAAGTTATAATTCAGCCAATTAACGAATTAGACAAATAGATATATTATATATACAAATGAGCCAAGAATTTCAAAGACATCCTGTTATTAAAAATTACGAAGCTTCTCGTGATGGTATTGTCAGACATTGTAAAAATAGGAAATCTATTGGGTGGGATAATGGTATGGGGTATTTGATATTTAAAGCTGGAGGGAAAATGTATCTCAATCACCGTTTCGTCTTCGAAGTGTATAACGAATCAATCAAAGATGGTTTTGTTATTGATCATATTGATTCCGATACTAAGAATAACAAATTGAACAACCTTCAAGCTATTTCTCAATGTGAAAACACAAAACGAGGAAGAACTGGGAAATACCCGAAAAATGCTAGATCCGTAAAGTCAATTAATACTGACAACAAGGAGATGGTATTTCAATCAATGTCAGAAGCTGGTAAGTATTTCGATATTCACACCTCCTCGGTACAAAAAGTAGCAGAGGGAATTTATAAGACCGCTTTTTCAAAGCGTTTTAAAAACAAAATTCAGTTTTCTTACGTATAATACGTAAATGGAAATCTTACGGATTTCACGGGAGATAACTCCGTTAGGTATAACGCGTGTGACAAATCATCAATGACAGAGTTACGGATCTTAAACATGGAAATATTAATGTTTCTAACATTGATTGGAAAATCTTCGATTTTTCATTGGCTGTTATAATTACATAAATCTGAACAAAACACAATCAATTTTGTCTTTTTTCAAGTATTAACATAACTGTTTTATAGACACGTCGTATTTAAACATTTTTTTTAATGTCTGTTTCAAGTATTATGTGTGTTTTCAACATTGTCAGTGATCGCTAATAAACAAACAAATAATTACAATCACTACACCTCTTTTATATCACCTCGTCGTAATGAGTGTATATATACAAATTCGTCTTTATTATAATTGGGCATTTAGCCGAAATTCAAGTGTAAACAAAACCACACCGTCACACGTGGTATGAACGTTATTATTGACATTCAAAACCAAAGTTTCGATTTTGCGGTTTTGTTTACACTTGAATGTAGAATAGCCCGCGTCATCCATTGTCATTGTTCACCTATAATCTATTGTTGTACCGTCCTATATGTATATAACCGCCTACCACACTAGATCAGGGGTTATTGTGCCGTCGTCATCCATTGTCATTGTTCACCTATAATCTATTGTTATGTGTTTGTCGGTTGTAACCGTTGAGAGCTGCTTGATGTATAAAACACCAAGGGGGTTCAAAATGGTGAATGTGCCGTCGTCATTCATTATATATAATCATAATCACCTATAATCGCATTAAGCTTCTGGGTATACTAAGATGATCAACACCTTAGTGTATCCAGAATTCATTTTGAAAATACTTTGTATTTTTAATACTTTGTATTTGAAATACTTTGTATTTTTAATTCTAAAGAATTTTCATACTTTGTATTTAAACAAATATATTATTAAATAATATGAATATTGAAAATCTCAAATTGATTATTATTGAAATCAACAAGCTGAAGGATCAAAATGTAAAATTATGTTCAGGGTTAGATTGTGATCAAAGTATGACTGATTTCGAGGATATACAATTTGCAGAACAGACGGGAAAATACGTCCTATCTAAAAAATATTTTTTAATTAAGCGGATAAAAAAGTTTATACGTGAAAGTTTAGTCAATACTGAAGATGTTAATATATTCGTACCATTATGTAGCATCGTTGAACGTGTACGTAAGCAATTAGGTTTAGATTATGAACAAAGAAAGCTTATTAACCATAAGGCGAGACAATTAAAAACATTAATGGAAAACTCTCAATAAAAATTCGTTAAAAACTCGTTAAAAATTCGTAGAATTTTGGATTTTGGATTTTGGATTTTGGATTTTGGATTTTGAGTTTGATGAGCCCCACGCGTAGAGAGCCTCCTTTGTTTGTATAACCAGTACGGTATAAATCACACTATGAGGAAGTAAAATTATGTGTGTAAACGAGGAAGTATAATCTAGTGATTTTTTTTTACTTTGAAAATCGAAGATGGAAACTCAAAGAGTTTCACAATTTGACAATAGTGATACTCTTTTAATAATGATAGGACAATCATTGACCACACGAAACGTAAAGGAACGACTTAGCGCTCTTAAGAAAATATTACCCCTTCGTGATCGTATACGTGAAAAACTTCAACAGCGGCAATTACTTCAGACTGATTTCACAGAGGATACAGAACAACTCTTCAAACCTATTGTTAGTGCAACTGAGGGTGTGAAAACAGCAACTGAACGGGCGATATACGGAGATGTCCCTAAAGAAGGTCCTAGAACAGAGAAGCCTCTTCTCCCTGTGTTGGAGAAAATAGCAAAACGAACTAAACAAACGAAACAAGCTGTACAAATACTTCCAGGTGAAATCGCAGGGGAGATGGAACTACAACGACAGCAAGAACAAGAAGAAGAAGAAGAGGAAGAAGAAGAACATGAAGGCGCAGTTTCCACAAAGAGTGATGTTCCCTTTATAAACAAACTCACTCCGACGGGTATAGAAGAAATAAAACAATTTCAATCAATGAAACCCAGTAATTATGATGTTTTTGGTAATTTTGCTGTTCAAAGCTATTATTCAAAAAATGATTTTTTGAAGGACGAGTATAAAAAGAGTACCATAACACGGGATAAATGGGTTGATAATTTGTATAAAATAGTCAGGGGTATTAATCGTTTGAATACGAAAGAGTTGGGATATATAAAATTTAAAGATGGAATTAAACAATATGACATACAACAACAAGAAGAAAAACAACAAGAAGAAGAAAAAAAACAAGAACAACAAAGAAAAAGAGAAGCAAAAACTAAGAAAAAAAACCGGAAAGGGATATTCACCTATGGATTTTCACTCTAGTGTTGGAAATTCTAGTGTAACATGTCCCGGCAATATTCTCGGTGATATAGCACGATTAGAAGTACTCGTAGGTGGAAAACGAGCCGGGAATAACTCACCAGAAATAATCAATGAAGCAGCTGATATCTGTAGGAGGTTATTTCAAGGTGGTATCATGGATATTGCAATATATAGAGATTTCATTGAAGAGTTAGCCGAAAATCCTGCGGATGGAAATTCTTCGAATTTCTACGGTTATCATAGCGATTAGATAAATATCAATTTGGAAATGCTTTAGTATTTGGAAACATTAGTGTTAGAAGTATAATACTTCTATATAGAGAATGATCATACACTACAACCATGATAAACCAACTAACGTCTACGTGGTAAACTCACGATTGCCAAAATACCGAGCATACTATGGAGATGGTCTCGGTAATACTATAATGGGATTATTTTCAAGAATGGCTCCAAAAGTGGCTCCGCTAGTAAAACAATTATCGATGAAAGCAATTGATGTTATCCGAGATAAGGGTATTAGCGCTGTTGGTGATCTTGCTAGTAAGGCATTTTCAGCCGCTAAGGATAAACTAACAGCGCTAGTTCGACGTAGAAATTTTTCAAAACCTGGAAATGCTAGCATTTCTAGAATGACTTCACTACCATCTGCTGAGGTTATGCCTGCGCGGGTTAGTAAAATAATAAATAACGCAGTAGATGAAAAACTACAGTCGTTGATAACTAACGCCCAGGATAACATAACAGCAAATATGATAGCAGGAAGTGGCTTTAAAAGTATTAAAGCATTTTCTAATTCAAAGAATTTCCGACGTCGGTGAATAATATTTTCTCAAAAATCATCACTAGAATTACTAGCATTTCTTATACTTGTATTAGAAACGCTTGTGTTAGAAACGCTTGCGTTTTTGGTTATATTTATTTGGACAGGATTTCCAATTGTTATAGTTATTGAAATACTTGTATTTTCTGAATTTGCGATGGTTTCAGTAGAAATACTTGTATTAGAAACACTAATGTTTCCACTTGAATTTCCTATACTAGTGTTAGAAACACTAGTGTTAGAAACACTAATATTTCTGGTTATTTGAATAGGATTCTCAGTTGTTATAGTTATTGAAATATTTGTATTTTCGATTTGATCTTCGTTATCTAGATTTGTTTTCATCAGCAACATTATTGATATACCCAACTAAATAATTAATTTAACATAATATTATTTTTTTTTATTTTCATTCTGTATTTTGCATCGATTTTGAGTGATTTCACCTCTCAGAAATGCTAGCGTTTCCGATTTCTAATTTAGACCAACGGGTATATAATAAAAAATGTTCAAACAGAACCCTGATGTTGCATTTGACATGGAAGCCCCAGTACTTAAAGATGAATCTGTACGTGATTATCAATTTTTTGCTTATCACGCAGTGCAACCTAATCTTCGGGGGAGAATCGAACTTCAAGTTCATGATACCAGTAAATACTTTTTACCCGCTGAAGCCTTTATTGAAGTAGAAGGTGAACTCGTAACAGATGTTGTAGCTAATACACCATATGCAGATAACCCAACTGTCCGAGTTGGTTTTGTTAACAATGGCATCATGGCTTTATTTGAAAGTGCTAGATATCTCATTGATGGAAAAGAAATCGAATCTATTGAGCGTGAAGTTGATGTTGCTACGGGAATAATCGGGTTAGCGAGATACTCTGATGACTATACTAGATCAGCGGGTCCGTCTATGATGTTCACGAAGGATATTACTGATAACGCTGATCACATTCAGCATATTAAAATAAATACTCCAGCAGGTACTGCAGCTGCACAACCTGATACCCCTGAACATAGAGCTATACCAGCTGCTGCCTTTGATATTCTCGGAAGTGTTAATAATAATTTCAATTTAGGGTTTGCAACAAGAGTAGCAACGTTGCAAGGAGAGCGTCGACGGTTTTCATATGCGATTCCGCTCCATCACATATTTGGATTTTGTAGAAACGTCAGAAAAGTTATCTATGGAGTAAAGCATACTATAGCACTAGTACGAAGAGGTACTGATAATTATGCGATCTGGCGCGGTGCTGACGTTGCCGCTGGTAAAGTCATTTTATCAAAACTATCACTGTGGATGCCAGTGTTGACTCCATCGTTGTCAACAGAACCACGGTTACTATCATTTATGGATCAAGGGGGGAAGAGATTATTAAGTTGGTTGTCAACGTCCACAGATACCATGGATTCTAATATTGATGGTACACTTACATGGCATCTAGCATCAAAACAGGGTATTACAGCTCCACGGCATATTTTTATTGCGCTACAGAATACTGCGCGATTAAACAATCAAGAATATTCCCACATGATATTTGATCAAATTGGGTGTAGTGAAGTCTCGCTGAGAATAAACGGACAGCAAGAACCATCAGAGGATATACAACTTGATTATGGAAATAATCATATTGCACGAGTTTATCATCGGTTGCTGTCGTATATGGGACGCGATCAAAATGTCGATACTGGTCTACAAATATCACAGTTGGATTTTAAAAGTCTGTATCCGATTTATTACTTTTCGTTGGAACATCTTGACTTGATGAGACAGTCCGTCGTTGATATACACTTCCGAGCTCGTGTAACCCGTCCTGTTGGTATTGTTAATTATAGAGCGGTTGCTGTCATTCTCAGTGATAAATCAATGATACTCGAGGGTGTTGGTGGACGAATGAGACTGGTAGATGCACCAGTGGAAAATATTTGATTGTAAATTACTTTACAATTTCAGAAATGCTTAGCATTTCTAATTTAGAATCAATCTGTTTTGTATAATGTCGTATAGTAATATCAATGTTACGTTGACACCTGGTCAAAAAAAAAAACTACAATCCAAATCAGCTAAGCAATGTGGAACCACAATAACGCTGAAACCTAATCAAATGAATGGCGGAGGGAATAAGCTATCGCTGACGAAAACTCAAACTAATCATTTTAATAAAGCGTTTAAAGAAAAAAAAGGAGTTCAGATTACTCTTTCTGCGAGCGCGATTAAAAACATGGAAAAGACTGGTGGTATATTCCCGTTGTTAGGGTTGATTCCAGGGTTGATTGCCGCAGCAGCCCCAGCGGTAGCGAAGGCAGCAGCGTTAGGAGCCGTTGGTACCGCGGCAGGAATGGCACTAAAGAAAGCAACAGGCGGATCCATCCGCAGATCCACTCGTGGATCTGGTAAAAAAAAAGGAAAGGGTCTAAGACTACCAGGAACCCCGTATTCATGGTACAGCGGAAAGGGTCTTCGAATTCCAGGAACGATATAGTTCGGGAACCTGTGGTTCCTATGTCCAATTTCGATTTAATTGATGCCACTAAAAAACTAGCGATAAAAAACTTCAGAGGTGTTTTTATGAGAGATCAGTTACCGACACAACCAAATGATGTTGAAACCGGTATTATTAATCTAGATAACAGCGATGGACCTGGAACTCACTGGGTTTGTTACGCAATTGATCCACGTGGGATTGTTTATTTTGACTCATATGGATTAGCGCCGCCGAAAGAATTTATGCGTTATATTAAGAAATTTAAAAGATTTCCAATTTTTTATTCTACACTACCAACACAAACGTTGAATGACCCACCAATATGCGGTCGAGAAGTATTAAATGTCCTTAATGCTATTTCGAAAGAATCTTTAAAACAACCTCATGTAGTGGTAAATGAGTATACTAGCGGCAAATCTCTTTAAAAAATTCTGAAAGAATTTTGGATTAAAAATCTTTAGATTGAAAATCCATCGGATTTAGACGATGAAAATATTTCTATAATAATGATTGATATTTGGGGACGATCTTTATCATCGCTGAAAAAACCTGATAGTGGAGTTGAAACCGTTGATAACAAGGATATTAAAAAACTAATCGAAGATGAAATATCCGAAATATTAAACCTAGCAAATATTGATCCTGGTGAAATAGTTGTTTTTCAAGATCGTCAGGGTAAGTTGAAAAGTAGTAATATCTCTCTTAATGATATTTTGGTTAAACAACGAGACGCAGCAGAGGATACTATCGCGTTATTTTCTGATGGGGGTAAACTCAAACCAGGTGTACTTGTTTCAACAATTACGGATAAATTAGCAGCATATGATAACACAGTGAATTCATTAAAATCACTAAGCGATAAATATGACGATCATATAATTGTATTTGATCAGTTTAGTGAAACACAAAGAAATACAATTGACCAAATTGACAAACCCATACTAGAATTTTTTGGAAATCCACCAGTAACCACACCAAAACTCACCGTAATAAAAGATTCTATGTTAGAACTAGCAACTCTTCAATCTGAATATGAAAAACACACGAAACTATTTATGACGTTTCGTAAAAACCTCATGGACAAGTTTATTGGGAGCCCATTTGATAAAATTGAAATAACACTTCCCGATATTAAAAAATCCATCGATGAACTTAAAACATTCAACAACGCAATAAAGGATGATGCAACGAGGATGATAAGCGTTGTTGAAAAAGTAAAAATTCCTCATGATAAATCTATCGTCAACAACGTAGTACACACGATTCAACACGGATCATTTATGTGGACTCCCACAAACAACATTTTAAACATAACCGCAGCAGTCAAGGGTATTTATCGATTAACAATAGTATCACCGAATCAGTTTAATATATCATCAAGTAGTTCATCTGGAGTCAATAATACAGTATCAACGATAATCGACAAGGATACAGCTGAACAATTCACGATAACGACTACAGATAGAAATCTAGTCAGGGTTTCAGTAACGTGGTACGTAGAATTCGTAGTGGATTTAAGTAAACAATTAAATTGATTTAAAAATTCTTTCAGAATTTTGAATTGAAAATGCTAGCGCTTTTAAAATAAAATGACCCCATCATCGAATCAGTATCGCTATGATCAAGTCAGAGAATTTCAAACTAAACTCAATTCTCTCTGTGAGGAGTATCAAATAAAAATAAAAAAATACCAACGAAGAATAACCGCAGTTGATGTCACTGTGTATTCAGTGTCGGGAATAATCACCGCGGCTGGAATAATACTATCTTCGGTTACTATGATTGCTCCGGTTGTAGTACCAATTGTTATTTCTTCGATAGCTACAATCGCCGGGATATTAACCGGGATCACAAAAAAACTATCATCGTGTAGCCAGAGTAAACTACACAATTATGTAATAAAATTTCACATTGCATCTGCCGGTTACTCGCAATTATCCTCGTTGATATCATCGTCGTTGGATGACACAACAATATCAGATAGCGAATTCTCAACTATGGCTCAATTGTATAAATCAACAATGCTGAAATTAGAGCAGAATAATAATAATAATAATGTCGTCGCAAGAACTACTTCAACAAATAGTAACAAATACAACACCAGTGAAAACAAGCACGATATCAGTAACCTCAACACGTCCTGAATTTAGTGTGAATTTTCCAATCCCCGTTCCCGTGAGCGAGATCGCGCTAGCAAAACTACGAGTGTATCATAGCTGGCCTAATATTAGATCGGTAGCATTTGGTGGTCAACAACCAAATAATTCCTTGGTATTCGCGTGGAAAAATCGTGAAGACGGAACCCCAGACTGGAACGTTGTCTCGTTACCAACTGGGTCATATCAAATCGAACAGATCAATAACGAATTACAACGAAGAATTAAATCTCTCACTGGAAAAGAATCAAAAATCGCTATAACAGTTCACGAACCAACATTATCATCTGCTATCGAGATAAATACAGAAGGATACGTTGTAGATATTTATCAGAGTTCTATAAGATCAGTGTTAGGATGGCCTGAATTACCACCGGATAACTCGCGAGAAAATTCGAAGGATTTTCCACCCGAACCTAAGAAATCCGATTATATCACCAACAAAATAAAACCCGTCAATGAAGTCAAGAGTTATCAGGATTATGCTCCTAATAAATTCTTTAATAAAGAAATTTTTGAATCAATTTATGTTCCTCTCATTAACGGAAATTTCACAGCAATGAATAATGATTTTTCACTACTGCTAATATCTATTAAATCCGGCTCTCTCATCAAGGATGAATTTATCAACGTCGTAGAAACGGGTAATAAAATCATCGACGATATGAAAATATTTCACTCGAAAATTATTCAAGAAGTATTAAATGAAGAGATCTTACATGATAAGTTTGCGGATCTATACAATATTAATAAAACGGAGATTAAAGATTTTAAAATCCCTGGATATAATCCGGATAAACTAAAGAAACAACTTGACGATGCTATTAATATTGGGTTCAAAAGAATCCACGATAATTGGAAAAAATCGAAGAATCCTACAGCAAATATTCTGAAATTTAATAATGATCCAGAAGGCGGCGGTAGACATATTGCTCCGAACAATGTGAATATTTCAACGGTGATTGCGCTCAATTTAGTATGTGACGTTATCGAAGGAAATTATCAAATAAATCTCGAACAATCAAATCAAGCTCAGCAAGGATATATTTTATACTCATTTGCACCAACGGCTCCTCCAGGATTTCTAATTATTGAAGACCCAACTAATCTAGTCTATATGCGATGTCATAATAATTTGTTAACGAGAATTAATTTCAAACTCACTGACCAATCTAATAATCTGATTGATTTACGAGGTGAGGTTTTACAAATTAGTTTGTTTGTGAAATCTTAAGGACTTGATCAAATATTTAGTTAGCGCATTAGCAGCCGAGGAGGTGAACGTCAACTAAATGGCATCTTTTTTTTATGAATTGCTAGCAAGTTGGTCTGGTGTCGACGCTTTGTCGATCCTTTTTTCTGATGTCGATCCTTTTCGACAAAAAGTTTTTTCTGATGTTGATCCTTTTCGACAAAAAGTCTGTTCACCCTCTCTGCTGCTGCTTTTATTAAGGAAGGAAGTTTAATTGATAGGCATTCACAAAGAAAGAATAATTTATGTTATTGCCTATTTCAAGACAATTCCTATTTTGATATCAAAGCATGCTAAACAAACTTTGTTGGCGTGATTTGTTTCATGAAGAATTCAGAACATTCGGATCGTTTGCATATTAGAAACTCAGATTAGATATAACTTTTAAGAGCGAATGAAACTACCTAGTATCGACAAACTGATAGTCTTACGTGTATAGTACAGAGCTTTACTCTCTGATTATCATATTAATTCAGACAATGCACAATCTTAAAAAAATTGAAAGGTGTAATAAATGAAGTAACACATTTCCTTTCATGCACATACATTGATTTATGTAATGTATTGTTTAGGCTGAGAAAATCAAAATTCAAAATGTAGGTGAAACTGACAAAACTATATAGATTGCGCTTTGCGACGTAGAACAATTAGAATTATAATATATATATATATATATATATATATATATATATATATATATATATATATATATATGTTTTATTCATTTTGATACAGTTTAGATTAATAGCCAATCAACCCATGAAAAAAGGCCTCACACTCTCAAATATACGGTATCATTGAATGTTCTATTTTGTAATAGACGTAGAACGTAATTATAACTGGCACGGAATTGTATATATCCTTTTTTATTGATTAAATTCGTGTACTCGAGTACCAGAGGGTGATTAATGTATATTGTATTATTTCATAAACGTGAGTTCAGTGCTTCCTATTCTAATTGCATTTGATGGAAATAACCGATTGCTTCAGTGCACAGACGCTACCTGTGTATAACTTACCCCCGCACATGTAAAACTCTTTACATTACCGATTATTTTGTCTGTCAGCGGTCTACTATAAGTGAATGCCTTTCACGACATGAGCGAAAATTATAAATTGTTTCCCAGCCGAATAAAATATATTGATCTTTTCAGGTTGGTAGCTGTGAATCAGTCTCCTTGTGTTTTTTTTTTTAGAGAAATATGTGTGTATTTTTTATTACATTTGTGCGTACTGATATTAAATAATCCAATATTTTGATTAAATAAACGCGCATGCAATAATAATTGCATTTTTAATTTCATTATTAAAAACTATAATTATATCAGATCCAAAAGTGTTTTGTTGTGAACATCCCATCTGGTTTTCTAGTCAAGACAACAATCAGACATTCAGTAAATACATGTATATTTACTTTCCTTGTTCAATGAATTGGCTCGCAATAAACACTGACAGTGACTGGAAGTTCTTTCGACTGAACGTTGTTAAAAATGGCCTTTTTCCTATTTTAATGAACTTTGGATTTAATTTTTATTATTACCGTTTAATGTTGCCCTTCAGTAACAAATTCTTGCTTATTCTCAGAAGGCATAACTATTAGGCAAGTGTTCAGTGTTTTACTTTCTAATAATATGTTCAAGAAAGTTAACAAACTAAACTCTACGATTT
Organism: Unio delphinus; assembly: GCA_029339505.1. Classification (NCBI taxonomy): domain Eukaryota; kingdom Metazoa; phylum Mollusca; class Bivalvia; order Unionida; family Unionidae; genus Unio; species Unio delphinus. Next base: position 3,695,651 of record JAQISU010000147.1, read on the forward strand.
GTTAAAGGCTCTTCTTTGTGTGACTCCAAACGTGACCTTTAGTCAAGGACTGGTGTTGAATCTCAACTGACTCAAAAAGTACATAGGAATTACAAACTACCTGGTGGAAGTGTCAAGGTCGGTACGACATTTCATCACAAGGAGTAAGTTTGATAAGGTTGAGAATAGCCAGCATTTTGTGGTGCGTTATTACAATGAAGATATTTTATCATTCGTTAACCTTTTTTGCATTTGAAATGCTGACTATATCTGCGACGGAAAAAAGCTGTTTAGACAGAACAGCAAATGATTCGTAGAATCTTCCAATAAACATATATTATTTTACGAGTCGTCGACCCCTCAAGTTTAATTATCTTCCTCTATCTGTGTCTCTCTTATTTCCATGTTCAACTTCATTAAACTCTCTAACTTCAACTTCAGTTAAAACAGTGCTGTGCATCTTTTTTTTTCGTACGTTCACAATTTAGTTATAAAATTGTAATTCAAAGTGTATATTCTTTCCTAAGAGCCGTATAAAGCTGTTGTCTACTTATATTTTCCATCCTTCACTGCTTATTGTACCTGCTATTCAAATTCTTCCAACAAATACAAAGAGCAATGCTCTTTAAAATATTGTTTGACTTTTAAATTAATATTCTTACTGGTTTTGTACTTTTAATATATCGGTATTTAATTCAGCTTGCTACAAGTGTTTGAAGTGTTTGAATTGAGGTCTAATAAAAAGAATAATTTAAAAACTTATTAAATTGTCTGTCAATAAATATGTTCATATAATCACTCCGTTTATCACACACACACACACACACACACACACACATATATATATATATATATATATATATATATATATATATATATATATATATATATATAAGCAGCAGAAGGGGCGAATCAGACAACATTTTTAGACAAGTTTTCACTGAAATCACGCTTAAAATCAATGAAACCAATGACATCAGACCCAAAAGTCAATGACATCAGGTCCCAAATATGTGTGTGAATCATGGATTAGGTCCAAAAAAAAATTATGAAAAAATCAATGAAATTAATGAAATCAAAAACTTTTCAACTATTACATTTTTTGGGAAAAAGGGACTACAACATCGTTGTCACTCACCCTCTCTGCTGTTGGAACTTTCAGTTCTGGGTTAACCGAATATTTGATCCAGTCCGATACGATATCGTGTTCGAGGGTCATGTAAATTTATTGTTACAAATCCGTGTGGGGCAGACTGAGCATGACTAAAGAAATTTCTAAATTGATTGAAGTCCATATCAGAACACCATGTCTGCCAAATATTTCGTAGCGTATGTGTATCAACGCCGTTGAATACAGCAAGCATATTACAGTTATCTCTAATCACTTTTGGAATCTGAGTGTAGCGTTGAGTGACATAGATCACATCAGTGTTTTTATGCCTGCCTCTGGAAAATATTCTAGCAGGATTTTTTTGATTATCTAACATGACATCGTCGTATACAACTAAATTGTTGATACTTCCATCGAGGTCATTCACGGATGGTGCCTCGTCAATATCGGTTATAAATTCAATAACATCCTCGCCGGCAATCTCTGAAGCGTTTTCATTAAAATCTTTTAGCACTTCATAGCATCGTTGATCATCTACGCTAGGGGCAATTAAATACAACTTATCCCACTTCATCCATCTCATTATTAAATTGAGCAACAATTGCGTTTTACCGGATCCAGATGGCCCGATTATAATTGCGCGGATAGAGTTTGGTAGCGCTGCATGATGCTTCACTGGTTCTCTTGTTTTAGTCGCTGAAAAATCAATTATATTCATATCTCTATACATAAATTATGGATCTATATTGCGTGAAGTGTAAGACGCGTACTGGTACAGATGACTTGACGACGATTACAACTAAAAATAACCGATCAGCTCTTTCTGGTAAATGCGTACAGTGTAGTACAAAGAAATTTAGATTTGTTTCTAAACCCAAGGAACCCAAGGAACCTTTAAAAAAAAACGAGGAGGTGATATCGCTGCCAAATTAGCGAAACTCCCTGGAACCCCATGGGCAAAATACCCCGGAGAAAAACACCTTCCAGGGTATAGTTATTGTGGACCGGGAACAAGACTTGATATCAGACTCAATGATCAAAATCAGCCCCGACCCGGTGAGGAACCAATAAACGCTATTGATAAGGCCTGTCACCTTCATGATGTTGCTTATAAAAGCAGCAATTTGCAACACAGGCATCTAGCAGATGTGAAATTAATTCATGCGTTGAATTCTATCACTGATAAATCCTTCAAAGAAAAATTGGCCTCCTTTTTGATAAAATCGGCTATGAAAAGTAAATTGATGTTAGGTGCTGGTAATTAATAGCAACATGGAATCTATTTATTATTCCCCAAGAGGATACTGGAGGGGTAACGCTGCAATCAGTAAACTCGCTAGCGCCGCAAAAGTGAAAAAAACCACTGCGGCTCATTGGTTATCCAAACAGGCACTATGGCAAATTTATCTACCACCGCCTAAACAAATTCAATTCTCGCATTTTGATGTAACCGGACCCAATGAAGTTCATCAGGCTGATCTATTATTTCTGCCACATGATCGTGGTTACAAATATGCGTTAACTGTAGTTGATATTGCAAGTCGATACAAAGAAGCAGAACCGTTAAAAACAAAATCGGCCACTGAAGTCGCTTCTGCATTTGAAAGGATTTATCGACGAGATCCTCTGCACTGGCCAAATCTGTTACAAGTTGACCCGGGCAAGGAATTTCAGGGTGCAGTGTTATCTACAATAAAATATCACAATGTCGCTATCAGACGAGGGCATACTGCACTGCATCGTGATCAGGCCATTGTAGAACGGTTTAATAAAACCCTTGCTGAGCGGTTATTTGGATATCAATATGCAAAAGAATTCATCCAAGAAAAAAGATCCCGTGAATGGGTGAAGAGATTACCAGGTGTAGTTACCGCACTGAATAACGAGATTACTAGAACCATCAACATGAAACCTATCAACGCGATTAAAAAGAAGTCGATACCTGAAAAACCACAAAAAGATTTCCCTAGAAACGCTAGCGTTTCCCAACCAATTCTTGGTAGTAATGTCATTGTGAGGTACTTATACGAACCAGGAGAGCTTGAAGGGGATAGAAAAAGGGCTACTGACCCTATTTGGAGCGTTACTACGCATAAGATATCTAGTATAACACGATCTACGGGTAGACCTCCAATCTATAAACTGGATTCAACTGCCCCTCAACGGGGTTTTACTAGACAACAATTACAAGTAATTCCTGACGATACTCAATTGCCACCCCATGGTCTTAACTAGCACCCTTGCGTCTATTGCACTCAAGACAAGTCAACATCACATTATTTCTGACATGACCGAGATTGTTATTTTTTCTGTCTACGGTGAATTGGCGAGGATCCTTATCCGAATACTGCCAACGCATTATACAATTGCAACTCGCGCAGTGATTATTCTGTTGTTTCTTCAAAGTGATTATTAATTCAGCATCAATATCAAATTCTCGTTGTTTTTTTTTGTCTTGTTGTTTGTAACCGGATAGTTTTTTATCAATAATATCATCTATTGTGGTGTCATTATCATCACCACCAATGATTTCATCATCTCCACTGGCTTCGCCAACGACAATTCTTCGAAGTTGATTTATTTTTCGTACTCTAGACACTGCGAGATAGACTAAATTCGACCATTCTATGCGATTATCTACCATCCAAAGAGTTGTAACCGATATAGTCAATCCCTGTGAAGAATGTATCGTCGCTGCATAACCTAGCGTCCACGGGGATTTATTAGCACGCAATGCATCTTCAACAACATTGATATCAACCAGCACAATATCATTTAATACTAAATTCTGTTTTTCACTTTGTCCTGGAATATCAACTTCGATGTTCTGTTTTCGCGTATCCGATGGCCTATAACAAAGAGGCACTGGAAGTGTTGCAAATTTTTGTTGATGCAATTCAAATAACTTCATCTGAAGTGTGTCTCTGACTATTTTTCTACTTGCAATGATTAAATCATTTGGTCTCCACGCTTCCCAAAACTCATTCATGGGAGTTTCCGAAATTATTTCACGGGTTATTTCACACTGGATTCTATCCGGTTGTAATCTAATTAGTTTCTTCAATTCTTTTAATTCATTATCAAGCGATCTATGATCAGTATCAATTTCTTCATAATAGTCTACAAAACCCTTTAGCCATTCATGGGGAGATGCACCGACAAATGGTGGTGGTTGCCCGTGATCACCGCACATGACGATTTTTGTATTCTTCAATAACAACCACTCAAGAAATATTTTTAAGACATCTTCGGACACTGTGTCTATTTCATCCCAAATGATAATTTCAGGAATAAATTTCTCTCCCATGCGCTCAGGAGTCCATTTATCTCCCTTCCATCGGAAAAAGCTGTGATAAGTGCAAGCATTTACCCCTCTCTGTATCATTTCTCTTGCAAGTCTATGAGTTGGTGTTAGCACAATCATGTTAGAAACGCTAGCGTTTCCACGACGGAATAACTCAATTGCCCGGGTTGTTTTTCCTGACCCGCCACAACCGTTTAAATAAACTGTTTTATACAGGCATATTGGATCAGAAATCGGTGGTGCATTAGAAAATTCTGAACACTGATTGCTTTCTAAGTAATTATTTTCAATGGTAACATCTGCTGATGGAATATAATCATGAATCATTTCTTTCTTAATTCTCCATGATCCCCATTTCTCGTTGCCAGTAGCCTTAAAATCAGCCATTTTGCTATTTATGTAAAATGAGTCAGTGGCAACTCTAACTGCGGTGGTAGGAAATCTATTGATCATTGAAAACAGATTGATAGAAGCATAACCGAGCATAGAAGCTCTCAAATGTGTGTACTGCGGATGGTATCCATCATTGTAGGTAACAATTGTACCCAATTTGGTTCCATCGGACAGAAATGCGTCCTTACGATTGACATATAGGCCCTTATTCGTTAGATCCGCCATTACAAAATCGTATTCAGCGTTGTCTATAATCAATTGTGAAGAATATTTCGTATTATCATCTTTGCCACCTTGGGTAAATTTACCGATTATTCTTCGTCCAAGATTTTTTGCTTCATTGTTTCTGATTTCAAATAACTGTCTGGACCAATCCATGATTTGTTGTTCATTAAAATCAGGAAACAGTTTTCGCTCTTCGCTAATTATCTTTTCTAGATCAGGTTGTGGTAACCAGACTGATTTCTGTGCTCGATAGGATATAATTGCTTCACTGACAATTAATGATTTTAACATCTTACAATCAAGCATATACCGTAACAACACTATTGTCATCCAGTGTTTTTCAGACATGTGTTTACCAATCCAAAGATAACTACACGGATGAAGTCCTTCAGCCATTTCAAATGATACCACACAAGCGAATCCGGTTAAATCAAAATCAGGAAGTGGTCCATTAATAGCAACACGGGTCATTTCGTGTGTAGGGTGTCCAAATCGTTTGAAATATTTCTCGCATTCTCCATACCCAAGAAAACTTCCTGGATAACACGCAATCATATCAACTGAAATAACGGAATCAGAGGTGTATTTTCTGTTCCATAATCCGCCGTGGCCGTATTCAAGACAGGACAATTTGACATCTGATAAAAACTCACTTCGTGTTGGCTTCCACGCGTTTTTCTTTCTAGCAAAATGCGCTGCAATGGATGGTACTGTGAAACAGTTTGCTAATAATTGATCGTCTTCTTCTCCGTCCTCAGAAAACTCACTAGCTAGTTGTTTCATTTGATTCTGCAGTTCTTCAGTACGGTATAATTCTCCGTTGGGCCTTACAAACTGATCAAATCTGCATTCCTCGTCTGAATTACTATGAAATAGCCACGCTGACACAGGATCGTTTTTACTCAAATGGTAAATAGCATCAAATAATTTCTGCTCTGAAAAAAACTCTCCGGTTTGGGATAGATATTTTACGGTTCTATCCCGTGGAAATATTGTTACTGCAGATGACCACGCGTGTTCGTTATGATCAATAATTTCAATGGGAACCCCCTGTGATTTATATTTCGATTCGTATAATACTTCTCCGGTGATTGTTCTTACCGATATTGGAAATCTTAATAATTTTTCTAATTTAGTTATATCCTGAATTGTTGCTCCATGCTCTTTTACCGTGAACTCCCACTCGGTTATTTTTTTTCGTCTTAGATCAGTGAGTTTATTTCCCCGGGACGCATTTGTGAAGTGTTCTATTATTCGTTCTGCTACACAATTGAGCCCTGTCGAATATTTCATGGGTGCTAGTTTTGAAATATCAGGTTTTTCATTGAGCGGATAGATCCCGTAAACAACTGCTGTGACAGGATAAGATCTTTCGTAGTAGGGTTTATCAATTCCAGTCAAAATTCCCGGTTTGGAATCCTGATTCACGGTGACAGTTTTTTTGCCCCTGAGAATGGGTTCAAATTTATCCTTAATAATCCATTTGCCATCTTCACGGATAACGAATTTGATTCGGAAAAAATGACTTTTTTCCCCAATACGTGAAATGATCACTGCTGCCTTTTCATCATTCATGGTAGCGTCAACAACACCATCAATTCGAAATGTTGACCAACAATAAGATGCTCCATCACGCTTGAATTCATTAAAACAGTCTCTGATGGGTTTATCAAGAATTTTATTCTTGGGTGTATTAGAAACTATATCAAGATTGAATTGAGCATCCTTCCATGATGATCTCATGTTTCCGTCTCTTGGACGTTTGTTACGTTTTTTGGGTCTATCGCGATTAAATCTAGGATTGATTTTCAATAATCTCTTAAACTCTTTCATGTTTCCGTCTATTGGGCGTTTGTTACGCCTTTTGGGTCTATCGATATTAAATCTAGGATTGATTTTCAATAATCTCTTAAACTCTTTCATGTTTCCGTCTCTTGGACGTTTGTTACGTTTGTTTCCGTCTATTGGACGTTTTTTGGGTCTATCGAGATTAAATCTAGGATTGATTTTTAATAATCTCTTAAACTCTTTCATGTTTCCGTCTCTTTGACATTTGTTTCTGTTTACTACACGTTTTTTGGGTCTATCGAGATTAAATCTAGGATTGATTTTCAATAATCTCTTGAACTCTCTATCAGCATTGAATTTAGCATTTTTCGAAGTCAATCTCTTGAACTCTTTCATGCTATATATAAAACAGGTGTCTAAATGAAAGATTTATGTATAATCAATCACTGCAAATGGGTCAGTCATTGAATTAGACAATAGTGTAGTATATAATGACCCAAGAATTCAGACTACACCCAGTGATTAAAAATTACGAAGCATCTAGTGATGGTACTGTCAGAAACTGTAGACTGAAGAACCCAATTGGGTGGGATAATGGTATGGGGTATTTGGTGTTTAATGTTGGAAGGAAGACATTTCGCAATCATCGTTTCGTATTTGAATGTTTTAATGGATTGATCAAAGATGGTTTTATTATTGATCACATTGATTCTAATCCAAGGAACAATTCTTTATCCAATCTGCAAGCTATCACACAAGGTGAGAATATCAAACGAGGAAGGAATGGCACTTGTTCAAATAAAGCGAGACCAGTGAAATCTTTGAATACAACAACTAACGAAGAGAAAATATTTCAATCATTATATGAAGCCGGCAAGTATTTCAATATTTGTAGAACTTCAGTACGATTCGTTGCAGAGGGGATAACCAAAACGGCTATTTCAAAAAAGACGGGACAAAAAGTTCAATTTAGTTATGTCTAATGCGTCATAATTTCCAATTAGAGATATGTCATTCTTATAGAATAATGAATTCTGAAAACATGAATAGCATCATAGTTGAAATAGCAAAATTGAAAAATCAGGATATCAAACTATCAGATGGATTAAATCCTGACCAAATTGTGTCTGATTTTCAGGATATTGAATACGGAGTTAGCACTAACAAGTATATGCTACCCAAGAAATATGCACTCATCAAAAAAATTCAGAATTCTATTAAAGACTCTCTTTCATTTTCCAGTGACATCAGTGTGTTCGTCCCGTTGTATGCTATCGTAGAGGGAATACGAAAAGAATTGGGGTACGAATACGAATTGAAAAAAGAAGTCAACTCTAAAATTAGAAACCTACGAGCATTAATTCAAGAAAATGAACAATTTTGATTGCCCGACCATTGATTGCCTCGACTCTTATCATTTTTTGATTGCCCGATTATTTATCATTTTTTTTAGCCGACCCTCAGAGGGATGTCAAAAATCGATGGACGATGTGTCAGATTGGTCAAAACTAGAATGTTGAAACTATCAGTATTATTTTATTTATATACAATTTTGATACTTTCAACATCAATGATAGAAGGTGTCTCACGATGAAATAACACTTCCATGGTGGTATTAAAAATCATCCGACATGTAACAAAAGTGAGGAAACTGTGGTATTAATTATTTTATTAGAGAATTCCACACTTTCCTCATCATTGATAGAAGGTGTCTCACGATGAAATAACACTTCCATGACTGTGTTAAAAAATCATCTGACATGTCAAGTGTTTTGCAATTGAAAAATAGTTTGCGATTTCAAATAATGGTCAATGAAGCATTAACAACCCGATTGGCTCGTGAGCGACTAGATGCAATTAAGAAATTTATACCAATTCGTGACTCTGTAAGAAATAAACTGCAACAACGACAGAGTTTACAAACTGATTTTGCTCTGGGGTCTGAAGAGTTGTTTAAACCAGTAACCACAGCAACGAAGGGGGTAGAGCGTGCTTTACTGGGAGATGGTCCCGAGACGGGAAAATCTGTTATTGGTGAACTTGAAAAACTAGCAGCGAAAACTGAACAAACAAAACAAATAGAATCAAAGAGAACAGTAGATGATTTACGCATGAGATTTAACGAAGAAGGGTTAGCAGCAATTGATGAGACTGATCCAACAGAAATTCCTACGCTTGTTGTTACTTCTTATGAAAACAGAAAAAAAATGTTGAAACCAGAACATCATAAATATGTTAAGAATTTTACTCACTGGGCTGATATATTCTACAAAATCAAAACTGGAAAAAGTCAAAAAAAGACGGATAGTGCATCATACATCGAATATATCAGGATGGTGGATCACGTGTATAATCAATATGAAGAACTAAAACAACAACAAAAACCGCCAAAATTGCAAAGAAAGCGAGAGCAACCTGCAAAGAAAATATCTTTTTCACCTAAAAAACAACAACTACCACCTGATGATGATGATGATGATGATTATTTACAAACTACGGATTTAGAAAAACTAGATGAAGCAGCTGGTTATAGCGGAAGTGGATTAGGAAATCCAAGGATTGGAAACATTTGTCCTGATAGTGTTATCAATGATATATCACGATTAGATGTTCTCATCGGAGGAAAACGAGCTGGAAATAATTCACCGGAAATAATTAATGAAGCAGCTGATATCTGTAGACGGTTATTTGCCGGCGGTATCATGGATATCAAAACCTATCGAGATTTCATTGACGAGTTAGCAAATGGGTATCATAGTGATTAAATAACAATTGAAAACACTATTGTTTTTATAATAATGATCATCCATTACAATCATGATAAACCAACCCCCGTCTATGTAGTTAATTCACGGTTTCCAGTTTATAGAGCATACTACGGAGATGGCCTCGGCAATACCATTTTAGGATTCTTTTCAAGAATGGCCCCCAAAGTGATGCCGTTAGCTAAACAGTTATCAATGAAAGCCATTGATGTTATTCGTGATAAGGGTATCAGTACTGTTGGAAATCTTGCCGGGAAAGCGTTTTCAACTGCGAAGGATAAAATAACATCATTAGTGGGGCGAAAAAAGAAACCGTTACCGTCTACAGAAGAAATGCCTGCAAGTGTTAGTAAAATAATAAATAACGCAGTAGATGAAAAACTAGCGTCGATGGTAAATCAAGGAGACCAAAGCAATATTGCAAACATGATAGCAGGAAGTGGCCTTAAAAAACTACGTCGATGAAAATGGAAAAATCGTTTACGATTTCACTATTTAGACTCTGATAAATAGAATAAAATGTTCAAAAAATCACATGATCCGGCGTTTGATATAGACGCCCCAGTTGGCAAGGATGATTCTGTACGCGATTATCAATATTACGCCTATCATGCCATAGACTCAAATAGTCGAGCAAGAATTGATCTTCAAGTCCATGATACCAGTAAATACTTTTTGCCCTGTGAAGCATTTATTGAAGTAGAAGGAGAGATTATACGAACAAATGATACAGAGTATCCAGTTGGTACTCAAGTCGGTTTTGTCAATAATGGTATTATGGCGCTATTTGAGAGTGCTAGATATCTCATTGATGGAAAAGAAATTGAGTCCATAGATCGTGATGTTGATGTGGCCACAACAATCATAGGGTTAGCGAGATATTCTGATGATTATACAAGATCAGCGGGTCCATCTATGATGTTTGCAAAAGATGGTAAGAATACCGCTGGAGGAAATCCATTTGTTGTAAGACGACCAAAGAATAATGCTGGTGCTGCTAATGCTGATGTCGAGGATATGATTATAAACAACGATCCTAATTTCAATCTAGGAGCTGCAACACGAAACTCAATGTTGCAAGGAGATCGTAGATCATTTTCATGCGCGATTCCACTGCATCACATATTTGGATTCTGTAGAAACGTCCGAAAAGTTATCTACGGGGCGAAGCATACAGTATCGCTTGTACGAAAGGGTGATGATAACGACGCAATTTGGAGGATTCCAGCAGATGTTGCAGCCCCCAATGCTGATGCCGGTAAAGTCAAATTAACAAAAATATCATTGTGGATGCCAGTGTTGACTCCAGCAATCACCGCAGAACAACGATTACTATCATTTATGGACCAAGGAGGAAAGTCGTTGTTGAGTTGGCTAACCGTGAGTACAGATGTGAAGCAATCAACTATCAACGGGTTATTCACTTGGAACCTAACATCAAAGCAAGGCGTTTCTGCGCCACGTCATATATTTATTGCGTTACAGGATAACGCACGAGTTGGCAATCAAATCTTCAGTCATATGATATTTGATCAATTAGGTGTGAAAGACGTCTCACTGAGAATAAACGGCCAGCAGGAACCATCTGAGGATATACAACTTAATTACACAGAAAATCATATTGCACGAGTTTATCATCGTCTGTTGTCATTTATGGCACGCGATCAAAATGTGGATACTGGTTTGCAAATATCACAATTTGATTTTAAAAATCTGTATCCGATCTACTACTTCTCACTGGAACATCTCGATTTGACAAGACAGTCAGTTGTTGATATACACTTTAGAGCTAATGTGAATCGTCCTGTTGCTGGTGCTGGTGCTATTGCTGATTATAGAGCGGTTGCTGTCATTCTCAGTGATAAATCAATGTTACTTGAAGGTGTTGGTGGACGAATGAGAGTGGTAGATGCCCCAGTAGAAAATCTTTGAACGATTTTTCTCGATTTTTCATTGAATTAGAATCAATCAATTATATATAATGTCATATAGTGTTATTAGTGTTACGTTAACTCCTGGTCAAATCAAAAAATTGCAATCAGAATCGGCTAAAAAATGTGGAACCACAATCACGTTGAAACCTAATCAAATGACGGGTGGTGAAAATAAATTATCGCTGACAACTCGTCAGGTGAAACATTTCAATGATGCTTTCAAGGATAAAAAGGGAGTTCAGATTACTCTCTCTGCGGCTGCTATTAAAAATATGATGAAAACGGGTGTTATATTTCCATTGTTTGCTGCGTTACCAGCATTGATTGCAGCAGCAGCCCCAGCGGTGGCTAAAGCAGCGGCGTTAGGAGCCGTTGGTACTGCAGCAGGAATGGCACTAAAAAAGGCAGCTGGACAAGGATATAAAAAAAGAGACGATCCGTTCAAGGATTGTGTCTAAGACTACCAGGAACCCCGTATTCTTGGTACAGCGGAAAAGGTCTAAGACTACCAGGAACGGTTTATTAATTCAGAAATCTTCAATTTCCGAACCTATGGTTCCCAAATCTTCGATGGTTCCAATGTCCAATTTTGATTTAATGGATGCGGCTAAAAAACTAGCGATTAAACAGTTCAGAGGTGGTTTTATGAAAGATCAATTACCACATCAACCAAACAAAACTGAAACAGGTATTATTAATCTCGATAACAGCACCGGACCTGGAACTCACTGGGTTGCATACGCTATTGATCCACGCGGGATTGTCTATTTTGATTCATATGGATTAGCCCCACCAAAAGAGTTTATGCGGTATATAAAAACCCTTCCAATGAAGACTTGGTATTCTACGCTACCAACACAACAAATCAATGACCCGCCAATATGCGGCAGTGAAGTATTAAATGTCCTTGATGCTATTTCAGCATCTAGAAAACCACCACACATTGTCGTAAATGACTACACCAGCAATCGCTTTTTAGAGAGAGAAAGAGTTTTACAATAACATGATTGATATTTGGGGAAGACCTCTGAAACCCAAACCCGATGACACTGCAACCCCTGATTCTATCAAGGATATAACAAAAAAATTAAAGATGAAATCGCTGAGACGTTAAATTTAACAAGTGTTGACCCGAATGAAATAGTTGTATTTCAAGACAAACAGGGTAAATTGAAATCTAGTAATATTTCTCTGGATGATATTTTAGTTAAACAACAAAACGCAATCGAGAACACAGTTGCGTTATTTTCCGATCAGGGTAAATTGAAAACCAGTAATATCTCTCTGGATGATATTTTAGTTAAACAACAAAACGCAATCGAGAACACAGTTGCGTTATTTTCCGATCAGGGTAAACTCAAACCAGGTGTACTCGTTTCGACGATTACAGATCGATTAAAAACTCTCAACGACGAGTTAAACAATTCTGTGGTTGTACTAGCAACACTTGAATCTAGAATTGAAGAACACATAAAACAGTTTATATCATTTCGTAGAAATATCATTGATAAATTTATTGGAACCCCGTTAGATAAAATTGAACTAAAACTCCCTGATATTAAAAAATCCATTGATGAGACGAAAACTTTCATCGAAGGCATCAAGGGGGATGCAACGAGGATGATAACAGCCATTGAAAAAACAAAAATTCCTCATGAGAAAACCAACAACTTAGTATACACAATCCAACATGGATCATTTGAGTGGACACCTACAAACAACACATTAGATATCACTGCAACCGTTAAGGGTATTTATCGATTAACACTAGTAACACCATCGTCTCAATTTAAGATTTCATCGTCCAGTTCATCCGTGTTCAATAATACGATTTCAACGATCATCGACAAGAATACAACTGAAAAGTTCACAATCGCATCTACTGATACTCATTTGGTTAGGGTCTCAACAACGTGGTATGTGGAATTCGTAGCGAATTTAAGTAAATCGTAATTGAAAACGCTAGCGTATTTAAAATAAAAATGATTTCATCATCGCAATATCGCTATGATCAGGTCAGAGAGTATCAAACTAGACTCAAAACCTTGTCTGAGGAGTATGAATTGAAAATTAAAAAATATCGCAGGAGAATTACCGCAATTGATGTTACTGTGTACGCTGTGAGTGGTGTAATCACCGGAGCTGGTATTATACTGTCTTCAGTGACAATGATGGCTCCGATAGCTGTTCCAATTTGCGTTTCTGCGGCAACAACAATCGCTGGAATAATTTCAATAATCACAAAAAAAATATCCTCATGCAGCCAACGGAAACTACAAGACTACATAATTCAATTTCATGTTGTGTCCACTGCATACTCGCAATTATCCTCATTGATATCGTCATCGCTCGATGATACAATTATATCAGAGAGTGAGTTTTCAGCGATGGTAGATATATATGATTCTGCGATGTCAAAATTAGAAATACATCATGAATATAATAACAATGACAACACAGATGGAATTACTTCAACAAATAGTGGAGAACACAAAACCAGTACAAACAAGCATGATCTCAATAACCTCAACGAATCCAGAATTCAGTGTGAATTTCCCCTCTCCGGTCCCAGTGAAGGAGATAGCGCTAGCAAAATTACGAGTATACCACAGTTGGCCAAATATTAGGTCAAAATCATTTGGTGGTCAACAACCCAATAATTCACTGGTATTTGCAAATAAGAATAAACCCGACGGCACCCCAGACTGGAATGTTGTTTCCATACCAACCGGATCATATCAAATCGAACAAATCAATAATGAATTCGCGCGTAGAATAAAATCGATTACTGGAGTAGAGTCAAAAATCGCTATAACAGTTCATGAACCAACACTATCATCTGCCATTGAAATAAACTCAGAAGAATACGTCGTAGATATCTATCAAAGCTCAATAAGAACCGTACTAGGATGGCCTGAATTACCACCAAAGGGGGAAACCGTTGATTTACCAGAACCTCAAAAAACCGATTATATCACAGACAGGATAAAATCTGATAATCCAGTAAAGAGTTATAGAGATTACAGTATTGCTAGCATCTTTTTTGCTCTTGGCACTATAGATAAGGGAGGGAAATATCTTTTTGTTAACGAACTTAAAATCGCTGAAAATTTCACAGCAATGAATAATGATTTTTCACTGTTGTTAATACCCCTTAAATCCGGCTCTCTTACCCGAGATGAATTTATCAGTGTCGTAAAAACATGTAACAAAATCATCAATGACATGGAAACATTTAATTCACAAATTATTCAAGAGATATTAGGTGACAGTAATCCTACAACAAGAACAATTTTTGCAGGAGGCAAGGGCATCCCCGTCAAGGATATACCCACAGTCAAACTACCAGGATATAACGTACCAGAACTACAAAAATCTCTCAGTGATGCCATCGATATTGGTTTTAAAATAATTCATGATGCGTGGAAAAAAGCAACATCACCGGAAATAAAAATCCTGACCCATAATAATGACCCAGATGGTGGTGGCAGGCATATTGCTCCGTTCAATGTGAATATTTCAACGGTGATTGCGCTCAATTTAGTATGTGATGTGATCGAAGGAAGCTATCAAATAAATTTAGAACGATCAAATCAAGCTCAGCAAGGATATATTTTGTATTCATTTACACCAACAGCTCCTCCAGGGTTTTTAATAATTGAGTCCCCGGTGAATCCAGTCTATATGCGATGTCATAATAATTCATTAACCAAAATTAATTTCAAACTCACAGATCAATCTAATAATCTGATTGATTTACAAGAGGAGGTTTTACAAATTAGTCTGTTTGTGAAATCGTAGTGATTTTCGTCGTAGTGATTTACATGACCCTCGAACACGATATCGTATCGGACTGGATCAAATATTCGGTTAA
The DNA here is from genome assembly GCA_029339505.1 of Unio delphinus. Taxonomy (NCBI): domain Eukaryota; kingdom Metazoa; phylum Mollusca; class Bivalvia; order Unionida; family Unionidae; genus Unio; species Unio delphinus. The sequence goes on from JAQISU010000147.1 coordinate 3,711,024, forward strand.
CCCAGAACTGAAAGTTCCAACAGCAGAGAGGGTGAGTGACAACGATGTTGTAGTCCCTTTTTCCCAAAAAATGTAATAGTTGAAAAGTTTTTGATTTCATTAATTTCATTGATTTTTTCATAATTTTTTTTTGGACCTAATCCATGATTCACACACATATTTGGGACCTGATGTCATTGACTTTTGGGTCTGATGTCATTGGTTTCATTGATTTTAAGCGTGATTTCAGTGAAAACTTGTCTAAAAATGTTGTCTGATTCGCCCCTTCTGCTGCTATATATATATATATATATATATATATATATATATATATATATATATATATATATATATGTGTGTGTGCAGTATAAAGATTTATTAAATATGTTAGTTTGTTCAGGTATACCAATTATAACACACCTAAGCTAGTTTTTCTTTGAGTGAGCAATACGTGACTTTTCATAGAAATATGTAAATAAGTGCAGACCAAATATATATATGTATATATATATATATATATATATATATATATATATATATATATATATATATATATATATATATATATATATATATATATATATATATATATATATATATATATATATGTATATATATATATATATATATATATAAAGAGCGAGATTGTATAATGCAAAACGACCGATAAGTGAAACATCAAACTGTAAATATAAAAGGAATAAAAATATAAATTAAATAATACATCCAACATTTTGTAGATGATATCTTCTCTTTATAAACCGGTAATGCCTAAAGGTAGAAGACTGACGTGGCATTCGTGGTATTCGAAGAATTCTCTGAAAATAAATATTGGTGTAAAATAAACATGAAGAATATTTTTGTAAAGCTAGTTAGTTTAATATTCCGTACTTTATAAAGTATCGTCATTCGCCATTCTAAAAGAAATTACGAGAATACAATATTGATGTCTCCATTTCTCTAACCATTCTTCTATTATAGTTTTATTGTAAAGGTGCAATTATTATTATTATTATTATTGTTATTATTATTATTATTATTAGTAGTAGTAGTAGTAGTAGTAGTAGTATTAGTATTAACAATAATAATAATATTACTAGTAATAGTTGTAGTAGAAGTAGTAGCTGTAGTAGTACTAGTAGTGCACTTTGAGAAAGGCAAGTGAGCATTGTCCTGTCTACGACGTTGGCGGGTTTCATTTAACACTTTTAACTCACACACACAGACACACACACAGACACGGGCGCGCATGCGCTAATATGTGTGCAGTATAAAGATTTATTAAATACGTTAGTTTGTTTAGGTATACCAATTATAACACACCTAAGCTAGTTTTCCTTTGAGTGAGCAATACGTGACTTTTCATCGAAATATGTAAATAAGTGCAGACCAAATCGAACTTAGATGATAAGCATTCTTTTAAACATGTAATCTCCTCACCCAGCATGTTGTTGTTTTCTTGTTGAAATTGTTGTAGTCTTTAACGCCGTTCGTCAGCACACGATAGGCTATACATGGCGCTCGATATTAATGGTGGCAGAAGTACCAACGACAAAGACCTGGATAATGAAAGAAAACCATATATAATATATATAAAAACATATATTGTGGCCGAGTTGTCTAAAGCGCTCTAAGTTTGGCATAGGTACCTTCTCACCTCTGTCTGCGTGGGTTCTAGTTTTAGATTCGGACAATGTGGTTATATGAGAAAGCTTGACATTATCTTCTCGTGGTCCGGTGGTTCTCTCCCAGGGTTTTCCTGGGTTCTTCCTCCACTAATAATACTGGCTGCCATGTGCAGCCTATATTGTGCTGAAAGGTTAAACACTAAAACAACTACAATAACGACAACATGGTGGGTGAGGTGATTGCATGTTTGAAGGATGCTAAGTTCGATTTGATCTGAACTTATTTACATATTACGATGAAAAGTAACTTATTTCTCACTAAAAGCAAACGTAGTTTACGTGCGTTATCACTTGTATACCTGAAGACGCAAATATATTTAATAAATCTACATATTTTACACGTATGAGCGTGTGAATGTGTGTGTGTGTGTGTGTGTGTGTGTGTGTGTGTTTGTGTGAATGTGTGATCTTACAAGTGATAAATGAAACACGTCAAAGCTTAACGATTTATAAAATTTCTTCATTATAAAAATGCACCACAAAATGAGGATCAGAGTATTTAATTTGCGTATGTTTGGACTATACGTAATCTTCTGTCATATTAAAAGTAAACATTTTCTATTTAATATCTTATCAAAACCTAAGACAGACATGCTGATCAACCCTAATGCACTATCGTACCAAAATTTAATTAAAACAAAATACAGAAATAAGTTTTATGTCTTGCTTTTTAAGAACCTTTTTCATCAAAACAGATCGTGATTTCAAAATAATCACAATGTCTGTCAAACTCAAGCAACACGCCCTTTTTCAAAGGTTTAATTTTGGGGATAAGATTAAAAACTGTTCAAACGTTAAATGATGCTATGAAAGCTATTTGGTTTCAGCAAATATTTCTCGAATATGTAACCACAATTGTAACCTTGGACGATGAAAATCGCAAACCAAAGATGGTTTACATATTTAGGAACTGACATAATATGTTTGAAACGTTTTAATCAAATTATTATCCTGAAAGAGACTCCAAGTTGTACGCCTTAGTGGTCTTACACGGAGTAACATAATGGAACGATACTTCAAAGATTTTTAATATTAACACTTACCATTTGTATCTAACGCACAGTGTGAAACGTTCATAAAATTATACAGTATTATGAATTAAATCTCAGCTAATTCTAATTACATAACACGTAGATATACATAACTATATGTCTTGTGTGGAACCGAGTGAAACTATGTAAGCATTTTGATTGTGTTAGCTTTATGCAATGTAATACAAACATTATGCAAAGTACGATATTATGTTTGAAAAGAAAAAAAGACAAATACACAATGAAAATAAATATAATGTAACTAATAGCAAACTATCTCTCTTCTGTCATGAATATTAATCAAATTGTATGTTGTTGTAAACCTATTATGTCGTTTACATAATTTGTTTAGAACAACATGCAATGTTATTACTAGTCATTTCCCAAGAGAGATATTTGGCTTTTAGTTTTCATTTACTGGTGTGTATATTGTGACATTTTGAATCGTATAGCTTTCCTAGAGGTAAAGGTAACGTATTAATTCACCATGCCATGGTATTAACACCTATTTCGTCTACACCCGTAATATACTTTGGCTAATGAGATTTAGATGGTCAAGGTAACATTATTTCCATGTATATGCATATGATGAATAAATATATATTAGATACAATCGCAACATACAATTTATTTATTTTGTCTCGCTAACTCAATTTTAACATTTCAAACATAACACTTATGTGACAGGCGTCTAACCTTTGTAAACTTTTTTTTAGTTGACATTAGACATTAGGACTATGGTCAACCCATTAATGATAAAACTATTTGAATTCAAACCATCGCTGATATTTGTTGTTTTATTAATATTCTCTTTGATATCGGTTATTAATGTAGCAAACCTATACTATAATATATAATCTAATTTATTATTTCGAATCTAAGATAAAAGGATTTGCTACTAACTTTCAAAAGCGTGGTGATCATGCATTTACAAATATTTGACATATTTGTTTTTATTTAATTGATGTTGATGTATTTATTCGGCTCCTTTAAAGCAATGTTCACAAATTGCATATTTGCATGTTTGAGATACTATTTTACTATACAAATGTATAATTGTATAAATAACATGTTATGCAAAGTGATGTTGTTCTCACAGTTTGCTTCATTGGAATCCTATAATTCTTTAGTTCATGTAATTATTTTTTAGTATGAATACATGATGCCCTTTACTTAACAGAGAAAGGCTAAATCATCACATTTTAAAAATCGGTGGATGAAATATATACCGTTTCCGAAGAGGGCAATTAAGAAGAACTTACAATATTGTAAAATAAATCCTAAGTAATCATAAATAGTTAAGTTCATAGTACGCAACAATTGAGGTAAGTGTTTCACAAAACTGGTGTACCTTTACACAATACCATTTTCCGACGATTGATGTCGTTCGATTATCGATGTATGTCTTTGGTTCACCTGTCTTTATTGGCTATGTTACTGCTATAGTTATATGCGACCGATACAAATTTAACATGCCCAACCATGTACCACTGAAATTGATCATGCGTGGAGTGTAAATATATTAAATTTTCTGAATTTTTATTTTAAGCTTGTTTCGCATCCATGACAGACTAAAAATTTAATAACACCATATATTTAAGACGTTGAATGATCTTGCATTGGTTTGCTGGCAACCTGATTAACCTAAACTGTATCAAATTGAACAAAAACATAAAAATATCTATCTATTTATCTATCTATCTATCCATCTATCCATCTATCTATCTATCTATCTATCTATCTATCTATCTATCTATCTATCTATCTATCTATCTATATATCTATCTATCTATCTATCTATCTATCAATCTATCTATCTATCTATCTATCTATCTATCTATCTATCTATCTATCTATCTATCTATCTATCTATCTATCTATCTATCTATCTATCTATCTATATATATGTCTGTCTGTCTGTCTGTCTGTCTGTCTGTCTGTCTGTCTGTCTGTCTGCCGATCGGTCCGTCCGTCCGTCCATCCGTCCGTCCGTCTGTCCGTCTGTCTGTCTGTCTGTCTGTCTGTCTGTATGTCTGTCTGTCTGTCTGTCTGCATGTATGTCTGTCTGTCTGTCTGTCTCCCTGCCTCCCTGACTGTCTGTCTGTCTGTTTGTCTGTATGTCTGTCTGTATATCTGTATGTCTGTCCTTCCGTCCGTCCATCCGTTCATCCATCCGTCCAACCATATATATATATATATATATATATATATATATATATATATATATATATATATATATATATATATATATATATATATATATATATATATTATACTCCGATGGTCTATACGTCCTTGGTATAGCAGTGTTAAGGACCATCTTCACACCGCTAAAAGATATCAACGAAAAGCAGAGAGGCTTTTTCTTTCTACCAGACTCACTATTCATAAAGAAATCTACGAAGCCGCTAAGATGAACGTCACAAACATAGTCCATTTAGCCAAATCATCCCACTACATTACTAAGATCACGGAGAGTTCTAGCTGCAAAGAGATCTTCGAGATAACTAACAAAATAATGTCAAAGAACAAATGTACACCACTTCCAACAACCTTCTATCCACTAGACCTACCAGAACAATTTGCAAATTTCTTCGATGACAACGTACAAACCATTAGAGATTTAAAAAGTTCAAAACACAACTGCACGGATTATCTTTAGAGTACCTCGACCAGAGCACACCTCACCACTTCTCTGTACCCTACACTGGCTATCAATTCGATACAGAATCAAAAATAAAATTTGTTCCCTGTGCTATGTTTTAATGACACACTGCAATCCAACATAACTATCCAGCCTCACACATGTGTATACACCAGCTAGATCCTTACGCTCTCCTTCTAATAATCGTATACTCATTGTTTTCAAGGTGAAAGCAAAGTCATATGGACAACGTTCGTTTTCACACCAGGGTCCGGCGACGTGGAACAAATTTCCCATTGAAATTAGACAAAAAGACACAGTGGCCCCTTTAAAGACTGCTCTTAAGACTCGCCTGTTTCGACTGCAGGAACAATCTTAGCGACCTAATCATGTTTTGTATCTTATTTCAGCATGTTGTTATGTTTTCCAATTTCATTGTTTTTGTCATTTGTTGTTTTGTAGTGTAGTCATATCATTATAGATGGTGTAAAGCGCTTAGAACTTCGAAAGATTAGGCGCTATACTGTAACACAATAATCAGCAACAATTTCAGCTACGATCTCAGAGTTGTTATCAGCCGACGTTATCAGAGATGCTATCAGAGATCTTCCGCAATAAATCATCTACAAAATCAGCTACGATCTCAAAGACGTTATCAACGATGTTATCAGATGCGTTATCAGATGCATTATCAGATGTGTTATCAGATATGCTATCAGAGATGTTATCAGATGCGTTATCAGAGATGCTATCAGAGATGATATCAGATGCGTTATCAGCTACAATAAAGAAACCACACTAATAATAGTTGTCTCAAAAAATAATCTGAACCTTTGATCACGCTATTGCATTTAAAGTCTAATAGTGACTAGTAATTCTAAATATTCCACGTTTAAAATCTGCATTGCAATAAAGGCATCATTATATGAAAATGATAAACTGAATAAAATTCACAATAAAACGAAATATAAATTTAACACTCACCCCTTTTGCTGGAGATTGAACGACGAGCTATCTATCCTGTGATTAGATACTTTTGGTCCCGTAATATTGATCATAAATATTCTGCCTTATATACCCTCAAATAGGTGAGCAGAAATAACGACAAGATTACCGTGCACCACGTGAAACTAATGTTCCGGATTTCATGTAATTCAAAATCAGGCACATGCAAATCGTTACACGCCGCTTACCTTGGAAAAAACAATTTATTCACCCCAGGTAACGCATGTACGACGAAACAAAGAAAATGGTGAGATAAGTTTGTAAATCAAAATTCAATTTTTGCCTAATTCTGTGACAATACCTCCCCCCAAGAATAAAAATGTACACATTTTTTAAATTAACACAGAATAGAAGAAAAATAACTACTGATGATATCTTACAACATTTACACTGGTTATACTACAATCTGGATTTATTACTGGGCAAATCCATACAAATTTCCCATCATGCCCTACTCAAGTAGTCTGCACCTACATTTTCAACTCCCCTTATTGCTTCTACACGGAAGCGATAAGGTTGTAGTGTTAGCGCCCAACGCATCAACCGAGCGTTGGCGACCTTGGCCTTGTTTACATACAGTAGGGGTTTGTGATCAGTCTCGAGTACGAAATCTCTCCCAAATAGATATGCGTGATACTTCCCGATTCCCCATACTATGGATAAACATTCCTTTTCTATGACGGAATAATTCTTCTCCCTGGGTAGCAATTTCCTACTCGAGTAAGCTACGGGTAACTTACTGTCGTCTTGCTCTTGCAGTAAAACTGCCCCCAACCCAGTTTCAGAAGCATCTGTTCTTAGAATAAAAGGTTTGCTGACATCTGGCAATTTTAATATAGGTGCACTAACAAGTTTCTCTTTCAGAGTACAAAATGCTTTATCTTCTGGCGGTCCCCATTCAACTTTGTTTGGTTGTCCCTTCTTGGTCAAATCAGACAGCGGGCTAGCAATGGCTGCAAAGTTCGGTATAAACTTTCTATAAAAACCTACTAGACCTAGAAATGATCTTACCTGCGTTTTATTGGTCGGCTTTGGTGCGTCTCTAATTGCTTCAACTTGCTTGGGATGAGGTTTTAACTGACCCATACCGCTGACCCTATGACCCAAACAATCTAAATCTGTATAACCAATACTGCATTTAGTGGGTCTCATTGTGAGGTTCGCTCTGCGGAGTCTATTGAAGAGCTTGCTCAGGACGGACACGTGATCACTCCAAGTATTCGTGTACACGAATATGTCGTCTTCAAAACTATCAACGTTTGCTAAACCTTTAAGCAACTTACGCATCAAACGACAACAGGTGGCGCTGGCTCCAACTAACCCGAATGGCATCACTTTGAATTGATACAATCCTTTCTGGGTCGCAAATGCTGTCAAAGGTCGGGACTCAGGGACAATGGGAACATGCCAATATCCATTGGACAGATCCAGTTTGGAAATCCTTCGGTTTCCCGACAGCTTTGCAAATAGACCATCCATATCTGGCATTGGTTCTGCATCGAACACAGTGATTTTATTCAACTGCCTAAAATCGATACAGAATCGGTTCGTCCCGTCCTTTTTCCTGACTAGCACTACTGGAGAAGAATATGGCGAGTTGGAGAGTTCAATCACCCCCAGATCCAACATTTTACCCACCTATTCGTCCACATCTTCACGTGCGTTGTATGGCACCGGATATCCCTTGATTCGAATAGGGTCAGACGTATTTAGTTTAATTTTTAGGTCCAACAAAGTTGTACAACCTGGTCTGTCTGTGAATACATAAGAGTGTTTAGCCAAGAGCGCATTAATCTGTTGACGCTGGTCTTTCGTCAACTCCGCACTCACATCGACTTTATCTATCCCCTCCCCCGCAACTCCCAAGGGACATTCAAGGGAACTGTCGATATTCGAATCTGCTTTATCATCGTCTACGACTGCCGTACAAACGACATTTAAAACCCCCTTTTCAACATTGTCGCTCTGTCTCTTGATGTATAACTTGAGCATGTTAGCATGGAATGTTTTTAAATCCCCGTCCTTGTCAATTTTATAGTTAATGTCACCTTTTACCTCTTTAACTTCATAGGGACCTTTACACTGGACTAATAACTTATTTGAACTGGTTGGAAGAAGCAATATAACCTGACCTCCCACAAGAAATTTCCTATGTCGCGCTCTGCGGTTGTAATATTTGGCGTATCTACGGCCCGATTTAATTAATTCGTCACGTGCCATCTGGCATGTATTCTCAAGTTTATTTCTTAGATCTAACACGTACTGGTAAGTTGTTATTATTTCCGCGTTCGCGACGTCACCATACCATAGTTCGCGTAGTATTTGCATCGGGCCTCGAACTGTCCTACCGTACAACAGTTCGAAGGGTGAAAACCCAAAACTTTCCTGCGGTACTTCACGGTACGCGAACAGAACAGCGTTCAAATAAAGGTCCCAGTCTTGAGGACGTTCCGCGCACATCTTTCGCAGCATGCTTTTCAGGGTACCATTAAACTTCTCTACCAGTCAATTGCACATCGGATGGTATGGGGTAGTGTTTAGCTGTTTGATGGATAACAGCCTACTTATTTCACCCATGAGGTCAGAGGTAAATTGGGCACCACAATCAGTTAGAATTTCTTCTGGCACCCCTACCCTACTGAAGATATCAACTAATGCTTCAGCTATCCTTTCAAATTCAATAGTTGGTAACGCTACGGCTTCGGGGTATCTGGTCGCGTAATCAACCAGAGTAAGAATATACCGATTCTTGCTTTCAGTAACCGGGTGTATTGGTCCTACAATATATATTGCCACTCCTATAAACGGTGTATATATTAATGGCATCTGTCCTAAGGGCACACTCGTGACCCTTCCCTTACAGACGGTTTTCTGACATACGTCGCACGACCTACAGAACCGTGTGACATCGCCATTAACACCGGGCCAGTAGAATTCAGCGACTACCCTGCTAGTGGTCTTACCCTTACCTAGGTATCCTGCCATGCTTGACTCATGCGCCACCCTAAGTACTTGAGATCTATATCTCTGGGGTACGACCACTTGCCAATACTTCTTACCCTCACGAGCGCTAAACTCCCTATGAATTAATCCGTTCTCGCGTACGAATCTCGAGCTACCCCAACGCTTGCAGTGTTTAATCGCGCCGGACGTGATTTTCTCAACAATTGTTCTGATGGATTCATCACGTTCTTGCTCTTGTTTGAAATCATTACGCGAAATTCCGGAGATCGATTCAGGGACTATTAATTTATGAAACGCGGTTTTCTCTCGCCGTGTTTGCGCTCGCGTTTCGACTGCCTGAGCCAAAGGTATTTTAAAATCGGCCATGGCTGGAAGACGGGATCCTTCAACATTACCAATCGTCAGATCGTAAATAGGGTTTTCCATACAAAGGGTTTTCCATACAAAGGGCATCAACAGTTCCAGTGAGGAAAGGTGTTTTTACCGTGATCCTTGCTACGGGAATGCGACCGATCATCTGATCAAGTAACATACATGGGGACTCCCACCCGAGCATTTGGTTATCCTGCACGAGACTACGAATGAATACAAGGTTCTACCTGTACGATATTATCAGATATACCTTTACTTTGTATAGCCACTGCTACCTTATGTACAAGTCCCTTTCTTTTAGGAAAGTCTTTTTGAACATGACCCCATGCATTACACAAGAAACATTGCACACGCTGAATAACTGGATTCTTAACTGACCTATTTACCTCAGCTGATTTTACAAGCTCCCTAGGCATAGGTCTCGCAGACTTGTTTCTAGACTTAACATCTTTTAAAACCACGTTCTGGGTTCCCCATGAGCTTCGGCAAATAAATCGGCTTGCTTAGCCATATCTTTTACGTTCGTGAAGACTTTCTCCTTCAGAAATTGATCTAATTCTCGGCCAACTGTATTAAATAATTGATCTCTGAGCAAGAAATTAGTCAACCCTTCAAACGTTTTCACCACTTTGCTGCATTCAATCGACCGCTCAAAATAGTTCGCAATTCTCACGGTGAACTGACCAAAGGTTTCTCCCTTATCGGACTTGCTATACCTGAACTTTTTACGAAAACCTTGTTCCGTGAGCTCGTACCTTTTGAGAAGTGCTTCCTTTAGGACGTCGTACTTAAACACATCATCTCTAGGAAGTCGCGAGTATACATCCAGTGCTTTACCTTTTAATAGAGCACTTAGATGCAATCCCCAGTCATTTTGACTCCACTTCTGGTTTTCGGCATACCGCTCAAAGCGATGAAGATAACTATCCATGTTATCTTTTTCATCGTCAAAGGGAGGTAATTTGGGGCCCCTTAATTTGCTAAAGGCAGAATAGTGTTCTCTTCCAGATGTCGCTAATTCTAACTTACGCTCATGATCCCGTTGCTTTGCTTTTTCTTCCAACTCTGTTCGCTTTTGCTCCGCTTCCATTTCCCATCCTATCCTATCTTTTTCGGCCTGCTTCTCTAATTCTATCTTTTCCCTTTCGGCTTGCTTCTCTAATTCTATCTTTTCCCTTTGGGCCTGCTTCTCTAATTCTATCTTATCCTTCTCAAAGGCCCATTTCCTTTCTTCGGCTTCTCCTTTTTCCCTTTCGAATTCACTATCTAATTCCCGTTTCCTTTCTTCGGATTCCCTTTCTAATTCCCTTGCCCTTACCCTTTCTTCTCTTTCCCTGGCTTGTTCTTCTTGAATAAATTTCCTTAAGCTTTCACCTTCATATCCGAAATCTTTGCCTAAGGGATGACATGACAATGACAAATGTAATATGAATATAGATAGGTAACCAAACCAATGCTTCAAACACGTTTATACTGGACACACGGACCTAGATAAGTTAAACAAAAATAAACCCCAACTTGAGTATTATCTTGTCAAGAAGGTCACGCTCAAATATAAACATGTATACTTTCACAAAAATGATTGACAGTTCATTTAATCCAGCGATCCCACTTCTGACACCATTGTAACAGAATTGTTATCGAGAGGATGGTGGATTAAATGAACAACACAAACACAACATGTGAAAGAAAATATAAATTTATGAAATAAATTATTAATGAAAAATAATGATGTATCAACACAATAACTCATGCGTTCAACTCACAATTACACTCACAACCGTTCACAATACATGAATAAATTAAATATTAATACAAAATAAAACACAGATAAAAAGGAATCTCTTGGACTATACACAGATCCAAAAAACCTTTACAAAAGTTATATTAACGCAAGTATAAATTACGATAATAAACACAAACATCAAACTATACTATCGCACGTATGGATTGCGACAACTAGCACGAACATTTACATGTATTTAATCAAGCTGCTAGCTTTTATTGAGAATCATGCATTTCCTTGAAATACTATTGTGATTTGAAATAACCATGTAAATACAACACTGTATTCAATTGTACTACAATTGCAACACGCACATGTGTCTCGACCCTGTATAAACGTACGATTCACCCACAGTTGAATCGCCGCCCAGTTTCCCCGAAAACCTAGGGTTGACACAATACTTGTATCGGTCACATGCCCTTCACGGATCCACCACATTTATACGTACAGACAACATACAACATCTACTAGAACTAACGTTCCTCAATACCCTAGATGTCACCCCGGATGTTTACAACTCTAGACAGTTCCGACACTCGGACTTCTAGATCTCCGGATATTTACACGTCACGACAGATGTAGACGGACAGACAATCTGACAGACAGACAGTCAGATACTTCAATTCGATTGCACAATAAATCATCTACAATTTCAGCTACGATCTCAGAAATGTTATCAGCCGAAGTTATCATCGATGTAATCAGAGATGTTATCAGATGCGTTATCAGACGTTAACAGATGCGTTATCAGACATGCTATCAGCTACAATAAAGAAACGAGGCTAATAATAGTTGTCTCAAAAAATAATCTAAACCTTAGATCACGCTATTGCATTTAAAGTCTAATAGTGACTAGTAATTCCAAATATCCCACGTTTAAAATCTGCATTGCAATAAAGGCATCATTATATGAAAATGATAAACTGAATAAAATTTACAATAAAACGAAATATAAATTTAACACTCACCCCTTTTGCTGGAGATTGAAAGACGAGCTATCTATCCTGTGATTAGATACTTTTGGTCCCGTAATATTGATCATAAATATTCTGCCTTTTATACCCTCAAATAGGTGAGCAGAAATCACGGCATGATTACCGTGCACCACGTAAAGCTAATGTTCCGGATTTCATGTAATTCAACATCAGGCATCTGCAAATCGTTACACGCCGCTTACCTTGGAGAAAACCACTTAGTCACCCCAGGTAACGCATGTACGGCGAAACAAAGAAAATGGTGAGATTAGTTTGTAAATCAAGAAGAAAATAAATTCAATTTTCGCCTATTTCTCTGACATATACAAAGTCATCATTATTATTATTAGTATTATTATTAAATAGCGTAACAGATACGTTTCTGTCAGCATGCAACATATTTTTTAGATATACTAACCTTTTGCATCACTTGGTACGTAGGCTAGACATATAGGTAGAGGGGCTGCTAGTCGCCACCTTAACAAACCGGTTCCTTCCGATGGAAAGTCGTACCAACCTTAACATTTCCCTTATGGATTTTGGAACTCATAGTACTTGTTGACTTAGGTGAGATTCATCACCAGTCCTTACCTGATACGTACGTTCGGCTTCACGCTAAGAAAAGCCTTTAATAAAACTTACAGTTTAGTTAACTTTATTGACCATCTGCTTGGAGATAAAAGCCCTGATATTTTTAATAATGTTTATGCCTTCTGCTAAAACACAGGATTATATCACTGAAAGGCAATATAAAGAGGGATTTCGGTTGGATAAATTAGATCCAAAGCTCATCTAAAGCAGAAACGAACGAAATTTCCATCAACGTCAAAAGATCATCCAATCACGTTTCAATGCGTATTTCGAGCCAATTTATTGAGCAAAGAAAGTAATACATATTATTTGCTAAATTTACGTTTGTAGTTGTATAACCGGGTGGATTTTCAGATTCAAAACATAACACTTTTGACGATGATATCAATATAATTTATTAAAATGAATTACAAATGCATGTTTAGATACATGCGTGCATATTTGATCCACATATTAGATTAATTTATATCCGAACGCAAACATTTAATAAAGCAAAATAAAATCAAATTACAAACACAAAGGGAGAGATTCACAGTTACTAAATAATTAATAAATGGATATAGTTAACTCAACGAGCAAAATAATGTATAATCTTTGTTATGAAGTAAAATTAATTCAATCAGAGTAAGGAAAAAGGATCGATATATAACTTATCTATATAGTCCAGATAGGTACAATGAATTTTCCGAACGCCAAAATAAGCTCACATCTACAAGAGTATATGCAAGAAAAATGACTGTTTAGAATGGTGAAAAGAGGTCTTCAAACAGACCGCTGTGGAACACAAAAACAAAGATCGAATGGGCTGGACATTATTCCATTGTCATATACAATTAGTGTCCTCTTGAATAAAAAGGACTTCAACCACTGTTGGCTCTATTGTGAATGCATATACATGATGAAGACAGGGACGTAATATATCATGGTCTTTAGTGTTAAATGCTGCAGACAAATCAAAGAAAGAGACACTGACATATTACCGATATCCAAAGTACAGAGAGTGCAAATAACTAATATCAAAAGAGTAGTTGTAGTATTATAACAAGGGTCATATGCAGAAAGCACATTGAAAAATAGACTGTTTAAATTCATTTTTGTATATGAGCTAGAGCTGATAAACTGGGCGGTAGCTCATTGCATGGTTTTGGTTATGGTCGAGTGCTGGCATCGTCAGCAGACGCTTAACAAGGGCCGTTCTGAAAAGTGCAAGTAGCTGTGATATTAGAATTGGATCAAGTTCAAATGGTTTCGGTGCACACATTATCACGATTACCCGTACTAACGCAATAGACTCAGGTTTAAATGTTTATATATATATATATATATATATATATATATATATATATATATATATATATATATATATATATATATATATATATATATATAGACAGTGAGCGAACGAGTACTGGCAACAACTGTGTGAAGGAATCCAGCGCAGTGCCGACTCTGGAGGTATGTACGATGTCATCAATAAAACTGTAGACCCTACATGGAAAGGGGTATCTCCCCTGAAATCTTTGAAGGGAGAAAAGATCACAGACCATGGTCAACACATGGCTAGATGGGTGGAAAACTACTCAGACCTATAATCCCGATAAGCTTCAGTCACCGATGCAGTGCTCACCAGCATAAAGAATCTACCCACCATATAGGAGCTCGACAAAGTGCCAACCTTAGAAGAGCTCAGCAAAGCAATTTTTGACTACCTCTCAAATAACAAAGCACCAGGTACTAACAGCGTCCCGCCCGTAACTATCAAATGTGGGAAATCAGTACTGCTAAAATCACTGCATGAGCCACGTTGCATTTGGTGGGAGGAAGGAGCAGTCCCCCAAGATGTACGCGACACCAAAATTGTGACCCTTTACCAAAACAAGGGCGACCGCACGTGACAAAAAAAATTACAGAGGGAACTCTCTAATGACCATCTTTGGTAAATTATATGCCTACGTCATGCTGAACAGGCTGCAATTGCTGCCGGATCGTGTCTACCCAGATATTTGGAATCTTCAGTCCATGCTTCTGTGCTACGCATATAACTCGTCCACTTATGGCATATCTACAAACCAGGTATGTTGGGAGATTGCTCAACCTGTCACGACTGCTCTTTAAGACCATATTGAGGACTGCGTTTTCCAGATGACGTGGCTCTTGTCGTCCACACCGAGGAAATGCACCTGAGACCGGGAGACCTTTTTGCTTATGCTTGCATACAGTTTTGGCTCGCCATTAGCATGAAACAGACAAAGGTCAGATTGCAAGATACCACCATTGTCCATTTAATTAAAATCGACGGTGTCACTCTGGAAGCAGTCAACAACTTTACCTACGTAGGATCAACCTTTAGCAACACTGTCTCGCTTGATAAGGAGCTGGACGGAAGGCGTATGAAAACAAACACTATCATGTCACGGCTAACGAAGTGGGTTTGGGAAAACAACGCACTCACAGAGCGCACAAAGGTCCAATTTTACCAAGCTTGCATTCACAGCACCATTTTATATGGAAGTTAGACCTGGAGTACCTATATGAGGCAAGGATCGACGGCTCAACTCCTTCCATCAGCTGGCTAGCAAATGTACCACACAGCCTGGTCCTGCCTTGCAAATACCCCCAGCATGTTCTCCATGTTAATCAAACGTCAACATCCATAGCTGGATCACTTCCAAAGCATGAAGGATGGGAGGTTGGCGATGGACATCATATGTGGACAGATGACTATAGGCAAGAGAAGAGTTGGCCTCCACTCACTCCGTTTCAAGGATATGTGCAAGACGGTCATGAAGGCATGCGACATCTCACCTGATAGCTGAGAAGTGCTGGCCTAAGTCCGAGGTACCTGGAGACTGACAATAAGTAAGCGTGTATCAGTCGCTGTTACGCGGAGCAACCACAGTAACACAATCTACACCAACTGCAAGATAGACTGTCACTCACGCATCGGCCTGCACAGCCAGTACAGACAATGCCACCACCCATGAGAAAGACCACATCCCAAGGGCACAATCCGAAAAGTCTCTCGAGCTCGACTAAGTCGCCAATGATATATATATATATATATATATATATATATATATATATATATATATATATATATATATATATATATATATATATATATCTATATATATTACCTATAAAAGGAACATTTAGGAATCGATTACTTTATTTTGAATTTAATAGTATATATCTGAAATGAGATATCACACTCATAGTCTTGAATATCATGGTATACATCAATATTGGAGTCCAAGATGTCTATGAATGAATTCGTAATAATTCCAAAATGATGTCTTATTTTAAAATCATTGGAAACAATGTTATTCCAATGAATACTTTTAATAAACTAAGTGCTCTTGACTTATATCTGAACACAACTCTTTAAGATTCTTACATATTCATCGACACATAGGAAACAATTTTATTCCTAGTGCTATATGTACACATTTTCGATTGACCTACAACATAAACGAAATTATCTTAAATGCACTTTCATATACTCAATAACAATAATACTAATACTAATAATACTACTACTAGTACTACTACTACTGCAACTAATAATAATAATAATAATAATAATAATAATAATAATAATAATAATAATGACAATATTAATAATAATAATAAGGATAATATTGGTACGCGCACAGGGGTATTCACTTGACCGAGCGGTGTCAAAACCCTGGAGCGAGTCACGCTGAAAGTCATATGTTTTCCTCGAATTTCCAAAGACTTCCATACAACTTGAGTTGTAAAATGGAAAGAAAGACGTGTCTGCTATAATTAATAATCTTTGCTCTAATCAATTGGCGACCCTGAGGAGACAACTTGCCCAAGAGTCCATTAACCGCACCTTAGCATGTTTTTTCTTTATTATCATCCTATTTCCGTATCGCAAGCCCGTCATGCCATAGAAATTCCACTAGTATTCCCTTAATAACTGGGAAATATTTAACTGCGCAACCCTAAGCCAGTCAATCCACAAAATTTCCGGCTTATCACGCTCATATACATACGCCCATTTTCCACTATGGACACATAAACCGTACCTACCAAGTTCCAACTTATTGATTCCATTATATTCCCCCCATAAATACTGCCTTTTCAATCACATCACTTTTATACACCGCGGAATTTTAATATGGACTATGTTACTCCAGCCAGGGACAGTCATTCGGCTTGTACCCAAATTCACTACTAACGACCCAAGCATGGTTCAAATTCACTAACACTCGGCTCTGTGATGTTTGATCCTACTAACTGGCTAACTATTTCGGGCTAGTAATGTTTCCATGGCACCGAAGACCAAATACTCGCACAAATTAAAAACGGGATGCTGTCAAATACACATACTCCAAATTTATTACAATATATTAATATTAATAAAGATGATAATAATATAAAATAATAGTGGTCTAAAGATGACAATGCCGGGGATGGAGTGGGAGACAAACGCCCCACTACAGAAATCGTCCATACGGCTTGCGTCTCTGATCGCCTCTGTCAACTATATCCAGCTCCTGGCTTTCGTAAGTGGCTTAGATTTCAAATCCAACAGACCACGTTATCATCTAACATGAGAAGGGTTGAAGGTGGGCCACTAGCGCCTTAACACCATTTGCTTCAAGTAGATGGGACTTGTAAACCTTGGATGATAGCTCATCGATGAGAAAGAAAACTACGATTCCAAACCTCTGCTGACTTGCGGCTATACGCACACATGTAAAAGGCTTAGGTAGGAAACCCAAACAAAATTACGGAGACGAAGTCCCTAGGCGGTCTGATATTGACTTCAACGTCATTCCGGCAACTCCTGCGACGCCGTTGGTGCCAAACTGTATCGGCATTTGTCGTTCATTTTAGCCCACCAGCTGCGTGGAAAGGTTGGATTGTTTGCATGGACAACAGCTGATTTTCCATACCACCCTGCCTAGGGTTCGTAGTTCCAATAAAGAGGACACTCCAGCGTCGTTGTACGGCGTTGGTAAAACACTAGAACTACAAGTTTACCTATTCTGAACCAAAGCTCGATTGGCGTAGATCTTGACGCCAGTGGTTACCTCTGACGGTGGGAGAGAACATCAGGTCTCACTGGATAGCTACTGCCCGCTTTAAGTATTACACTCCTCAGTCACTAAGGTACTGACCCCAAGTTCACCCCATAGGCATCAGCTAGATTTCGTCATCACCAGGTGCGTGGAACTGGCCAGCGTGCTCCCCATCCTCCGCTACCAAAGTGCCGCATGCGACACTGACCATTCCATTGTAGTCAGTAAGGTGCGAGTATCACCCAAAAAGCTGCACCTCGCATCACACGTTCTATAAAAGCATCCCAGTGAAAACACAATTCATCAGCAAAGTGCAGGAAGCTCTCACCAAAGTGAGACCTTATGACACCATTGTCTCCAAGTGGTCAAATTTCCGTGACAACGTGTACGATTCGGCCCATCATAGCTTACGGGAAGAGGAAACGGAGAAATGCCGACTGATATGAGGGAAACTGGAGCCCGTGACTGAGGCAAATAGAAAAGCCCTCCTGGCATACAAGGCTGCACCTAGCCTAAGAATATTGCAAGCCCTCGGGAATGCAAGGAACAATGTTCAGAAGACCGTCCGCCAATGTGCCAAGATCTACTGGCTTAACCTTTTCAACAGTATACAGACAGCTGCCGACACCGGGGAATGTATGAAGCCATCAAGAAGGTTACAGGCTCTACTAACTCAAAAACATCCTCCCTTCAGTCCAAGACATACGAAGTCATCACTGACCAGCGGAAACAACTGCAGCGATGAGTTGAGCACTAACTATCTCGAGCTATATGCAACCAAAAACAATGTAACTGACACTGCCCTGAATGCTATTCCAGAACTGCTTTTCATGGACAAGTTAAACACGGAACACACCTTTGGAAGAGCTCAGAACAGCCATAGACTGCCTTGATTATGGGGAGGCTCCTTAAAGCAACATCATTACACCTGAAGTTCTCATGCGTGGTAGACCAGCTCTGCTCCAGCCGCTACACATACCCCGCTACCTCTGCTGGGAACAGGGATACATACCACAGAACATGCGGGACGCCGACATCGTCATTTTGTAGAAGGACAAGGGAGACAATAGCGACTAAAACAACTACAGGTTCATCTCCATCCTCAGCGTTGTCACAAATCCTTTATCCGTGTTGCCTTGGCGCGAGTGCAGATCCTAACCTTCCGCGTCTACAAAAAGTCCCAGTGCGTATTTCGAGCTAGCAGGTCAACTGTAGACATGATCTTCTCACTACGTCAGCAGCAGGAGAAGTGTCATGAGCAGCAGATGCCCCTCTACATTGCCTTCTGTAAACCTGATGAAATCATTTGACCTGGTCAGTTGGAATGGACTCTTCAGACTCCTGGAGAAGATTGGCTGCCCCCACGCCCACTCGCTGTCCTTATGTCGTTCCACGATAACATGCACAGCTCAGTGTGCTTCAATAGCGCAACATCATAGGCGTTCCCAAAGATCAGCGGAGTTTAACAAGGCTGTGTTGGTGCCAAATTATTCTCCATACTTCGCCAGTACGCCTTCATGCACTGCAGCCATGGAGTGTACATCCATGCCAGGTGAGACAGAAATCTGTTCCACATTGCCCGTCTCCATGCTAATACTAAACTCACAAAGGTACTCAGCCGTGAATTGCTTTTCAACGATGATGCAGCCTTTTCATCCCACATGGATTGCCGCCTCTCCAATGCTTGCAAGGAATTTGGACTGCCGATCAGATTAAAGAAAACCAACGTAATTGCGCAAGATGCAGACTCTCCTCCCTCTATCACCATCGATGGGTACAACTTGGAAGTTGTCGGGAACTTCACATACCTTGGGTTCAACATCCCCAGCCTAAGCTCAATCGATTATGTGGTGAGCGGCAGGTTTGACATGGTAGCTGCAGTGATGGTCAGATTTAACCAGAGGGTATGAGAAGACCAAACTGCTTGTCCACTAAACCTGCGTCCTCAGTGTCACAGAATTAGGCGAAAATTAAATTTATTTCTTCTTGAATTACAAACTAATTTCACAATTTTTTTTGGTTTCGTCGTACATGCGTTACCTGGGGTGAATAAGTGTTTTTCAAGGAAAGCGACTTTTAACGATTTGCATGTGCCTGACTACGAATCACTTGAAGTCAGGAACATTAGAATCATGGTGTTCACGGGAATTTCGCCTTAAATTCTGCTCACCTATTTGGGATATATAAGGCAGAATATTTATGATAACATTACGCGTCCAAAAGTATCTAATCAAAGGAGAGATAGATCGTCATTCTTTCTCCAGCCAAAGGGGTGAGTGTTAAATTTATCTTTCGTTTTATTGTGAATTGTATTCAGTTTATCATTTCATGGAATGATGCATTTATTACAATGCAGATTCAAAACGAAGAATATTTGGAATTACTAGTCACTATTACACTTTAAATGCAATAGCGTAATATAAGTTTTAGAATGTTTCAGAAACAACTATTATTAGTTTGGTTTCTTTATTGTAGCTGAAATTGTTGCTGATTTGTAGTGGAACGTCTCTGAATTGTAGCTGAACGTCTCTGAATGCATCTGAATTGTAGATGAAAGTGATTGATTGTGCCCTAATTAGGCTGTTTAATTGTGCAATCAAATTGAGATATCTGACTGTCTGTCTGTCGGATTGTCTGTCCGTCTACATCTGTCGTGATGTGTAAATATCCGGAAATCTAGAAGTCTAAATGTCCGAGTGTCGGAGCTGTCTAGAGGTGTAAACATCCGGGGTGACATCTAGGTATTTGGGACCTATGGTTCTAGTAGATGCTGTATGCTGTCTGTACGTATAACTGTGGTGGATCCGTGAAGGGCAAATGACCGATAAAAGTATTGAGTCAACCCTAGGTATTCGGAGAAGCTGGGCGGCGATTCAACAGTTGGTGAATCGTACGGTTGTACAGGGTCGAGACGCATAAGTGTGTTTCAATTGTAGTTACAATTGAATACATTGTTATATTTACATATTTACTTTGAATCAAAGTAGTATTTCAAAGGATTTCATGAATCTCAATAACAGTTAGCAACTTGATTAAATACATGTAGATGTTTGTGCTAGTTGTCGCAATGCATACGTGCAATAGTATAGTTTGATGTTTGTATTTATTATCGCAATTTATACTTGAGTTATTTCAACTTTTGTAAAGGTTCAATTTTATGTGAAACATTTGTGTAGTCCAGGAAATTTCTTGGATCTGTGTTTAGTCCAGGAGATTCCTTGGATCTGTGTTTATTGTATATTAATATTTAATTTATTAATGTATTGTGAATGGTTGTGGAGTGTAATCGTGGGGTGAACGCATGAGTTATTGTGTTGATACATCATTATTTTTCGTTAATAATTTATTTCATAAATGTACATTATCTTTCACATATTGTTTTTGTGTTGTTCATTTAATCCACCATCCACTCGGTAACAATTCTGTTAAACTCAGCTCAATCCTCTACAGCAGCGAAACAGTTTAAACCTGAGATTTCTGTGGCGAATTATGCACATCAAGTGGCATGACAAAGAATTCAGCACAGAGGTTCTAGAATACACCAACATTAACAGCATGTTCTCCATTTTCAGGCCGAAATCCTAAGGAAATGCTATAAGGGGAGCTAGAAGAAGGTGCACGACCGAGTGGACGCCCTCGCCTGCGCTACAAAGATGTTAGCAAGAGGGATATTAAGACGGCCAACATCGATATCAAGAACTGGGAGAGCCTAGCTAACAACCGATACACCTGGCGCCTAGCTGTCAGAATCTGGAACTACGCCATCGTCTCGCGTAGACAGACGGATGCCAAGGATTATGATATTAATAATAATAATATTAATAATAATAATAATAATAATAATAATTATAATAACAATAATAATAATAATAATAATAATTATTATTATTATTATTATTATTATTATTATTATTATTATTATTATTATTATTATTATTATTATTATGTACTTATTATTTTTATAATTATTATTATTATTATAATTAGTATTATTATTATTATTATTATTATTAGTAGTAGTAGTAGTAGTAGTAGTAGTAGTAGTAGTAGCAGTAGTAGTATACTACATGCAAGAATATAAAGATACATACGGATATTGATATATATATATATATATATATATATATATATATATATATATATATATATATATTGGTTTGGATAGCGGAACAACGACACATGCAGACTATTTTTATGAAAAGGTTATGGTAGCAAAGTAACTTAACAAGCAACACACCTAGGTATCGAACCCAGAATGGCCTTATGGTAACAGTGTTCCCTACCTTCTTGTCTGAGATTTCAAAATACTAATCAATAAGCCACCGCATAATCAAACAGTGAGTATGCAAATTGCGATGGATATAATACCGTACCGACAAGTGTGCTTAACGGATTAATCAATATACAGATATCTTAAGTTAATCATATCTTGCACATAAATTGTTTATACTATTTAAGTAAATCAGTCGTCTACCACATTGGATAAGTAATAAAATAAGATAAGAATTCTTTTTTCAGACTATAAGGTCCATAAAGTAATGTTTGCCTTAATACCATTTCAGACATTACAATAACATGGTCTGCCCTATACCTGAGAAGACAATAAGATATTGTTTGTTTGTTTACACCAGTTATTACATCATGGCATTACACAATATTCGGTTGCATAGCTTTAATCAGAAACGGAAATTTGACAGGAACAAACTAGCTCTCACCTACACAAACAAATGTAACGTCAGCATATATTTTAACTGCATTAGAATGGTTGCACTTATCAGTATTCACGTAGACCCCTGCTAGTGTTGGAGTGAACAATTGAGAAAGGTGTCTTACTACTTATTGTCTGTCTCTCGCTGTATGTGTGGTCAGGTACGCATTTCATTTTCCTTCATTTCATATATTTATATTTAGCTCCAAACGGTTTGAATAGTTTACCTATCAGAGTTACTGTATTTAAAACTAGAAAACTATATTTGCCTATACATCCAAAAATAACAGTTAGTATAGGTTCAATCGTGTATTCAATTAAGATATGAAAGTTGTTGATATATATATATATATATATATATATATATATATATATATATATATATATATATATATATATATATATATATATATATATATATATATATATATGTATATATACTTATACTGAGACAATAACAAGGTATTTTAGAGAATGTAAGATAATTCTTGATGGATTTACACAGCCACCTTAATTACTGCTTTCATGCAGGCCGTATGGAAATAAATGACGTGTTTAACTAAATTCATCTTTTTATAACTTTTAGATATAAGTAACTCTAAAAAGGTAGCAAGGTTTTGGACTAAATGAATAACTCAAACACAATTTGTGAAAGATGAAAATTTATGAACGTAATTAGTAAAAAAAATTATATGATATTTCAATATAATGACTCGATCGCTCTCAACATACGATTCACCAAATCGTTCCAACATTTTCACGTTGAAAATAAATCTAAAATATATCAATCTGAAATAAATTCAAGAAACCTCGTTTCAAAATGTAGTATGCATTGTAAGATACTCACATAATTTCACGTATGGTCTATGATCTAGATCTTAAAAATCACAAGGTATTCAAATACGTTTTAAATGTTCTGCACTGTGAAGTGAGATTCACAAATCTCCTGAAATTCAACTAAAATTCAAAATAATATAATGCAAATGAAAAATGTCCCCAATTGAAACAACAATTTGAAGCATTATATGGTTATTGACCCTTGTACAGTCGCACGATTTACAAAGTGGTAAACAGCAAATTTCCACCTAGTCCTTATATTGGCCATATACTTGTATCAGCCGCTCGCACCCTTCGCGGATCCACCACATGTACAATCATACGTATGCGCACGTACAGACGGCATACAGCACCCTTGTATTAACTACGTCTACAGTCGTTGCTCCACCACACGTGTAGACATACATATAGACAGTTCTAGACAGCTATACGCATGAACTAAAGCTACAATAACAAACTATTAATAATAAATGAGTTCTGAAAAAGGTTAATCCACTGAACTCTTAATAAAAACTTTAAATTCACAGTTCACAACGTTTAAAATCCTTGTGTAGGAAATTAAAATGCTCTCAGAGATGGCATTTGCCATTGAATTGGATACAACTTCAAATGTAGTACTGATTCTTGGGTTAGGTGTATTTATTTTGGCTATTGACCTTGTTAGCAATTGAGGGTATGCTTGTTACCAAGACTGTGGAATGTTGAACAAGATAAATTCATTTTGCGACTGTCAAGCAGGAAGTGCCAGATCCTGTTCCGCAGATGCAACGCAATTAAACGCCCTCCACTCCTCAGCAACCACAAAATCTAGCAAAATCTGTCATGGCACCATACATGTACTTATCTTTAGCGCCAGGGGCATCATATCCAGTCTTGATTTATTATCCATCTGCTCTGTCTTCTCACATCTCGCATATGACAACACAGTCACATCTGTTATATGTGGATTAAACGCCTTATTTAAAATGACCTAACATATGTTCTTTGTTTACTAAAACTTAATTTTTGCCACACTAGCACACGTGTAGTTTGTTTTACAGTTTAGCGATTACCGTCCTATACTGCCCTTTGGTCCTTTCTTCCTTGCATGGCATGTTTGTTCTTGTCTTGTTGCTGCCGCATGCATTACGCAATGCAATTATTAAGGCAAGGCACTTGTATCACGTATCACGTAGCATTTCCACTTAACTATTGCCTGCATCATTGTTAATGTCCCTTTCTGTATTCAGTTACTTGCGTCACTTCCAATATATATATATATATATATATATATATATATATATATATATATATATATATATATATATATATATATATATATATATATATATATATATATATATATATATATATATATATGACTCCTAGCAGAAGCCATCTGGCGCTCTTCTTCTAAGTAGTTACAGTGCACAATATTTCTAACAAAAATGTTTCCTTATTCCGCCTACTGTATATATCATTACGGGTTTCAGTACGACATTCGTACAGAAATTCGGATGATTAACTTTTAAGACAGATATTATTTTTTATGGCAAGTGTCCCTTCCATTGTTTAATAACTTCAAGGAAGGTCCCATCAAAGCACAGTAGTTCCTTTCTACACAGATGCTATAAACCAATTGACAAATTTTATTTTAAACAAAATACTACTAACTTAATATTGATTACTTAACGGCAAAATTTGACAACCATTTGCATATTGAAACATCATTTTCAATCTAAATTACGTCAATAATCATGGCAGTTCATTTACCCATTACATACTGTATATCAGGATCATGAAGTGTTGATGCGTCAATATTACATCAAGATGAAAACGCTGTTGGAATATTGAAATTAGTTTTGTCTCAAGATCGATCATGAGTATAAGTACAAATTCTACTAATTTATTTACCTTTTTATTGACTTTTTTTACCATATTCAAATTATGTTGCAATATAAATATGTAATTTCGTTTTGTCTTGCATTCAAGCAGTCACGGTGCACAAATACTTTAAAACAAAACAAAATATCAGAATATATATAAAAAATTCAGACAATGTAAAGAAGTCACATAAATATAAATTTCCTTTACTGCATCAGACAGAATAAACTTAACAAATCTAACAAAGCTTTCTTTTTTGATAATCAAAGAAAACAATAAATTTAAAAAGACAATTAAAACGTTTTTTCCAATT
This sequence comes from Unio delphinus, assembly GCA_029339505.1. Classification (NCBI taxonomy): domain Eukaryota; kingdom Metazoa; phylum Mollusca; class Bivalvia; order Unionida; family Unionidae; genus Unio; species Unio delphinus. Next base: position 3,736,833 of record JAQISU010000147.1, read on the forward strand.
GTTCATATCAAGAAACCTTAAGACCGTAGAGAACTATTTGTTTTTTTTTCAATCATTACTTTGTTCTTTGGCATGTTTCTGTATTTAGCAATATCATTCTTTTTAATAATCAAATTCAAAACAGTTGTTTATGCAGAACATATCGAATCAGAAATGGTGTGGTTGAAAGATATGACTGCCAGTTTACAGACAAACAAACGAAAATTCAGTGATGTTAACCTCCCTGATAATTTGGATTTCCAACTTAGAGTTGTGTCACAAGCTTTCACCTTAAACTTGAAGAGGAATGATGCGATCGATCCAAACACTAACGTTTATTTCGTGAGCAAATTAGATGACGGTCGTTCACTTTTGGAAAAAGCACAAACTTTGAAAGAGGAGGTAAGGGAAACTGAAGACTAAGCTAAAGATTATTTTATTAAAAAGTCATCAAAATCAATCTCAGTTAGTTTTTTACAGTAAGTTTTAATTTCCCATGACATCATATTTAAGCTGTATTAGTTCTTTTCATGTAACAAACATTGGTTGTGCCGAAATAAACACACATATATTTGCTTAATTGCATTTAGGTAAATTTAATTATCGTGTAAACTTTGGACAAAACTCGGATACACATGAGCCTATTGAATTAGAATTACAACTTGAATTACACATCTGCAAGGTACTCTAAAGATAATCCATGCAGCTGTGTTTTTAAATTTTTGAAGTTTCTGGAGTAAATATTTTTTGAACCAGACATAATTGAATTACAATAGTACAGTCTTGAAAGTACTAATGGACACACAAGTGTTTTTGTGGCTTAAACTGAAAGATATTTACGAATGGAATGATGCATCTCAATTCAAGATATGCAGCCCAGCAGATGTTCATGACATGTTGGTGCAATGTGAAAGTGCTGTCTAGAGTAACGCCTAGATTCCGTACTGACAGTGAGAATTTAATGTTGGTGTTGCTGATATTTATTGTCTGAGGTAAAGGATGTGAATGAGAAAATCTTTGTGTTGTGATCAGAATAGCCTCAGTTTTAACATCATTCATCTACAGCTTGTTACATGTCATCCATGATTTCACATTCGAAATGCACTTCTCTACTGCATGGATGGTAGCATCAACTTCAGTTGGGTGGCTAGACTTGTATATTTGGGTGTCATCAGCGTACAATGGGTGCGACACTGGGTGAGGATCTATGACACTTGAGAGCAAGGCTGTGTCCTTGCGCAAACTCTCTTTGCCATCTTCTTTTCCATTCTCCTCCAGTACGCCTTCAAGGACTGCAGCGTGGGTGTGTATATACACACCAGGACTGACGGAAAACTGTTTAACATCGCCCGTCTCCGTGCAAAGACTAAAGTTACAAAGGTTCTCATCCGTGAATTGCTCTTCGCCGACTATGCAGCCTTGACATCACACACGGAAGATGGACTGCATCAGCTAATATGGCGCCTCTCCCACGCCTGCAAGGAGTTCGGACTGACCATCAGTCTGAAGAAGACGAATGTAATGGTGCAAGACGCAGACACCTCTCCCACCATCGCCATTGATTGGTACAACCTGGAAGTTGTTGAGGACGACACATACCTTGGATCCACCATCAACAACTCGCTATCCGTTGATACTGATGTAAAAAGCCGGATAGTCAAGGCATCAGCAGTTATGGGGAGACTAAACCAGAGGGTCTGGGACAATAACAACCTCACCGAGAAGACCAAACTGCGCGTCTACCAGGCATACGTGCTCATCACACTCCTTTACAGCAGCGAGGCATGGACCACCTTTGCGAGTCACGTGAGGAAACTCAACAGTTTCCACCTGAGATGCTTGCGGCGCATTCTGCGTATCCAGTGGCAGGACAAGTTCCCATCACAGAGGTTCTGAAACGCACCGGAATGAACAGCATGTTATCCATTTTCAGCGAGAGGCGCCTTAGCTGGCTAGGCCATGTTAGGAGAATTAACCCAGGCCGCATACCCAAGGACCTGCTGTACGGTGAGCTAGTATAAGGTGCACGAACGACTGGAAGGCCACGTCTGCGATACAAAGATGTCTGCAAAAAGGACATGAAGACAAACAACATCAACATAAACAATTGCGAGAGCTGTGCTGACGACCGCTCCGCATGGCGTCTTGCTGTCAGACAGGGCACTCAGAAAGCTGAGGAGATGAGAAACACAAACCTCGCTGCAAAGAGAGCCAGGAGGAAGGCGAACTAAAAACATCCTCAGCAAGAATCAGCATACACCTGCAGCAAGTGCAACAGAGACTGTCACTCAAGGGTCGGACTCTTCAGCCTCTCGCGACGGTGCAGATAGGACACCCTAATCGGAAGCTACACCATCGTCTCTCGAAGACGTACGGATGCCGACGATGTATGTATGTATGTATGTATGTATGTATGTATGTATGTATGTATGTATGTATGTATGTATGTATGTATGTATGTATGTATGTATGTATGTATGTATGTATGTATGTATGTATGTATGTATGTATGTCTGAATGTATGTATGTATGTATGTATGTATGTATGTATGTATGTATGTATGTATGTATGTATGTATGTATGTATGGATGTATGTATGTATGTATGTATGTATGTATGTATGTATGTATGTATGTATGTATGTATGTATGTATGTATGTATGTATGTATGTATGTATGTATGTATGTATGTATGTATGTTTGTATGTATGTATGTATGTATGTATGTATGTATGTATGTATGTATGTATGTATGTATGTATGTATGTATGTATGTATGTATGTATGTATGTATGTATGTATGTATGCATGTATGTATGTATGTATCAACAATTGAGGTTTATTCTTTGCCCGGCATGATGCTCTGGTCAATCATAAATGTCTGCAGCATCATTGATCATAGAACTAGGTCAATACCATAATCAATATCAGTGGTCCTTGGTTAAGGATCATGAGCCCAGCTGATGTCTTTCTTTCATTCAGCCATTATATTCATGACAGAAGGAAATGTTCTCAATTAAAGAACATTCATATGACTATGACTGTTGATATACAACTATTACGCTGGCGACCGAATAACAGCAAATGGTGTCAACTTAGACGAAAGTATTCAATATATTGTCAACTGTACTTCCGTATAAGGATAGCAGGGTTAGACCCCAGTAATTGTAGCAGCCCTACTTACTTTCGTTGCCTTTGTAGTAGAACATGATAATTTTCCATTATTCAGATATATCGCTCAAATATCAAACAGAACGATATTCCAGGTTTGCAGATCAATACAGCTTTTGTCTCCTGCTTTCATGAGTAGGCTTGTAACACTGCAGATCTAAACTGATTTCATTATTTTTCAATTTCGTATATGTTACCGTTATTTCGGTTTTCCTTGATGGACCAACATATCTAAAATGCCTTGATATGTCTAGACCGGACACGTCATTTGGCTGATAGATAGCGTGGCTAGATGTCGTGAGATTCTTTAAATTGATCTAGTTTCTGCTTACCGTGCAATACCATGTAAACCAAAAAAAAATCATCTACAGGATTAGGTTATGATCCATCAAAGTGTCACCATGAGTTCCGTTATTTAGCAAACGTACCTGAATACTCCTTTCTCTGCCTTTTTAACCTTGCAATTGACACAGTTGTTCGTGTCCAATGCAAAATTATCATTGTATGTCTTGTTTCGAAGAGTTCAATAATCTAACAAGCCACCTGGGCGAAAGTCAATTCTTCTAAAAACAATGCTATCCAGCGCTTTATTCGCGAATCAACATATTTCTTAAACACTTTTCGCTCTACTTAGATTATTCGCTTGACTTAGATAAAGTTTGGTGAGTCGTTCATTACATAACAAAAAATGATTACGAAAATAACTCAAATTTCGGAAACAGAAACAAAGTGGTTGCCGGTTTTGACCGCGAATCGAGGGATGTGCTTTTGAATTCACCAGTTTCGTGTCCCACGGGCTTTGTGAATTTATTAGGTAATCGTTTAGACGTATCAGCACAATAGCAGCGACAGTTTAAATTCAAACGAGAGAAAAAGTTGCAGTTTGAGACCGAATTGTACTTGCTTCTCACAAGGATGATAGTAATAAACGTAACTTTTCGATATTTATTCACATTTATACCTTGTGATGAAGGTATGTTATAGGTGCCACAAATTATTAGGCACCGCCAACGTGTATTTGACTTCTCAGAACTCCACGACTTAGGACCAGTTACACGAGTTTTAATCTTGTGCAGTTGAATTAACCTTATTAAAATCCCCCAGACACACAACATGACTTCCTGGATTTGACTTTAGCCACAGTTCGCCTGTTCAGTTATTGGATGCTTCGTAACTATTTAAAGATACCCTCATTGAAGAGCATTTCACCAGCTGCTTAGCTTATAAAGACGTACTAAAGGTGTACGATACAGCCATGCCCTCTATAGCAGTTATGGGGATGGGTATGGACACCATAATAATCTCAAAAAGTTGTAATTTCCTTCAAGTTCAGTTCCCAGAATTCTATCACCACCAGATTCGCAGAGTTCTCCGACGGTTAAAATTCCATTATGGATAATAATGTTATCCGAGGACGATCAGTTTGCGCTGCTTTCATTTCAAGAGCCATGGCGCACCATTCAATACCGGTTAATGATGGTACAGACGTAACATTCCTTGTTTCACTGAGCGAATATAGAAACGGACGATGTTGTATTATCAAAACGTTTATATATATATATATATATATATATATATATATATATATATATATATATATATATATATATATATTTGTGTGTGTGTGTGTAAATAGATAGATAGATAGATTGGTAAGGTACCTATATATATTAATTTAAAAACATTCACGTCAGGATTACTTTAGTGAATACAATAAACACTTCTCTTATTAAAACACCTTTTCATAGTATAGTACATAGTTCTTTGACAGAACATACGTTTAGCATATTAGTTCAGAACTGAAATAAGTTACTGACCATCTGTTGTCCTAAGAAAACTTAGTTTGTCAACAAACCACTATATAAACCTGGTACCTACATAATCAATCAACTCCGTAAACTCCAATTACGCACGTACTCCATTAGCAACACCTAGATAACAAATCGATTGCATTCAATTTACATACATATTTACCTTGCTACTAGATAAAACAATATCCAGTTTCAACTATTTGCATACCGGTCCATATTCTTATATGCATGTACAGTTTGTGTATCAACAGGAGTTGGCTTACTATCAAGATAAGAGGAATGGAGCATTCATGAGAGTCAAATGTTTAAAAAGATCAAATGGAGGGTGTGACAGAGTCATTGTAAGTATATTCTGAAACAAACAAGCACTCGCCACTGCTATGATGGAAATACAATACCTCTCTATGATCTATGTCAAAAATAACAAGTAATATCTTGAGACGTTTGATGTTTAAACATTCGTAAGCTTCTGTACAAAAACTACTGAAAATTGTCGATCCAATCACAAAAGACCAACAGTCTTATGTTGTTCTGTTTCATTTCAGATGCAGATAGCTTTATACTGTTGACATTAGTTTGAGACTCCGCGGATTGCAATGGAAATTCTCAAAGCTAAATGTATCAAAACATTTATTGGATATAATAATAACAGACATGATATATATATATATATATATATATATATATATATATATATATATATATATATATATATATATATATATATATATATATATATATATATATATATATTAGGTATATTTAATTGAATTGTTTGCATATTAGCTTTTGAATTGACGTTTTGGGTATTTCTTAATGTCGATGTAAAGAACTAATAATAGAGACATTGTATATAGTAGCTGATTATGTTCCAAAATCAAGGACAGGTTTGGTAAACAAACTATTTAATTGTTTTAATTATCCTTCTAAGAGTTAAAAAAATTAAGTTGAGTCAAAGTTATACCTGGACTATGTGATATCATACTTTTGTCAATTTGTAAACAAGCTTCCCTTTTGTCCGGAAGTATGAACATTTTCCACCTATTCTAAAATTTGTTTTACACATTTTTTATTCGTATACCTAACGTATTGATAAAAGCTAGAAAGCTGAGCTTTACACGCATGAAATATTAACTTGCATTTTGTTGTAGGCAGTTTGGGCTGAATTTTATTTTTCATGAAACTATTGAATGAAAGTGATTGTGTCCCTTCTGATAAAAATGTGCGTTGTTCCAATGTTTGGAAAATTATATTCGCTGGAAGTAATACCGAATCCAAAACAATACTATTTTCTGTGATTCAACAAAATAATGTTGTGAAATCAGAACAACGCTGACGTTTTTCATATGCCATCACATTCCATCTTGAATTGCATCAAAAATTGAACTGCAAGTCACTTATAACTTTTGCTTGACTTTCGTTTTTGGATTGTGATATCGTACCTAATTGCTAAACCGTAAGACTATTATCTATTTTTGTTAGTTTGTCGTCTGTGAAAATCCAATCCTTATTAAATTTAAATTTAAGAAAGTTTATTGTCATTACCCTTTTATGTTGCTTAATCTAAGAGGATTTGTAATAATAGCAGAATTTTTTAGATTTAAATAGTAAGTAAGATAGCTAAGCGATTTATTACATTAGGTACATTCGGCGAATTACTGCAATCATATAAGGCTACGAATTCTAAATGTGTGTATTATTAATGGAATGTTTGGTCTAATCGATGCGAATCCTTCCTCGTATACATTATTCATATAACATTACTTTCATCGATGTCCGATAATAATCCAACTTCCTCCACTGTAGAACAACTGAATCGATCAATAACAATTTCATAAACGGAACAAGATATTGATGTCATTACTTTTGATGAGAACGTTTCAACATTTCCGCTTTACATTAAATCATTTGCATCATATTACAAACCTAGTTGTTGTCACCTTTTCTGTTTTACTGTTTATTAGAGCTTGAGTAGCTCGTCCGCGAGATTTTAATTTTTACTTAAATATTTCAGAAAACATTTGTGTTTCTTTAAATTTGGATTCCTTAAGTGATTGTATTTGCAAGTGAGATTAAAGGATAATTCTTTAAAATGCCTTCAACAGTGAGAATCTTTTCCACAAATCATGCGAAATATTAATCACTGTAGAATTCTTACCAACGAGTGATGTGCCAATCTTCATTTGTACATGAAATTTATCTGATGAGGCAAAGTCTGCGAACATTTCTGAATTATTTTAATTTGCATGCCACACTATGTTTTGACATAACGTACAGGAATACAGTATTTTATTTTACATATCTATATACAGATACAGATTTTTCTAACAAAACTAAAGATATGTTATTTCGTTTTGTCAAAATTAATTTATTTAATTTTTGGCAGCAAATATGTTTGTTTTAAGTGTCTGCTTCTTTTTCACTATATAAAGTACTTACTTTGTATACGACTTTTTAAAAAATATAACGAAATCATTTTTGACCTATGCGTGTAAATACAATACTAAATTGCTTGAAATTGTATGTATGTAGTAATAGTAACAGTAGCAACAACATTGGTTGTATTAACCGTACACCAATCAATACAAACTGCTACTACTACTACTACTACTTCCAATAATACCAATATTATTAATATTACCAATGATAATAGCAGCACTTTACGTTTAATAATAATTATTGCGTTTTACGATGGTCATTAAAGTATACAATATATAAGTTAACAATAGCTGAAGTTCAAGTATATCTTGAAAACACGGAGATAATACAGTTGTTATAATAGGGATATAATTGTATTCCAATAATTAAATGAATCCACGATAGTTAGGGAGTTAGTGTACCGAACCCAACATAGAACATGTGTGTTTCCTACCACGTAGCCCGTCATGTAACGAGAGCTGTCATTTAGCAAGACACTCGACTCAATTTCCCTCAGCACTGTATAGCTTATTTGCAGTAATGTGCCGTAAATACCGAAACCAATCCCAATATTGAATCCTGAAACAGCAAAGTACTTATGTTTTTGTGACAAGTTCTTTCCAGTTTCAAAACAGGGCAACCAAGCGTTTTCTGGAAATTATTATCCGTAACTTCATTTAAATAGTTCAACAATTACTTGCACAGAACTACTTCTAATTGTCCGTCTGCTTATTTATATAAAGAGTTAATATACAAGGTAAAGCACAAACCTTAAAATATGATATAACTTGTTTTAACGTATAAAAACAACGATATTAAGCTACATGTATTTATATTAAACTTATATGCTACGATCAGATACAGTATATATTTACAGTAAAATAATAGTGGGACAAACGTGGTTTAAGAAAGTATACCTTAAGTGAATATATGTGTGTCAAGCCATAACAGTGATTATTTATCCATTGAATATTATCCTATATCAGTTGATTTAATTTGTATCTTCTTGCATTTATGTTGGATATTTTATTTTAAATCAGTAACTTGAAAATTGCATACACGACTCAAAGATCTCTCAACTTAGCTCTGGAATAGAAAGTTGATTATTACTGTTAAATTGACAGTGCTGCATTGTTTTATGGCTTTGAGAAAAGATGAAACACTTTGTCCGGAAAGGATTACCAACATATAGAACACTTATTTTGCAGTTGTTGAATAAATGTGTTACACATAACATTCCAAACTTTTCCATCGAGTCTATGTTCTAAATTTTGGCTAGCAGTACTATATTGGAATAAAGAGTTCTACAATCATTTGTAGTCTTTGATATTCCTATAACAAAATCATTATAATTTGATAATAAACATTACAATTCAAGACATTCCTGACATATATATATATATATATATATATATATATTCTTCTTGATCTAGAATGGAAATATACAAATAGAAGACAGAAATTACGATCTTCATCCAGCGAAGTCTGGCATCAAATCAAGAGACTTGTTTGATGTTCCCGATCTGGGTACAAGATATGTTCTACGTTCTCAAAAAAATGACCAACGAGACATTATGGTAGCACATGAAGGTTTGTTATACTTTATACGATTTGATGCATGACCATGACCTACATTTTTTTATGCACATTGCGCAGTATTTACAAGTACTAAACGTTTTCATTCTAACTTTTTTTTTCTTTGGAAACTTTTCTTAAAGGTCCTCTCTTGATTTAAATTAAAGATACAATTTAGACAACATAAGGAACCGTATATGTTCTTCTAAGAATGGAGTTTTCTTCCTCTGAAAAGATGGCGTTTTGTTTATTTTTCTACTTGATTGTGTTTTACTGGAAGATATAATTCAGTTTCAAAATACAAGAAGAAAAATTGCATATCATTTAAGTATATTTGAACATAATAAAGATTATACTATCTTGCAGGCACAACAACCGCCAAAGCAGAACAAGTCGAAAACGGCCTACGCCAACGTTTCTCAAACGGGCAAGAGCAGGCTCTTTTCTCAAACTTCAGGCTTATGTCCAGAAAAAAATCAAGTTTGCATACTAAAGGTGAAAACAGTTATAAAGAAAGTCAAAATAAATTTTATTATATAAAACGATGGCATAGTAACCCTGGATCAGAAGGCCAATTCAGTTGGTAGTCGAGTTCATTTATATTTATATTACACTGCATTATTGTCCTTAAACGTTGCATGCGTATTGATAATGCATTCTGATTTGGAAATATATAACCCTTCACACGGACACTATAATGAATACATCAAAATATTCTAAGTTATTAATTCAAGAAGCATGCATATTTTCAACATAATAAATATCTCTTAAAGGTGGGAAGAACTCAAAGTGAATGTTGATTATTTCACGTTATCGTCACAGGTAACGGAAAGCAAGTCTACTATGTAGAGACGGCAGTAGTTCTCGATTCAACAATATGGAACTTGTGAGTACTATATTCTATATTTAACACAATTGTTTATCTGCTTACAATATATATACTTTATTGACTCTATATACAGTTATATATGATGTTAAACAAGTTGATTTAATACTTATGCAGTGCAGCTGATGACAAGGAAACAGTCTCGATTTTTTGCTTTTAAGACCTGTAAAGAGATAATCTTCCGAAAATGTTAATAGTTCAGATCCGACGTAATTCTATCATCCTCCAAGTAATCCAGCCATAGTAGCAAAAAGTTTGAAAACAGGTAAAATATTTACATGTCGTATTTCATGTCATACGCAACATATGATACATGTGTGTATTGAATGAATTGTGAAGAGTATTATGTTGATGAAAATATAAAAAGTAACATGCTAGGTTTAGTAAAGATATTTTTTAATCGATCGCTATGTTGGTATTGAGTATAACATCAACTGGCCCACAGCTGATACAAGAACGCGAAGCAAAAATAATCGGTTAATGATTTCGAAGTTGACTTTAAATTTGCGATTGTATCAAGAATATTAAGGTGATTATGGTATTTTGCATTTTTATTTTTCCGAACTTATTTGTATTGCATTGATCTACCAATGAAAATTATAACAAACAAAGTCTATTGAAACACTTCATTTGGCCAACAACCGGAGTGAAGACAGAACTATCCTGACCGAATTAGATGCTAAGTATTTGACTTTCAATTGATATAGGCGAATTGCAGTAGAGATTTCTGACGTATAATATATATATATATATATATATATATATATATATATATATATATATATATATATATATATATATATATATATATATTGAGCAGTTTCTGATGTATCCATATATTCTGTCCTATCAGTTATTCCTCTCTGATGATGCTAACATCTAGTGCACTAGCAGACGATGTTCGTGTCGCAAAAACAATCCGAGACGTTTACTCACACATCATGAATGGCGTAAGTAATGAATATGTAACGTCAAACAGCTTTATGGGTAACTTAAATTATTTTCAACATATTTGTTGAAAGGAAAGATTTGTACAACATGTTAAAGAATGAAGCGTGATTTCACATTATCACGTGATCATACATTATTTGTATCGTCGCCCTAACAGGGAAGAGTTTAGATTCATTTTAATTCGAATGACCTGATGTGCATAGCTGTAATATTCGTATTTTAATGGAAACTTCTTTTCCGAGGTGCTTCTGTAAATCTATCTCAGGTAATATTGACATCTATCTGAGGTGGCTAAATTTCAATATACCTTGTGTGAGGCGTAGAGGAGTTTTAGTCTTAAAATACACTCTCGGTAATTATTATGGTTCCATTCTCTGTCGGCTACGATTATAACGGATCTAAAATGTATTTCATATATTATTTGAAGCTTTTGAATGCGGGATCATTGTATGTTCGATCTATATTCCTATTTTTATACAAAAGTCATTTGGTGTTAGTATAATATGTTCATATTTCATTTTATAATTGTGAATATTTTATATATTTCATTTTATAATATTTTATGTTATTCATATTTTAATTTTAAGATAATGTATGTTATGTACATATAATTATATGCTAATATATGTTTTCTATATTTCGTTTAATGATTGTATAAGTTATCTATATTTCATTTTATAATTATATATGTTTTCCATTATATGGTTCTTTCTTCTCTACAAACCCTCGTACTAAACATATAAAATTATGTCCAGATCGGAAAAATTGTTGATTGTAGGTCAACCTGCGATACAGTGCAATAGACGATCCCAGTATAGAGATCAATGTCATCGTTCATGAGTTTTTCATTTTAAAGGTAAGAACATTTAATTAATTTTGGATTCCAGTGCATTCTTAGTGTGAATAAATATCATACATTCTCTTCGAAAGTGTAAAGTCTAATATGATTCTCCATTACAACTGAAACAATCTGATGTTTGCCTTAGTCAGGGTGGAGTTTGAATAAATCACGCAATCGGATGTTCGCCTTACTGTGGGTGGAGCTAGAAAAATACAAGAAATCTGTTTTTGGCATTAGTCTGGTTGTAGTGTGATATAGAGGAGTCTTTTGTGTAGACGACGGATCTGTAAAATTTTATTTCAAATATATCCGAAGCTTCCGTTTATCCAAACAGGTCTATCGGATAAAATAATCTTCCCATCTAGTATATGCAATAACCCAAATCTTATACAGGTTACATTACTTAATTTTACTTCCCTATGAAAAAATAGTTTTCTTTATTTAAGCTACAAATATTTGTACATGACTTACTACCACTAATGATACTCCAATTATTGCCGTTGTTTCTAAGTCATACTTAAATCATTATGACACATCCATGATTTAAACATGACAATTATTTCATGAAGAAATTAGTTCATTGCAAACAAGGTATGCTTTGTATACACTGAACCAGTAATGTAAATAATAGCAAAATAGTTTTAAAAAACACCAATTTTAGATTCGAACACAATACATTACACGTTTGCTTCGTTCCCTGCATGACATAGGAGAACGAAAATTGAAAAAAAGGAAGAACAAAACAGCGCAAAAAAGAACCAAACAGCGAGAAGTAGAACTAATATAGCAAAAACTTCAAAGGAAGAGACAAGCCTCTTCAAAGCAAGAGCCTTCCTATCAACTTCCTTCACCTCAACAAGAAGGAATAACAAATGATGATGGTTATGTTTTAGAAAGGTGGATATTAATGGAATCTCCTCAAAAAGAATCTCGCAGTGCGCAAGGCACTACTACAGAAAAAGGTATTGCTCCAAGTGGACCTCCAAGCGATGATAGGGGTAGTGGTATTGGTGTCTATCCTAATAATATGATCTCTGATATTGCATGATAAGAACGTCTCATAGGGGATAAACAAGCTGAAAATTACTCACCGGAAATAAGAGAAAAAGCCGCTGATATGTGTAGGCAATTATTTCAAGTTGGTATCATGGACATTAGAGCATCTAGCGAGTTTATGTATGAACTTGTTGATGAATACTACATTAATTAACTCACTCTTTACCATTAGATAATAACTAATTAGATACGATGAGCATACACTATCACCATTATAAACCAACTATAGCCTTATAGCCAAATAGCCGATCAAGAATCGAACTTAAAGTTCAGGATTCAAGTAAATACTTTCTACCCGCTGAAACATGTATTCAATTAGAAGAATAACTTGTGACAATGCTGGTGGGGATATGACCAAACGCACTTTCGGGTTGGCTTTGTTAATAACAGTATTATGGCATTATTAAGTAGCGCTAGATATATGATTGCGTTAAGAGAGATTGAATCTATTGAGCATGATATTGATGTTGCCAAAACAATAGTGGGTTTAGCGAGATATTCTGATGATTACACAATTTCGGTTTGTCCATTATTGATGTTTGCTAAGGATATTGCTAATCACGCTAAAAATGTTCATCATGTTAAATTACATACACCAGTATCTATTGGAGATGCTGATCAACCAGACGATTCTGAACATGAAGATAGACCAGGTGCTCCTTTTTGATATTATAAAAGGTGTTAATTATGATTACAACCTTGGGTTAGCAACACGCGTATCAATGTTACAAGGCGAGCGTAGATTATTTTCATAGGCGATTTAACTGTCTCATATATTTGGATTTTTTAGAAAACTATAAAAAGTAATATTAGGAGCTAAACACAGTGTAGCCCTCGTAAGAAAAATGATGACAATGAAACAATCTGACATCGTGCTGGTGTTGCTGACGGTCAAGTAAATATAACAAAACTTTCATTGTGGATGCCAATAATGACTCCATCGATCACTGCAGAGGAAATATTACTATCATGTATGGATACAGGTGGTAAATCATTGATATCATGGCTAAAAACAACATCGGATATTATGGATAGTTATATTAACGGTATCTTTACTTGGCATATGGCATTAACACAGGGGGTTTCTACACCGCGGCACATATTTGCAAGATAAAACCCGGAGTTATTTTTCAACTGGATTAGATAGTATCAATCATCGAGTAAACAAATCTGGTGATACACTGACGGGCGAGTTCAACATGAACTCGAATAAAATAACTGCACATGATATTCCAACATTCAACACCGACGCGGAATAAAAAAACTACGTATATGTCGTCAATGGTAAAATATCAACGCTTGGAGCTGAATATAAAATCATCAACGGTAATCTAACAACAATGCGTGGTGAATATAATAACACCGACGGTAAACTATCAACGCTTCGATCCGAATATGATGTTCATGGCACCATGTATAATTTATTTTGAAAACCACCAAATATCCCCATTAAACTTGTTGATTTTTAAAACAACTATTGATACAATTAAGCAAGCACAGTATACTATCGTTAGTGACTGTCATGCTGCCGTTGAGATGTTTGATAACATTAAGATACTGCACTAACAATATATCAGTATAGTGTAATCGATACAACATTTATCATTTACTTGGGCACTTTGAAATAATTTCGTTATAGTTAGTGCAGAGGTCAGTAGTATCTATAGATTAACCCTAATTTCGCCGTTTCAATTTAATGCGTATATCCACGGGAATATACTGCAAATGCAATAATATGAGATGGATCCACTGAAACATTTACAATAACCCCCAGCAGTGGTAATTTAGCATCAGCGTCAATCACATGGTAGGTGTAATTTGTAATTGATTAATAATAATAAAAATAATGTCAATCAATATTGATACCAAGAAGTGTATTATAAACAAAACTAAAAATCTCGTTGACGTGTATACGGTAAAAATAAAAAAAATACCGCAGACGTATTACCCGCGTTGACAATATCGTGCTTCAACTTGTATTGCTGGAACGGCAATAGTGATATCAGCAATAACAGTTTTGATATATATTGTTGTCACAATTTGTGTTTCAGCGGCAACAATAAATACAGGGATTCTTAAACTCATTGCAAAACAAATAACCACGTGCAATCAGAATAAACTACACGAGTATATAATTAGGTTATATATCGCAAGGGCTTCATATTCTTAGATACCTTCGTAAATATTATCTAGTCTTTATGTTACTGTGATATCCAATAAGGAGTTCTCGGTAACAATTCACATCTACGATACAGCATCATAAATTTAGAAACACATCACAATAATAATGAAGAGGGAATTACTGAAACATATAGCCGCGAATACAGCCCTCAAAGACAACCATGAGCTCAATAATCTCATCTAAACCTGAATTCAGCGTGAACTTTCCAAGCGCAATTGCGGTAAAGAAAATCCCGCTTGCAAAATTGCGAGTATGTCACAGCTGGCCAAATATTAGATCAAAATCATCCCCGGGACGATATTTCTGGTGTTTGCAAATACAAATAAGTAGGCTTGAAACACTGATGTGCTTGTTGTTTTTGAACCAACTATTATTTATCAAATCAAGCATATACATAATGAAATCCAACGAACAGTACTAGGATGGACTGAAATTATTCATCAGACGCCTTTGCAAATACCTGAACCAGCCTTGAGCGATTTTATAACACAACAAGAGTAGAGAAAAACACTTTCGCATGATAATGTTTGATTGACTATGGTAATTCGTTACGATTTTTTTTAAAGTTATTCGCGTATGATACATCGAATAGCCTGGTTATCCAAGATGAGTATTTTACATTTCTTTTAGACTTAATTACTCCTTAACTCACACACACAGATTTGATTAATTAAGCGAATTAATTTGCAAATAGTATACAGCATTAATCTGATGATCTAAAACTTCGGATTATCGAAACAATTCAGCATGTAAATCAACTCATGGACGATATCGATTATATTAATCGACAAATTTGTAACTTCGTAATTCATGAAGAGCTTCGTAAGGAAGATAGAACGAAAGACCCATCCAGCGGTGTGATATTCTCAAGGATAATAATGACCCTGACGTGGGTATGAGGCATATATCAACTGGAAATGTAAATATATCATCGGTGATCGTCTTAAATCTAGTATGTAATATTATTGATGGAAGCTACCAAATAAATCTCGTACAATCACATCAGGCCCAGGATGCATTTTATATTCGTTTATATCACTGGTTCAATATTGAATTTTCATCGTTCAAGAATCAGTAAATTTCAATTATATGCTGTGTCATAATAATTTATAAACGAGAATTAATTTTAAACTCACTGACCATTGATATCAATGATAAATTCATTTACATCATCATATTCATTAACGGACTTTGCATTTTCATTAAAATCTTTTAACACATTACAACACCGCTGACAATCTACAAATGGTACCACTAAATACAACCTGTTTCATTTTAAACATCGCATTATCAGATTAAGAAACAATTGCGTTTTTCCAGTTCCTGACTAACCTATGATAATCATTCTGATGGAATAAAGTAGCGCCGCAAGGTGTTTAACAGGTTCTCGTGTTTTTGTCGCCGAAAAATCAATTACACTCATGTTATTACAAATAATATGGATACATATTGCGTGGAATATAAGACGCGTACCAGCATAAACGACTTAAGAACAATTACAACAAAAAATAACAGATCAGCGCCTACCGGTAAGTGAGCACTATGCAGAACATTCGAAATTTATTTTTATTTCGGGAACAAAGAGGAATGATTCAAATAAAGAAGCAGGTGATATTGCAGCAGAATTTACCAGATTAACAGGGACTCCATTGGCCAAATACACAGGAAACAAACATCTTTCAGGATAGAATTACTGCAGCCCTGGAACCAGACCCGATATTCGATTTGACCGTCGGGACCAACCAAGAAGAGATGAATATTCCATTAATAAAATTGATCGGGCTTCTCATGCTCATGATGTAACTTATAAAGGTACCAATCTTCAACATAGACATCACAGATGTAAAACTGATACACGCGTTACATTATGTTACGAATAAATCTTTCAAGGAATCACTAGTTAACCGGTTAGTAAGATCTGCGATGAAATGTAAACTAGACATTGGAAGTGGAACTTCCCGTGCCGGTAATTAATCAGCTGATTAATATTATTATAGAATCTATTTATTATTTCCCAAGCGGATACTGGAGGGGTAAATCAGTAATTAATAAACTCGCCAAAGCAACAAAAGTTAAAGAAGCTACTGCAAAAATTTGGTTATCAAGACAAGCAACATGGCATATTTTTTCACCACCGCCTAAACAAATTCACTTTGCACATCGTGATGATATCGTTAAAAATGAAGTTAATCAGGCGGGAAAATGTTTTCTTCCACATAATACTGTCAAAAGAGGGACATACAGGTACGCTGCGTCATTATTGAAAAAAATTCAGCATCACATGTAGCTTTTGATTTTGAACGAATATATCGACGAAGAACTTTGCAGTGGCCAAATCTGCTACAGGTTGATCTTGGCAAGGAATTTCAGGGTGCAGTGTTATCATTAATGTTGCAGCATACTGTCGCAATCCGACGAGGACATATCGCAATACACCGCGATCAGATTGTTGAACGTTTTGATCAAACACTTATTGAGCGGTTATTGAATCATTCACAAAGTGTGCGACGAGGAAGATTTGGTCAGAAACCTCGTATACAGGACAGTCTTGGAGTACGAAGTAATCATAGCAATGCATCCAATGCAATACCAGTAAGTTTTTGTCGATAAACATGCTAATCTCAGATTTACTGTTGGAAAGAAAGATTATTATTGCCACAAAGTGGCCTACGAAGTCTGTAGTGTAGAAATCCCAGATGGTTATATGATTGTTAATATTAACGCAGATCCTAAAAATAATTTTGTATGTACCCTTCAAGATATAACTCAATCCAAATCAAAATAATAATCTCGTTCGTACAGGAATGTATAAAAAAATTGCGAGACCTATACAATCAATGAAGGCTGAGACAAGTGAGGAGAACATATTTCAATAAATGAATGCAGCCAGCGCGTATTTTCATATTTACATAGCCTCGATTCGACATGTCGTAGAAAATGTATATAAATCAGCTTTATCGAAACAATTCGGACAGAAAATTTAGTTTGAATATATCGCAATTACATTTTTGTGACATTAAACAAATTATTAAAGGAGACAACTATAATAGGAATATATATAATCCAATAGGGACATTTTTGCAAGGGAAAAAACTAATTAATCCTTAAGGGAAATACTAGCGTACCATCCTAGACTCTGTCCTAAAATATATTGTCTTGACTCTTATCTCTTTGTGCGTAACAGAAACAAACATTTACAGAAGCAATATCCTTTTTTTGTTTTGCATTAGTCAAGTATCTTGCTTCATTTAAAATTTGTCAGTTATGCAAATTAAGTAAAAGAGAAGATACGAATCACAAACCCTTCCTCTTTATTTTCTGGTATTAATTAACTTATATGGCATATGGCATATAGCCATTTCAACATTGGGTCTCCAGTCTTCGATTATCGAAATTCAACTTGTTATCGGAATTCAGGTTTGTACGTTCTTTTTATATAATCATGTTTAGTTGTCGTACACGTGAATTATTTTTTCTTTGTTTCTTATTGTTTTTATAATTCTACTCTTATTTGTTCTACTGCGGTAAACACAGGTATGAACTTATTTAACTGGCAACCTATCCGATAATGATGCATTAACGGCCTGTTGGATTTCCTTAACGCATCTATACTGGGACGGTAACATATACCTTTTTCGACTATAAGCTCTTGAAGGCACTTACATAAACAGATGATTTTACCACAATCTTGTTTATCAGATTATTGTATTCCTTAATTTATCACATTTTTAATAGCAGAAACTATATCATTGAAATTTTGTATAATTCTTTATATAATAAATATGCCTTTATTTAAAAAAAAGGACAACACAATTTCCACTTCCCTTTAGATGCCCTATGACATTTTATAGCAGGGTTTATAAATCTAAAATGCCTTATGACAGGCTCACGGGCAGTAAGAAACACAACTGAATCAGGCTCAAGAGGGCGTGTTTGGTGAATGACGACACACAGTCCTGTAAGAACGTCACATTACCCATATGAACCTTTAAGGTGCCCTATGACATCTCAGTAGGCTCACTAGTACATGACAATATACAGTTATATATAGTATTTACAGTAGGACGTAACATTTCCCGAATGAACCCATGGAATGCCATATGAGATTCCAGCAGCATAATCGGGTACATGAATAATTACAGTTATATATAATATTTGCAATAGGACGGAACATATATGTAGACATGTCCTTTCTCTACGTTCAACAATAGACAACACTCTTCCCATACAAAAGACTAAAAGAGGATGCAAAACACATCTATGTCGCGTTGTGACAACGTGTGAGAGTGTGGTTTCCAGTTGAATATATATATATATATATATCTATATATATATATATATATATATATATATATATATATATATATATATATGTAAATATATATATATATATATATATATAGATATATATATATACATATATATATATATATATATATATACATATATATATATATATATATATAGAGAGAGAGAGAGAGAGATATATATATATATATATATATATATATATATATATATATATATATATATATACATATATATATATTTCTTCCAATGATTTTGAGTTTTATGTCCCTAATACAGTCATCTCCTCTGATAAAACAGCAAAACAGTTACCAACACTAGTCTGTTTTATTTGGTTCATTTTCATGAATGTCATTCTGAGATATTTCCTGATTTAATTATACTTAAATTCCATTCTTTGCCATCAAACGTTTGTCAATATGTGATTTTACTAAACGACAGATTACCTCTAGTTGATGAAGCGCTAATATTATCTATTCTTCATGAATTAGAGTCCGTAATTGAGCACATTGGTAGATCTCTCATGTGTGGAGGCCAGCAAACCTTCCACGTAGTCCTAAATAACATAATATCAAAGACACCAGAACTTTGACCTCGGTCCGTCACTTCTCAGGCAAACTGTTAGATTCCCATCGTCGTTAAAGTTTTCATTTGCTACAAAAGTGGAATAATACAAATATCACACTCATTTATATACTTCAGCCATTTCACTATAGTTTTTACGACTACCTTAGAAATTCTAACGAAATAATTCCTACATCTTCCGTCAATGGTTTGGCCCAAAAATGGTAATTTTAGGTGCACACGTACTATATATATTTTCCATTTTAATTGCTAATTTTTTATGAAGACTATGAAAGACTTTGGACACAATGAATCTATGGTTGAGATTGTTGATGGAATCTACAAAGTTAATGATGCCAAGTACCTGTATCATCACGCACTATGGACTAATGCCCATGCCAGAAGCAGCGACCATTCAATGCTCTTTACGAGGTAAGTTTATGTAAATTAGATGTAACCATACATTGCAACTGTAGAATGTCTTCGGCTGGCATATGCTTATCATAAGGCAGAAACTACATTTCAGACACTTGAAGAATGGTCCCCAAAGATAACTGTTCCATATATTGTCGTTAAAGCATACTAGCTAGTATCAAAGTTGTAGACCAGTGAATACTACAACTGGTCAAGTCTGCTAAGGTTTCATTAAATGCGATATATCCGTTGATCTGTTTAATTTAATAAGTATTTGCAATGCACAGTTAGCATTCAAATATTTCATCCACATTTCAATATTGCACATACAATATTTTCCACCAATATATTGTTGTAAAATAGGCTATATAACCTTTCTTCAAGGTATATGTTTAATAGTTTGAAGGAACACTATTACAGCAGTTTCTCAGCAAAACTAGGTAATATGTTTAGTTGTGTACGTTTATACAATATCGAAATCATAAAATATAACTTCATTTGCAGTATTATAGTTTTGTGCAGTACCAACATTATAACCCCCAAGTAAATGAGTAAATAAGCAGTGACATATTTTTGGAACTAAGAATCACCGAAGTCTTCCAAAGGCTACACAATTTTCCCACCTAGAGAATACAATACACGAAATTTCATTTTGACGACAATATATTTATGTATCGGTTCCATTGTGGTTTACCTGTTTTATATCGAATATTTGTACATTTCATAATTATGGATTACATTTTCATGTGAGGAAAGGTTGATTTGGTTATACGCACAATTCGTTAAAGTTTCTCTCGTATGCGATAGTTTTTACTATTTCATATGGCAAACTATGACACAAATGTGTTCAAATTAGGTTTAAAAAATTATATCCCCTTGCGAACTCATCTAAATTTCCTAGCTATATTTGCTTATGTGCTAATGAAATCTGTTCTATATGACATCGGATATTCTTAGGCTCGTCGTTAAGAATAATTTTTTTTCCAGATATGTCATGTATGAAAATACCACTCGTTCCAATTCGGAAGGTATGTGCAGCAGCAAAAAGGGGGAACAGACCGAAAATATTTCAGACAAACCGAAACTATTTCAGACAAAATCATAAAGGAATTGAAACTGAAACCAATTCAGGCAGACAAAAAAAGAGAAATCCTTTAGGATTTTACCCGAACAAATCAGGCACTGATTGCGTTTTGGAGACAAATTGTTTCAAACGAATATTTGATTAAGTCCGATACAATATCATAATCTCGGGTCGTGCAAATTTATCGTTACAAATCCATGTGGAATTCACTGAGCGTGACTAAAGGAAATTTATAAAGAGATTATAATCCATATCACCTCCGCACCAAATTTGCCAAATATTTTGCAGCGTATATGTGTCAATACAGCAAGAATATTGCAGTTATCTATGGTCACTTTTGGTATTTGTGTGTATCGTTGAGTGACATATATCACATATATCACCATTTCGTCTGTTGCACTCAACACTAGTTAACACCACATTATCTCTGGTATTACCATCGCTGCTATCTTTTCTGTCTGTGGTAAATTGGCGAGGATCCTTATCCGACAAACACCAACACGTTATATAACTGCAACTCGCACAATGATTATTATGTTGATGTTTCAGTGAAATTATAAATTCGGAATCAATATCAAAATTTCAATTATTTTTGTTATCTTTCTGTTTATAACCAGTGAGTTTTTTTTCTGATTGTGTCATCGCTGACAATATAATTGATGCTGGTGTCATTATAATCTAAAACAACTCTTCGAAGTTGATTTATTCTTCGTACTCTGTACACTGCAAGATGAACTAAATTCGACCACTTAATGCGATTATCTATGATACAAACAAAAGAGAAATCATTTAGGATTTCATGCAAACAGACCCGCCACTTATTGCGTTTTGGAGACAAATTGTTTCAACCGAATATTTGATCAAGTCCGATATTATATCTTGATCTCGCGTCGTGCAAATTTATCGTTAACAATCCATGTGGAATTCACTGAACGTGACTAAAGAACTTTCTAAAAAGATTAAAATCCATGTCACCACCGCACCAATCCTGAATTCAGTGTGAATTTCCCCACTGCGATTCCGGTGAAGGAAATAGCACTAGCAAAATTACGAGTATACCATAGATGACCTAATATTAAATCAGTACCATTCGGTGGTCAACAACCGAATAATTTCCTGGAGTTTGCGAGTAAAAATAAACAAGACGGAACTCCTCACTAGAACGTTGTTTCCTTAACATCTGGGTCCTACCAAATTGAACAAATTACTAATGAATTACAACGCAGAATAAAATCCATTACTGGAAAAGAATCAAAAATCGCAATAACAGTTCACGAGAAGAAGCTATCATCCGCGATTGAGACAAACTCACCCGAGTATGTCGTAGATATCTATCAACGTTCAATCAGAACCGTGTTAGGATTACCTGAAATATCACCTCGGACATCTTATCAAATACCGCCAGAACCATAAAAATCTGATTATAATTCTGATAAGAAATCTTGTCATGATGCAATGATATCATACGATACAAATTTTGGAGTTTTAGATTTCTTTAGTGGGCGAATAGAAGAACCAGGCGGTGAATGGTTTCAACCAATTCAAAGTAAGATAATGAACACTTTATATAAATGAATAATGAATTTGAAAGATAGATAAATATATTGTGAGAAAAAATTTCAAAAGAATCCCCTCGAGATGAGATCATCAAATATATAGAAATATGGAATCAAATTATCGCTGACATGTTAGTATTTAATTTATGGTTTATTCAAACTGTCTTAAATGCTGTTAATCTTCAATCAAGAACAGAATTTGCAAAAATATATAATATACACGTAGATAATATTTTAGCATTTATACCCCCCGGGTATAATGTGGACAAATTAAAAAATCAAAGAACGATCTCCTCGATGAATACTTTCCACAAATATTCGTTGCATGGAAAAAAAATAACACAACCACAAATAACTATCCTCAAGTCTAATAATGACCCAGACTGTGGTGGTAGGCAAATTGCTCCTCAAAATGTCAATATATCCTCGGTGGTTGCAGTGAATTTAGTATGTGATGTCATCGAAGGAAGTTACCAAATAAATCTCGAAGGATCAAATCAAGCCCAGCAAGGGTATAATTTATATTCGTTTGCACCAACGGCTCCACCCGGATTTTTAATCATTGAGTATCCAACTAATCCAGTTTATATGCGATGTCATAATGAGTCATTAACGATAATTTATTTCAAACTCACTGACTAGTCCAACAATTTGTAAAGTCTAAAGATTTTCATCATGAAGGATTTTCAATTCGTCTCCGAAGCACAATTGGCGCCGGGTCTGTAGCGTAAAATTCTAAAGCTTTTCTCTCTTTATTTGTCTGCTTGAAATGGTTTCGGTTTGAAAAAAGTTTCGGTTTATCTGAACTAGTTTCGATCTGCCCACCCTCCTTGCTGCTTGGTGCTCTCTCTCTCTCTCTCTCTCTCTCTCTCTCTCTCTCTCTCTCTCTCTCTCTCTCTCTCTCTCTCTTTCTCTCTCTCTTTCTCTCTCTCTCTCTCTCCCTCTCTCTCTCTCTCTCTTCTCTCTCTCTCTTTCTCTCTCTCTCTCTGTCTCCCTCTCTCTCTCTCTCTCTCTCTCTCTCTCTCTCTCTCTCTCTCTCTCTCTCTCTCTCTCTCTCTCTCTCTCTCTCTGACTCTCTTTTTCTCTCTCTGGATTGATCAAACTCTTAGAAAATAATGTGGCATTATACATGTCATAAAAATGTCGAAATGTCACAAACTACACTAAATGGGCAGGGTAATATTTGTTTGTTTCAAAGTCAGTATAATTCCATATATAAGGTACATCAAGGTCGCTATCAATCTATTCGGACACGAATCTCTAAGACAGTACAACACGTATTTGTGTTCGAGACGTTTAATGGTGAACATCACAATTATTATCCTATTTCCAACTAGTTATAATTTGTATTGATTGTTAGTTAAAAAAATAACCACTTTTCAGCGAAATATGAAATGAAATATATACTTTGACGGATGAGTGATGGAAGGCATCGTTAAAGATGTAATTAACATACATTATCATTACTTACATTTATTGCTTTAGATTGGGAAAAAAAAGCATGAACTTTTTTCTACTGTATTGTATTTCTTGAAATGTCATTTAGTGGTTATGTAAGATATGTTTAAAATGTAATGTATATCTCGATGTTTCTCTCACAATAAGCGCACAATACATGACTACATCGTTCTCCTTTCTATCTGATGTAATTGTTATGGAAACAATAATCAATTGTCATTATTTTGTCGCACTCCCTTTAACATGATATTTGGTGGAATGAGTATTTCGGGCAAACGTCGCTTTCTCACACTTTTTTTGAACACATTTGTTCTTTCGTCTACCAAAATGTATCGTATGGTATCACTAATATGGGAATCGGCATATGCTATCAGTCAATAACGTAAAACGGAGATCATTTCGTCTGCAGAAGATATTCCTTTCAAAGACGATGGTATCGCGTCAGAATTAAGTCAAACACCACTATACACCTTTGATAACATGTCAGCATAAGTAGAAGAATAACTTAAAGTGTGCCAGAAATGAAAATTACAACGTTTAACTAACATTATTCTTTGCATTACACAAAATGTACATATTTATTACAAACCAGTTTCAAGGAAATCTTACGATTCTTTATTTTCAAAACAAGAAAATTACTTCATAATCCGTTTCATAATCAAAATATATTCCTTTCAAAGACGATTGGATTGTGTCATGCTTTAGAAAAATATATCTAATTGACTTCGATAGCAACATTTTAGATAACATTTTAGGAGACGAGGAAGAACAATAAATTATATTTTATCATCGTAATATCATTATCGTTTGCTTCACACATTACACATTTTTTATTTCTAAAATATAAATCAAAACTCATCAACACTCACAATGATCCTTTTTTACCGGATTTAAACGTCCAGTAGATAAATCTCACAGTTAAATGGTATGCAATTTGTGTACCCATTTATTTGACAAAATATTTCAGCGAAATCCGACGATGTTGTACTTTCACTACATGCCAATTACCTAGAATCATCATTTCATCCTTCAACACAATGGACTTGTTTGAACAAAACATTACGTGGCTTGGTGATAACTGTGAGATCAATGAATGATTACTCAAACCAAAAGGCAGAACTTTTTATACCCCAGTGACATTTGTGCTCTACGCCGTGGACACAATTTATCTTTTTGAAAACTGGATCTTAAAGCGGAAGGTATACCAAAAATAGAATCAAATACTCCCGAAACGACGTACTTAGACAAAGTCCCTACCACGAAAAGTTCACATCCCATGAAAACGGAAAACCCAAGGTAATGGACAATTTACACTAAGGAACGTATACTGAAAGAAAGAAAAGATATACTGATTCAAGGTCGAGAACATATTCCAGACAACTATGCCACTCAACATTGATGCCTGCCAAACAAGACTACACACATGCGTTTTATAATTTGATTAAAAGATGAAAACCCGTTTCTAAAGTACATTCTCCTTGTGCAACGAACTCTTTGTTAACGACTGGTGTTGCAGCTTTTAAAATGAGGTCGGGCCCAAAACCTAAATACTATCAGAACCGGTGTTTTGCAAAGATTAATGGATTTATTCAAGCAAAACCTGTCTCACTTCATCCCGTTAAAGACACTTTATCGCCGTGTGCCCAATAACATGACGTTGATAAGACATGCAGACGATTAGTGGACACGATTTCTAGTATCAAAAATGATTGTGTATATGAATAAGATAGCAGAAGCAAAATAAGCGAATGCTGGTTCAGCGACGAGGGATTTTACAAATGATGATGGGATCAATATGTCAAAAGACAATAATGAAAGAAGGATTACATAGAAAACTTTCTAGGAAATGAATCATCCATATACCATTAAATTGATGGAATGAAAAATGCTCATGAGTTCGTTACAACCAAATGATGATACAAAACTTGATTTACCTCCGAATCATAATACGGCCGAGATAAAAATGTTACAACACTAACTATGATTGGCGATGGATCGAACCAATTTGTCAGAAAGAGAAAATGCCATTGTTAGATTCACGAGAAATAATTGAAGGAAACAACTAAAGACAATGTGAGAGAGCTCAAGAATTTCATCTAATAAAATACCGAAAAATAAGTTAGCAGTAGAACATGTTTCAAACTTGGACTGCTCAAACACATAGTCCGATCTTATTTCTCACAGATAGATAGAAATAAATCAGTGTATACTAAAGATGATGTTAAAACCTTATTGAGCGGTAGCAAAACAGAAAGGAAAGACGTCATAAGTTATAAAGATGCCGGCAAAACAGTAACCACTTCAGAGCAATTGCTGGTTAGATACGTGTTCAAAACTTGTACACTGCTGCTGATACCAAACTTAAAAGAGTACGTTTAACAGAGGTGCAGATATGATAACAAGAAAACGTATCGAACACGTTATGGAAAAATAATCGACGTGTATTTTAACGACGTCAAGCTATATTCGATGACATCGGTCATCAATAGCAAACCAAATTGTTGATGTCAAGTTTTGGAGCATATTCTAGGTTAAACGTATTTGTTTTGTGTCATCGACGTAGTATGGAACTTATTTAAGCTTATTTCTCTACGTTCTAAGGCTAGTGTTCAGAGCTAGTATGCGCTTAAAACCAGTTATCACAAAACAAACTTTTTCTAACCCTGAATGATAATAAAGAAACATAGCCACCAAAGCTTATAGCAGTTTATTCAAAGAAGAGGGGAAAGATGCCTGATGAATATATGTTTTCATTAATTAGAATCCAACAAATAGAGGCGAAGGTCTTTTACAATTCAACACACTCGCAATTCGTCGGCATGCTACCACGTTGGTTAAATCACAGATACAGATGTGTACCCGAGGAAGAGACTGCAGAAAACAAATGTAATATGGAAAGCAATAACAGTAGCCTTGCTTAAAATGTCTATCACACAAACAGCAGCAAATATCTCCTTTTGGGCAAATTCGCAAAATAATTCTTCTTTGAAATCGAGTCACCACTCCTCGGACACCAAAATCGTGCAATTATGAATAACCAGTTATTTCACATTACCTAGTGACACTGATGTGTACGTTTTCCCAACAATACCTTATGTTCTGTGAAGGTCTAGAAATCAGAAGTCACATAGTTGGATTACGATGCTCAAAGAGACATACCTTTGGTACAAATCATTCAAACCAAGCAAGTCCTGAATGTGAGTGGAAATTTTAAACTATTCATAGTCATAAGCTGCAAACAACGTGTTTAAGACCACTTGAAGAAAATTCTTCACCGATATTACAAAAATGCTCAAAATATATGGCAAGTCAAGCGACTGAACATCCATTCATTAAGGATTGATTTTATTTTAATGTCCAACATGTGGTCGAAACTTTTTCTTTTTTTCAATGAATGGTTTGGGAGAATCCTGATAAATATGTACTGATCGAATACGTTGTTCATGGTATGAATTATGCTGTTAGGGGTTGGCATAATTCTCTACTTCATTTTATCTACCAGTATGCGTTTATGTTTGTGTGCACAAATTCATATCATCTTCGAACGACACCAACAGCAAATAGCTACTCTACGTGTATTTTGTTACCCCACTTAATTAAAAGATTGGCTGAATTGCATCTTTGTGTACTCAAATGTATTCGCTTCATATATTAATTCATCTTCCACAATTCTGACACCATTATAAACAAAATATTTAAACATTATAATTTTCCTAACATGGAACTATCAACATCAAAAAACTCAATGACATAACCCTCAAAGGATGATTTCAACGAAAGGCATTTGAATTTTCAATTAGATATAGCTCATATAACGAGACAGAGATAATTGCCTCTAAAGTTGCTTATATCGTTCATATAACGAGTTACAAAAGCAAAGGCAAGTATCTTATGATTGTATCGTTAATGTAACGAAACTGCGATGTACATATGAATTTATAAATGTATCGTTCAAATAACGACACTGAGATGTAATTAATAATTTATGAATATATGTATTTATCGTTCAAATAACAAGACTGAGCTGTAAGTATGAAATTATGAAATAATGAAGTTATCGTTCATGTAACGATACTGAGATATACATATAGAACTATGAAGTTATCCTTAATGTAACGAGACTTAGATGTAAATAAGAAATTATGAATTTATGAATTTATCGTTAAAATAACGAAATTTCAATGAAAAGGTAAAACTATGAGTTTATCTTTGAAAAAACGAAACTGATACATAAATCTGAAATATTAATATGGAACACGTATTTCATAACTATCGATGCGTCTATTTGACGTCCAAGATGTTTATCCGGTTCCAGCTGCTCTAGTCAATAGTGACGGAGTCGCCACGCATGGTTTACTCCCCATGTCTATTTGAAGGATCCCTCAAGAGCCCTTAAATTCAACACAGACACGATGGTCGTGAAGCCTTGGTCGCTCGATTTGAGAACTCTAGTACACTTTTCCAAACCAACGTCACCAAGACACAGCGTATACGTCACAAGAAACCCCACAGGTTCTGCGACTTCACATCACCAAATTATATATAATACAATAATGTACCATACACAAAGGCAGCATAGTCAAAGGCAACAAACACAAGGTACCATACACTGCACCCAATAATGACATCATAGACAAGCCCCGCACACGGTCAGCACACGTTCACTACATTATGGCAAAACAACACAGGCAGCATAGACAAACCCCATCCACGGTGAGCACACTTTCACTACAATATGGCACCACAACACGGCCAGCATAGACAAACCCCACACACTGTCACCCACGGACCCCACCCACATACTGCACAAACGGTCAGCTAAAATTAAAACATCCAAACCGTGTTATACATATGACACGGTTATGTACTTCTACATTGAAATATGTTGCGCATGAGCGAACATGAATTATTTATCCATAGACATTAAACGTTCAAGCCATGCAGCATATAATTAAGCTCAGTTTGTCTGTTCAGTTCCAACAAAAAAAAACAGTTACAACAAAAACTTTATTATTACTAATATAATGGCGCAGCATATCCTAGATTTATACTTTGAAGAATATAGAAGAAATACGAAAACGTCTGAGTTTTGAACAATTATGTGATATATAACGAATAACGATAAAAATCTAACCTTAAATCTATTTTACCTCTTTAGGTAAAAGCATTGTTTCCTTAAAGCGAGAAGCTTTCTGATAAGACTAGACGTGATGTGATGTTTACTGAGAATTTACTCTATCATATACCCTAGCTGTGACCGATATGCGCAGCTAGTTACATAAGACTTTTAAACTGCAAGAATTCGCACATACAGCATGTGTACTCAAATGTATTCGCACTATTTCGAAATAACTAGAACCGTTTATTAATAAATCACCCACGATGACGCTGTAGGCGGCTTTGAAACCCGAGTACATATTTAATCACACACACACACATATATCTTTATCTATATCTATATCTATATATATATATATATATATATATATATATATATATATATATATATATATATATATATATATATTGATACCAGTCACACACAATTCCATGGCAATGTGTGGAATTGGTCGATTATGAAGGAAGATTTGATTTGTGTGGTTTATGTTTCACTCCATAGCAAGAAAGCAGCAAGCGATAGATGTACCTCAACACTCTAGGTTACTTCGTATGTAACTGCAGTTAGCAGCATCTCCAACCAGCACGGGACGGTGACAGTCATATTGTATTCAGAATAAAATCATAGTCTGGAAGACATCAGTTTGAGATACGTCATTGTTGACTGATTAAAACAAAATCAACGTGCAAAACAAATAACCTGTGACACAAATAAACGAGGATGTATTTGAGTCAGAACATGAATATATAAATACATTTACGATATCGAGATTGTTCAACAATTATCAAACGTTATTATCATGTTTTGCCACTGAATTGCTATCAAGCCGGAGAACACACGTTTTGATGACAAAATGATTATTGCTATCTAGCCAGAGAACACATTTTTTTATGAAAAAAATATTGCTATCTAGCAGGAGAACAGACTTTTCGATGACAAAATGAGTATTCCAGTTAGATTAAAAAAAAAAAAAGTATGATAATGATTCACGATGAATACTTGAAATTGCATCTAGTAGAGGCCTGGAATTTCATCTCCATAAGACACCTTTTTTGACAAAGTGACACAAAACTGTAGTGGCGGTTACTCGCCTCCATTATATTGTCACCCGCACATAGGGGACATGACAGCATTTCGAACAACACCCGACCCACCCCCACTTGGTTTCACCTCCAAACACATTTTGGGGTACATCCGTAAGAACCTAATATCAAAACACTATGTGTTTGAACCTCAAACACAAAATCATTTTGCCGTGGACATTGAACCATTTACATGGCTATAAAATGTAGCTATCATCTATAAACAATTTATTACATAGCCTATTGTTTGTACGACATTGCAATTCTATGTCAAGATATTGGACTGTAAATAAATGTTAACCAGTTTGGAAGCATTAATTTTAAATCTTAATGTTAAATATGTCTACTTTTGATTCAATGATTAAGACAGGTGGTTGAGTATTCGAAAACATATCTCGATACTAGAGATCTTGACATTACATGCGTTGTCGTTTTCAATAAGTATCGCCTGCTATTTTGTCTACAAAGGTACCACATATGCCGCTTGTTTTGTATCAGGATATTTCCATTTAAATTCTGAGTAGCTGATAGCTTTCAACCGTTATCTTTTCAGAATTTCATTCTAATACTCATATAATTTCATTTTTTGCTTTCAGGTTATGCTTACGTTGGGAATGTGTGTCACCCAATTTACAAAACATCAGTAATCCTGTCAAGTGATTATTTTTTAACGGTGTCCACTGCAGCACACGAACTTGCACACAAGTAAGTTTAATTATGCACCCTCCGCTTTAATTTGTTCCCCACATTTACATTAAATCGATTATCATTTTTAGAATCTTGTGATAGCGTTTTGATTTCAACATGAGACATTCTACTCAAATATCCATTACTTGTGATTTCTTTCAATGTTTTTTCTCCAGTTTTCTGTATTGCATGCACCGGATTACAGTATCAAACAGGCGGACAAGAATATCTCTTATAAGACGTCGAATCGATTTTATTACAAATTATCGTTCAAATACAACTTTAATCATATTAATGAAATAATCCCAAATGTTTATGTGTGTACAATGAAAGTTATATTTTAAACATTTTATTAGATGACAATATATTAAGAAGTGTCACGCCGCTAGTGAAAGTTATATTGTCAGAACTACACAATATGTAATGTATAGTCATGTGCCTTACTTGCTTCTTATCTTTAAGTCTTGGAGCAAACCATGACGGTGAAGGGAACGCAATAGCTTGTAGGGCTGATGATCTCTTTATTATGGCTCCCTTAGTCAAAAAGTTCAGCAAAAGTAAACCATACTCCAGGAATCCATGGATTTTCTCTAACTGTTCCATAAATGTGTTCAAAGATGAACTAAAGAACAAGTATGTATGCTTAATATACACACATAGATACATTATAGTATTTTGAATTAACGATCTTGGATTATTTGTAACTGATGTTTATTAAACCTTTTAACACCTAATGACTTTGTCCTGACATCACATAGCCACTCGTGCAAGCCCGCCTGCATTTCCACAAGGAGACCTTTAAAGAGGAAAGTCATTTAGAATGCGAAATTCCGACCAACATAAGTAAAAAAGCAACATCAATTATAGCACACTGCTTAATCAATAAATTACAACATAGTACACGACAGTCAAGCGAAATTGTATGTCTATTTAATTTAATTGTTTGTTGGCTAGTTAAGTTTTTTTCTTAAATTTATTACATGCTTTTGTATTATAACATTGTATCCTTTACTTAAATTTAAGCTCATATAATCTTGACCTGAATGACTTTTTTGTTCATTTTTGTAAACAAATAGCAAAAGTTTCATTATTCTGTATGTGTATTACCTCCTTATCGTGATTATTAGTCAGATACACAGGAAGTAAATATTTTGATTAGGGTCAGATAATTTGGGGTTCGTAAATGAATGTAGTAGAACATTGTTTTGTAAATAAAGAGCATCATTAGAACATTCTAAAAGGTTTCGTTCCTTTGCTATATGGATCAATTTGAAAAATGCTAATTAAAACTGGACGTCACGTTGAGATCTATATCATCATGTTAGTATGAGGATTTTGCCAATTGTGCTTTAACATATATGGCTTACAAGTTGTATTACGTGGTGACAAGCATGGGCTGAATTTTATATTCCTCTAATTATTGAATTCACGTGATTATTTTCTGTGTAAACACTAAAATATTCTGGTAAACTTTTTCGATTTAAACATTAACAGGAATGTATGCTGAATTGATACTTTTTCTGTGATGCAATAAATGTTAAGACATCAGTACTCCTTATGCTGTGTTATCGCCTTCAATTCTGGATATCGTCATGACTAAACCTAAATATAATAAGGCTTTTATAATAGGACTTGATTATAATTCTTGGAATATTTTGTTTTTTTTTTCCTTCATTTTAACATAGTATTCTAGAAAAATAAATTATTTGTTAGATGTTGCAAAACCAATTGTGTTCACTCTTTCATGTTACTTGTTTTCAGAGTATCGCCTCTTAAAACCAATATTTTTTGTGCTGCCTTTTCGAGTCAGTTGCACCTTGATTTCTTGTTTAATGTGACCTTAGAATTCTTATGCCAACAGATTGCTATCTTTTTCATCATTTGTCCATGCATCTTTTGCATTGGATACCAAAATACCAAGCTAAATCAGATATTTTAATACCTGTATTTCGTCCGTTAAATATGTTTTAAATTCAACTTTGATACTTAGTCTTTTGCAACATTGATTCCATCGATTGTTATTTTGAGAATATTATTTGTGTGGTATAGTTGTCTCTTGTTGATATCTGATGTTTCATGGATAATATATGCTACGGGTTGTGTAACTTAATGGTGAAAATGAGGTATTTGCTACAGCTATTGAACATTACGTATGAGATATAAATATCACATTTGTCTGGCCTGTTTTCACAGGAAAGACTTCATATCGGTAACTTCAAGGTAATTGATTGATGCAGCATATACAAATACACACATGCTGTTGTTTTTAGTAATCCGAATTGCGAATTTCAGTTGTTTCTGTATTTTCTGTATCACATTTTGATGGTTTTTTTACATCTTTTCTATAAATAAATGATATCCTTCCAATTATATTTTTCGATAGTGTAACACACGTACGTTTATATAACAATACTTTTCTCGTCTGATACAAAATGTCATTTTCTCATTGAAAATCTATTTCGGGGGAATATTTAACTGTTAAGCTAAGGTTCAATATGAAAGCCTAACATCATGTTAGTAAAAATTAGACTGAACCAATTTTGAAACTATTGGTCTAGCCTTCACCAAATATTTTCACACTGAAAAGTAAATAGTTGTTCAATAACAATTCCGATTTTGCCCTTCTCTTCTTTGAGATTATGTTTGGGCCACATAATCAATGCAAATTTCAACTGTTTGCGATCTGTTGGTGAGTTCAATTTCATTGTTGATAAACCAATCATTGCCGGTTTTCATCAGCGATAATATTCCTTACTAAGATAAGGAATTGCCTAACGGATGAACAAAATGTATAAACTGTTCACTAAGATAGCAGTAAAAGGACTGCCTCCGCAGACAAAGTCCACACGTCTGATATAAAATAAACGTTTTGGAGCGTGACAACGTCCAATATCTGCTGATCAAACATGGTCAACGAAGCAAGTTCGGTGACAAACTTGCCTTCCCATACCAAGTAAAACTTCCTGCGAATGGTTTGATATTAAAACGCTTAATTTATTTATTCTAGCTGATCTTCCTTATATTTCACAAAACCAGGTACGTGACGTTTAAACCATTGAAATGCATAGTTACTTGTACATATGCATTTCCTGAAAGTACATGCAAAAGTGATGAAGCTCGTTAGCCTGGTCAAGACAATTTGTCTAGTAGAAGGAAACTCTGATTGAAAACCAATGGCTCCACTGCCTTGTGGATATCTTCGGGAGAAGGAAAGGCTACGGGAGTAAACCCAAACAGAAAATCCGGATTGGAGTTCCCAAGGCTGCTGGATGTCTACTACGACTTCCTTTCTGAATCCCCTGCATCCGAACTGGTGCCAAATATCATGCTCAGCATTCCTTTGGACCAAATCAACAAGGACGAGAGGGGGATCCTGACGCCTGTGCAATCCATGATCTCCATATTCCATGCCCAGATTTGCGCCCTGAAGAGGTCACTCCAGTCTCGCTACTCAGTGGGAAAACGACACGGAAGCTGACAGTTTACGGGTTATAAGACCCACCCAATTGGCGTAGGGAAGGAGCGCCATGGGTCAGTTTTGACCACTGGACAACTACCGCCCGCCTGAAGCCGTGGAGCCCTCGATCAATACGGTGTTGAGCCGCCATGGTCTGCCTGGGTGTCTGGAGCTTAGTGTGTTGCTCAACATGACAAGCAGACGAAATTTCCACTGAAGACTAAAAGAAAAAGAAACCAATAAATAAGACTCCAGCTCTTCGATTTGCAAGCTGGAATGTGCGCACTATGTGTACAGGCATCTCCGATGACCCCAGATAAGTGGATGACACCAGGAAAACAGACATCATCGATAGAGAACTCACCAGGCTGAATATCAGCATAGCTGCCTTCCATGAAACTAGGCTGCCCTTTACTGGCTCCCTTAATGAGAAAAACTACACTTTCTTCTGGAAGGGTCGCGTACCTGAGGAGCCCCGTCAGCACGCAGTGGGCTACGCAATCAAATACAATATTCTGGGCTTGGTTGAACCTCCAACAGGGGGCACTGAGGGTCTCTTGTCCATCCGCCTCACCACTGATGCAGGTCCTGTCAACATCATCAGTCTCTACACCCCCACCCTCTATTCTTAAGGAGATACAAAGGATCAGTTTTCTGGGCAACTGGACGAACAGATTAAAGGATGCCCCAAACAAGAATAATTTTTTCTCCTTGGCGACGTCAATGCCAGAGTAAGTGAGGATCACGAGTCATGACCTACCTGCCTCGCATATCATGGTACAAGAAAGACCATCAAAAAAAGACTGATGGAGCTGTGCACCTACCACGGCATGTGCATAACAAACACTTTTGTTCAAGGGTAAGCCACAACACAAAGTGACATGGAAACACCGCAGGTCCCATCACTGGCACCAACTTGACTTTGTCATCACCAGGCGCTCTGCCATTAACAACGTCCTCTCCACCAGAACCTACCACAGTGCAGACTGTGAATCCGACCATTCTCTCGTGAGAAGCATGGTGCGAGTACAGCTACAGACACTACACCGCTCAAAACCAAAAGTTCACCCACGCATAAACACCGCACAGATGTCGGTAAAACTCCATGGTGCAGGAGAATGTGTCCGCCCTGGAC
Source organism: Unio delphinus (assembly GCA_029339505.1). Lineage (NCBI taxonomy): Eukaryota > Metazoa > Mollusca > Bivalvia > Unionida > Unionidae > Unio > Unio delphinus. The sequence continues at coordinate 3,772,568 of JAQISU010000147.1, forward strand.
AAGGCTCTCTAGGGCCTGCCAGAGCACGACGCCACAGCCAAGTGGAACACTATGAAGGGTGAAATCTACAAAACAGCCATGTCCACGTTTTGGAAAATGGAACAGCCCTGTCAGGACTGGTTCAACGCACATCTAACAAGGATGGAACTACTAATCAAAGAGAAACGAAAAGCCTTTATAGCGTACAAAAAAGTGCTCCAATAAACGGACGCATGCTGCTCTTAAAAGTGCTCGAAGCAACACCCAACGTATCGCTAGACAGTGCGTGAACGAGTACTGGCAAAAACTGTGTGAATGAATCCAGCGCAATGCCATTTCCGGAACATAAAAGGTATGTACAGTGGCATCCAGAATGTTCTAGGCCCCACAGTGAAATGGGTAACTCACCTGAATTATATGATGGGAGAAAAGAACACAGACCATGGGCAACAGATGGCCAGGTGGGTGGAGCACTACTCAGAGCTATATTCCCGTGAAATGTTAGTCACTGAAGCCACACTCAGCAGCATAAAGAATCTTCCCATCCTGGGGGACCTCGACAATGTGCCAACCTTATAAGAGCTTAGCAATGCAATTGACTCCGTCCCAAATGACAAAGTACTAGGTAGTGACAGCATCCCGCCCGAATTTATCAAATGTGAGAAACCAACACTGCTCCAACCACTACACAAACTACTTTGCCTCTGCTGGGAGGAAGGAGGAGTCCTCCAAAACAAGCGTGATGCCACAATTGTGACCAGCAGCAGAGAGGGTGAACCCTACAACGTTTTTAGACAAAATTTTGATTGAATCCTTAAAACGAGCCTTCCTACGATTTCATTTTAACCCAAAAAAATGTCTCAGGGGCAAACCCTACAACGTTTACAGACAAAAAATTGATTGAAATCTTAACGAGCCTTCCCTACGAAATCTCATTTTAACTAAAAAAACGAAAACGGAGACTTTTACGATTTTTTAATTAATTTTGGTCGCAACTTGTTGTCATCCACCCTCTCTGCTGATACAGGTTAACAAAAAATAATAAATGATTTTAACCGAATATTAGATCCAGTCCGATACGATATCGTGTCCGAGAATCATGCAAATGTATTGTTGCGAATCCGTACGGGTTGACTGAGCATGACTAAAGAAGTTTTTAAATTGATTGAAGTCCATATCAGAACACCATGTCTGCCATATATTTCTAAGAGTATGAGTATCAACTCCATTGAATACAGCAAGAATATTGCAGTTATCTCTGATGACTTTTGGAACCTGAGTGTAGCGTTGAGTGACATATATCACGTCAGTGTTTTTATGCCTGCCTCTGGCAAAGATCCTAGCAGGATTGTTTTGCTTATCTAACATTATATCGTCGTATACGACTAAATTGTTAATATCTCCATCAATATCATCAATGCTCGGTGCTTCATCGATATCGGTTATAAACTCAATAATACCCTCTCCGGATTTTTCTACCGCGCTGTCGTTAAAATCTTTTAGCACTTCATAACATCGTTGATCATCTACGCTAGGGGCAATTAAATACAACTTATCCCACTTCATCCATCTCATTATTAAATTGAGTAACAATTGCGTTTTACCGGATCCAGATGGCCCGATTATAATCATCCGGATAGAGTTTGGTAGCGCTGCATGATGCTTAACTGGTTATATTGTTTTAGTCGCTGAAAAATCAATTATATCCATATTTCTATACATAAATTATGGATCTATATTGTATGAAGTGTAAAACGCGTACTAGCACAAATGATGTGACGACGGTTACAACTAAAAATAACAGATCAGCACTTACTGGTAGATGTGCAACATTTGGTATTAAAAAGTTCAGATTTGTTTCTACAAAATCAAAGATTTTACAATTCGGAGATGTTTTAAAAAAAAACGAGGAGGTGATATCGCAGCCAAATTGGCAAAGCTCCCTGGAACCCCATGGGCAAAGTACCCCGGAGAAAAGCACCTTCCAGGATATAGCTACTGTGGACCGGGAACCAGACTTGATATCAGACTCAATGATCAAAATCAGTCCCGACCCGGTGAAGAACCAATAAACGCCATTGATAAGGCCTGTCACCTTCATGATGCTGCTTATAAAAGCAGCAATCTGCAAAACAGGCATCTCGCGGATGTGAAATTAATTCATGCGTTAAATGCTATTCCTGATAAATCCTTCAAAGAAAAATTGGCTTCCTTTTTAATACAATCGGCTATGAAAAGTAAATTGATGTTATGTGCCGGTAATTAATAATATGGAATCAATTTATTATTCCCCAAGAGGATACTGGAGGGGTAAATCAGCAGTCCATAAACTCGCTAGCGCTGCAAAAGTGAAAAAAACCACTACGGCTAATTGGTTATCCAAACAGGCACTATGGAAAATTTATCTACCACCGCCTAAACAAATTCAATTCTCGCATTTTGATGTGACCGCTCCTAATGAAGTTCTTCAGGCTGATATATTATCTCTGCCACATGATCGTGGTTACTAATACGCTTTAACCGTAGTTGATATTGCAAGTCGATACAAAGAAGCAGAACCGTTAAAAACAAAATCAACCACTGAAATCGCTTCTGCATTTGAAAGAATTTATCGACGAGGTCCTCTGCACTGGCCAAATCTATTGCAGGTTGATCCTGGCAAGGAATTTCAGGGTGCAGTGTTATCTACAATGAAAAATCATAATGTCACCATACGACGAGGGCATACTGCGCTACATCGCGATCAGGCCATTGTAGAACGATTTAATCGGACGATTGCTGAGCGGTTATTTGAATATCAATACGCAAAAGAATTCATTCAAGAAAAGCGATCCCGTGAATGGGTCAAAAGGTTACCAGCTGTGATTACCGCACTGAATAATGAGATTACTAGAACAATCAAAATGAAACCTAGACACGCTATTAAAAAGAAGTCTATACCCGTACAACCACAAAAAGATTTCAAAGAGCCAATTCTTGGTAGTAATGTCACTGTTAGGTATTTATATGAACCAGGAGAGCTTGAAGGGGGTAGAAAAAGGGCTACTGATCCTATTTGGAGTGTTACTGCACACAAGATATCTAGTATAACACGATCTACGGGTAGACCTCCAGTCTATAAACTGGATTCAACTGCCCCTCAGCGGGGTTTTACTCGACAACAACTACAAGTAATTCCCGAGGATACTCAATTGCCACCGCATGGTCTTAACTAGCACCGTTGCGTCTATTGCACTCAAGACAAGTCAACATCACATTGTTTCTGACATGACCGAGATTGTTATTTTTTCTGTCTACGGTGAATTGGCTAGGAACCTTATCCGAATACTGCCAACGCATTATACAATTGCAACTTGCGCAGTGATTATTCTGTTGTTTCTTCAAAGTGATTATTAATTCAGCATCAATATCAAATTCTCGTTGTTTTTTTTGTCTTGTTGTTTGTAACCGGAGAGTTTTTTATCAAGAATTTTAACATCAATATCATCCATTGTTGTGTCATTATCATCTAAAACAATTCTTCGAAGTTGATTTATTTTTCGTACTCTGGATACTGCGAGATAGACTAAATTCGACCATTCGATGCGATTATCCACCATCCAAACAATTGTATCCGATATAGTCAATCCCTGTGAAGAGTGTATTGTTGCTGCGTATCCTAGCGTCCACGGGGATTTATTAGCACGCAATGCATCTTCAACGACATTGATATCAACCAGCACAATATCATTTAATACGAGAATTTGTTTTTCACTCTGTCCTGGAATATCAACTTCAATATTCTGTTTTCGTGTATCCGATGGCCTATAACAAAGGGGTACTGGAAGCGTTGCAAATTTTTCTTTATGCAATTCAAATAACTTCATCTGAAGTGTGTCCCTGACTATTTTTCGACTTGCAATTATCAAATCATTTGGTCTCCATGTTTCCCAGAAATCATTCATTGGAGTTTCTGAAATCACTTCACGCGCTATTTCGCATTGGATTCTATCCGGTTGTAATCTAATTAGCGCTTTGAATTCTCGTAATCGTTCATCAATTGATCTATAATCAGTGGTAATTTCTTCATAATAGTCTATAAAACCCCTTAGCCATTCATGTGGAGATGCACCGACAAATGGTGGTGGTTGGCCGTGATCACCGCACATGACGACTTTTGTGTTTTTGTTTAACAACCACCACTCGAGAAATGTTTGTAATACATCTAATGACACTGTGCATATTTCATCCCAAATGATGATTTCAGGAATGAATTTATCACCCATACGCTCAGGAGTCCATTTGTCACCCTTCCATCGAAAGAAACTATGGTAAGTACAGGCATTTACCCCTCGCTGTATCATCTCTCTGGCGAGTCTGTGAGTCGGTGTTAACACAATCATGGTTGACCGACGAAATAATTCAATTGCACGAGTTGTCTTTCCTGACCCACCACAACCGTTTAAATAAACTGTCTTGTATCTACATACTGGATCAGATACCGTTGGTGCATTAGAAAATTCTGATTGAATTTCAATACGGCTACAACAAAGATATTTATCATCCATGGCAACGTCTGCGGATTCACAATACTCATGTAGCATCTCCTTTTTAAATCGCCAACGCCCCCAATTTTCTTCGGGATCTGTGAATGCCGCTACAGCTGATTTGTACTTATTGTGTATATACATCGAATCAGTGGCTACTCTAACCGCAGTATTAGGAAATCTATTTATCATCGAAAATAGATTAATAGAAGCATAGGCTAGCATAGATGATCTTAGATGTGTATACTGGGAATTATATCCATCACAGTAGGTAACAACCGTACCTAATTTCTCACCATTGGATAGAAAAGCATCCTTACGGGATACAAGTTTTCCCTGTTTCATTAAATCCGTTACAATAAAATCGTATTCAGCGATATCTATGATCAACCGCGAAGAACATTTTGCATTGTCGTATCGTCCACCCTGGGTAAATTTACCGATTATTCTTCGTCCAAAATCTTTTGCTTGTTCTTTTTTAATTTCAAATAACTTCTTAGACCGATTCATGATTTGTTCTTCATTGAAATCAGGGAATTGTTTTCGCTGTTCGCTGATTATACGATCTATATCGGGTTGTGGTAGCCAAACTTCTTTCTGAGCTCGATAGCATATAATAGCCTCGGAAACAATCAACGATATTAGCATACCACAATCAATCATATATCTCAATAGCACTATTGGCATCCAGTATTTTTCAGATAGGTGTCTACCGAGCCAAACATAACTACACGGATGTAACCCTGTAGCTAATTCGAATGATATCACACGAGCGAATCCGGTTAAATCAAAATCAGGCAATGGTCCATTAATCGCAACACGAGTCATTTCATGCGTGGGGTGTCCAAATCGTTTGAAGTACTCAGCACATTCCCCATATCCTAGAAAACTTCCGGGATAACACGCGGATATATCAATTGAAATCATACCATCACGTGAGTATTTCGTATTCCACAGTCCTCCATGACCAAATTCGACGCAACTCAATTTAACATCCTCGAGAAAATCACTTCGTGATGGACGCCATGAGTTTTTTTCTCTTGCGAAGTGAGCTACCACTGATGGAATAGTAAAACTATCCGTAAGTAGTTTTTCATGGAAACTCTCCGGTGAAAAATCACTAGCGATTTTTCTCATTCTGTTATCTAATTCTTCAACGCGATATAATTCACCATTTGGTCTTACAAATTGATCGAATCCTATTTCGGGATCTTCATCACTTCTAAGTAACCACACTGACACAGGATCATCTTTACACAACGCATGAATAGCATCGAATAATTTCTCTTCATAGAAAACATCCCCGATGAACTCCTTAGGGATATATTTCACGGTTCGTTCTCGTGGAAATACTGTTACCGCAGGTGTCCACGCGTGTTTGTTATGATCAATAATCTGTATTGGCGCTCCATTTTTGTTATATTTCGGTTCGTATAAAACCTTTCCGGTTATCGTCATAACGGTTATTGGAAATCTTAATGATGTTTCTAATTTAGCTATATCAGAAATCTTTGCACCGTGTTGTTTTATCGTTAATTCCCACTCGGTTATTTTCCTACGTCGCAGATCAGTTAGTTTATTTCCCCGGGACGCATTTGTGAAATGTTCTATTATTCGTTCTGCTACACAATTAAGCCCTGACGAATATTTCATAGGAGCTAGTTTTGCGATATCGGGTTTATCATTTAACGGATATATCCCATAAACCATTGCTGTTACGGGATAAGATCTTTCGTAGTATGGTTTGTCAATGCCGGTTAGAATTCCTGGTTTGGAATCTCTACTCACAATGACAGCTTTTTTATTCTTGAGAATTGGTTCAAATTTATCCCTAATAATCCATTTGCCATCGACTTCGATAATGAATTTGATTCGGAAAATATATCTTTTTCCCCCAACACGTGAAATTATCACTGCTGCTTTTTCATCATTCATGGTAGCATCAACAACACCATCAATTCGAAATGTTGAGCAACAATAAGATGCTCCATCACGCTTGAATTCATTAAAACAGTCTCTGATTTTACTAATCATGGCTTTATCAAGAATTGTATTCTTTGGTGTATTAGAAACTATATCGAGATTGAATTGAGCATCTTTCCAGGGTAATCTCTTGGACGTTTTTTTTGGTTTATCGAGAATAAATTTAGGATTAATTTTTAATAATCTCTTAAACTCTTTCATGTTTCTGTCTCTTGGACGTTTTTTGGGTTTATCGAGATTAAATTAAGGATTAATTTTTAATAATCTCTTAAACTCTTTCATGTTTCCGTCTCTTGGACGTTTGAGATTAATTTTGTTACGTTTTTGGGGTTTATCGAGATTAAATTTAGGATTAATTTTTAATAATCTCTTAAACTCTTTCATGTTTCCGTCTCTTGGACGTTTTGGACGTTTGTTACGTGTTTTGGGTTTATCGAGATTAAATTTAGGATTAATTTTTAATAATCTCTTAAACTCTTTCATGTTTCCGTCTCTTGGACGTTTGTTACGTTTTTTCGGTTTATCGAGATTAAATTTAGGATTAATCTTCAATAATCTCTTAAACTCTTTCATGTTTCCGTCTATTGGACGTTTTTCTGGTTTATCGAGATTAAATTTAGGATTAATTTTCAATAATCTTTTAAACTCCTTATCAGCATTGAATTCAGCATTTTTCGAAGGCGTTCTCCTTAATTCCCTCATGCTATAATTAAAACAAGCATTTAAATGAAGAATTTATATATAATGAATCACTGCAAGTGGCTTATGATTGGATCAGTAGCCCCGTGTAACAAATCATGCAGAAATGAGTTTTGTGGGTATCATATGCAAAGCTTTCGACGTGGAAGCCTTGGCCCGTTACCCTGCATACGATGTGGGGTTGGGGATAGGGGAAAATCTCAGTTGTGTTTGAATTGCGGTGGTAAGCGATACAGGGAGTTGAAGCGTTATTATAATAAAAGAATAAAAAATGGACAATCAATCAGAAATTATGACCCTGAAAAAGTCCCTGACACTGACAACGTCCCTGACAAAATCATAAGAACTCCTCAAGACTACATCGAAAGATTCATCATTAAACCAAACAATGAATTAGACAAACAATAGTATTATGTATACGAATGAACCAAGAATTCAGACACCATCCCTTGATTACAAATTATGAAGCATCCAGTGATGGTGTTGTAAGGCACTGTAGACTGTAGAAACCAGTTGGTGCTGACAATGGTATGGGGTATTTGGTGTTCACTGTTAAGGGAAAGAAAACTTATCGCAATCATCGTTTCGTGTATGAATGCTTTCATGGATTGATCGAGGATGATTTTGTTATTGATCATATCGATTCAAATCCAAAGAACAATTCTTTATCAAATCTGCAGGCTATCACACAAAGTGAGAATACCAAACGAGGAGAGACTGGAAAATGCTCAAAAAAAGCGAGACCAGTAAAATCTTTGAATACAATAACTAACGAAGAAAAAATATTTCAATCAATATATGAAGCCGGCAAGTATTTCGATATTTGTAGAGCCTCAGTACGATTCGTTGCAGAGGGGATTTATCGATCGGCTATTTCAAAAAGGACGGGACAAAAAGTTCAATTTAGTTATGTCTAATGCGTCATATTTTTCATTTAGAAATATATCATTATTATAGAATAATGAATTCTGAAAACATGAATAGCATTTTATCCGAGATTTCAAAATTGAAAAGTTGGGATATTGAACTATCAGATGGGTTAAATCCTGATCAAATCATGTCTGATTTTCAGGATATTGGTTACGGATTTAACAACAATAAATATATGCTACCAAAGAAGTATGCGCTCATCAAGAGAATTCAGAATTCTATTCGGGACTCTCTCGCATTTTCCAGTGACGTAAGTGTGTTCGCTCCGTTGTATACCATCGTAAAACGAATACGAAAAGAATTGGGGTACGAAAACGAATTGAAAAAGGAGGTTAATTCTAAAGTTAGAAGCCTACGGGCGTTAATTCAAGAAAATGAACAATTTTGATTGACCATTTATCATTATTTTGACCAACCATTTATCATTATTTGATTGTGACCGTCCCTCAGAGAGATTTTCCTTTTTTTTAGCATTTTTTGCTTGACAATGTCAAAATCAGTGAATAAAAAATTGATGGCTGGTTCGGATTGATCAAGGGAAAAGTGTGGAAAGTGTGGTATTAATTATTTTTTGTACAATTTCCACACTTTCCACAAACTTGATAGGATGAAATAACACTTCCACGATGATGTTAGGTCGGGTTCGGGAAAATTGTTTCACAATTGAAAAAGTGTTTTGCAATTGAAAAATTGTTTCTGATTTCAAATAATGGTCAATGAAGCATTAACAACCCGATTGGCTCCTGAACGACTGGATGCAATCAAGAGATTTGTACCAATTCGTGACTCTGTACGGAATAAACTACAACAACGACAGAGTCTTCAGACTGATTTTGCTGAGGGATCTGAAGAATTGTTTAAACCAGTAACCACAGCAACGAAAGAGATAGAGCGTGCTATACTGGGAGATGATCCTGACGGTAAAAGAAAAGAAGAGGGTCTTATTCCTGTGTTAAAAAAAATAGCAAAAAGAACTAAACAAACAAAAAAATCCTTGCAATCACTTCCTCAGGATATATCAACCGCTTCGAAACGAAAATTTAAAGGATTTCAGGAAGAACTAGTTAGTGGACTACCTAAATCAATTATATTTACCGAGAGCGCTAAACAACAAATTCTCAACGAGGATATAGACAATTTAGGTGAATTCGCTGCTAACAGCTATGATTCACAAGAGAATTTTTTCACGGACAATTATTCGGATTATAGAATGTCACATAACGAATGGGCTGATATAGTGTATGAAATAAATACTGGGAGTTTAGATAGAAGGATGAAGGAATACAGAGACTTCAAGAGAAAATTTCAACTCCAAATAAGACAGCCATACGATGATAAGAAATTTCTGGGCAGTGGTCTAGTTGGAAACGCTAGCGCGTCATGTCCTGGTAGTGTTCTCAGTGATATATCACGATTAGAGGTTCTCATCGGAGGGAAACGAGCTGGAAATAACTCTCCAGAAATAATTAATGAAGCAGCTGATATCTGTAGACGATTATTTCAGGGTGGTATCATGGATATCAGCACATATCGAGATTTCATTGGCGAGTTAGTGGAAAGTGGGTATCATAGTGACTGAATTGAAAAGTCAATTGATTAGATAAATAACAATTGAAAAATTGTTTCTGATTTCAAATAATGATCATACACTACAATCATGATAAACCAACCCCCGTCTACGTAGTTAATTCACGGTTTCCGGTTTATAGAGCATACTACGGAGATGGTTTAGGAAATACCATTGCAGGGTTATTTGCGAGAATGGCTCCAAAAGTGATGCCGTTAGCTAAACAATTATCAATGAAAGCAATTGATGTTATTCGTGATAAGGGTATTGGTGCTGTTGGAGATCTTGCTGGAAAAGCGTTTTCAACTGCGAAGAATAAATTAACATCATTAGTGAAATCACGGATGAAATCCAAAGGATTTTCAAAACCGTTACCGTCTACAGCGGAAATGCCTGCAAGTGTTAGTAGAATTATAAATAACGCAGTAGATGAAAAATTAGCGTCGATGGTTTTAACCCCCGACCAAAGCAATATTGCAAATATGATAGCAGGAAGTGGCTTTAAAAAACTACGACGATGAAAATGGAAAATCGCGATTTAGACTCTGATAAATAGAATAAAATGTTCAAAAAGTCACATGATCCAACGTTTGATATAGACGCCCCAGTTGGCAAGGATGATTCTGTACGCGATTATCAATATTACGCCTATCATGCCATAGACTCAAATAGTCGAGCAAGAATTGATCTTCAAGTCCATGATACCAGTAAATACTTTTTGCCCTGTGAAGCGTTTATTGAAGTAGAAGGAGAAATTGTAACAGCTGCTGATACTCCTGCTGTACCAGCACCGTATCCAGCTGGTACTCAAGTCGGTTTTGTCAATAATGGTATCATGGCGTTATTTGAGAGTGCAAAATATCTCATTGATGGAAAAGAAATTGAGGCGATAGATCGCGATGTTGATGTGGCTACAACAATAATCGGGTTAGCGAGATATTCCGATGATTATACAAGATCAGCAGGACCTTCTATGATGTTTGCAAAAGATGCTACAAATACCGCTGGAGGAAAACAATTTTTTGTAAGCCGACCAAAGAATAATGCTGGCACCGCTAATATTGATGCCGAAGATATGATTATAAACAAAGATGTTAATTTCAATCTAGGAGCTGCAACACGTATTTCAATGTTGCAAGGAGCGCGTAAATCATTTTCCTGCGCGATTCCACTGCATCATATATTTGGATTCTGTAGAAACGTCCGAAAAGTTATTTATGGAGCGAAGCATACGGTATCGCTTGTACGAAAGAGTGATAATAGTGACGCAATCTGGAGGATTCCAACAGACAATGCAAATCCAAATGCTGATGCCGGTAAAGTCAATTTAACAAAAATATCATTGTGGATGCCAGTGTTGACTCCAGCAATCACCGCAGAAGAACGATTACTATCATTTATGGACCAAGGAGGAAAGTCGTTGTTGAGTTGGCTAACCGTGAGTACAGATGTTAAACAATCAAATATCAACGGGTTATTCACGTGGAATCTAGCATCAAAACAAGGCGTTTCTGCGCCACGTCATATATTTATTGCGTTACAGGATAACACACGAGTTGGCGATCAACGTTTCAGTCATATGATATTTGATCAATTAGGTGTGAAAGACGTCTCACTGAGAATAAACGGCCAACAGGAACCATCCGAGGATATACAACTTAATTACACAGAAAATCATATTGCACGAGTTTATCATCGTCTGTTGTCATTTATGGCACGCGATCAAAATGTGGATACTGGTTTGCAAATATCACAATATGATTTAAAAAATCTGTATCCGATCTATTACTTGTCACTGGAACATCTCGATTTGATGAGACAATCTGTTGTTGATATACATTTTAGAGCTAATGTGACTCGTGGTGCAATTGCTGATTATAGAGCGGTTGCTGTCATTCTCAGTGATAAATCAATGCTACTTGAAGGTGTTGGTGGAAGGATGAGAGTGGTAGATGCACCAGTGGAAAACATGTAATTGAAATTGTAAACGATTTAGAATCAATCAATTATGTTTAATGTCATATAGTAATATTAGTGTTGCGTTAACTCCCGGTCAATTAAAAAAATTGCAATCGGAATCAGCTAAAAAATGTGGAACCACAATCACGTTGAAACCCAACCAAATGACTGGTGGTGCAAATAAACTATCGCTGACAACTCGTCAGGTGAAACATTTCAATGATGCACTAGTAGCAAAAAAGGGTGTTCAGATTACTCTCTCTGCGGCTGCTATCAAAAATATGATTAAAACAGGCGATATATTTCCGTTGTTAGCTGCGATTCCAGCATTGATTGCAGTAGCAGCCCCAGCGGTGGCTAAAGCGGCAGCGTTAGGAGCCGTTGGTACTGCAGCAGGAATGGCACTAAAGAAAGCGACTGGGAAAGGATATAAAAAAGGGAAAGGGTCTAAGACTACCAGGAACCCCGTATTCGTGGTACAGCGGAAAGGGCCTAAGACTACCAGGAACCCCGTATTCGTGGTACAGCGGAAAGGGTCTAAGACTACCAGGAACGATTTATTGATTCAGAAATCTTCGATGGTTCCCATGTCCAATTTTGATTAATGGATGCTGCTAAAAAACTAGCGATTAAAAACTTCAGAGGTGTCTTTATGAAAGATCAATTACCACATCAACCAAACAGCGTTGAAACCGGAATCATTAATTTAGATAACAGCACCGGACCTGGAACTCACTTGGTTGCATACGCTATTGATCCACGTGGGATTGTCTATTTTGATTCATATGGATTAGCCCCACCAAAAGAGTTTATGCGTTATATAAAAACCCTTCCAATGAAGACTTGGTATTCTACGCTACCAACACAACAAATGAATGACCCACCAATATGTGGCAGCGAAGTATTAAATGTCCTTAACGCTATTTCTAACTCCTTGAGTAACCCAAGCGGAAAACCACCACATGTTGTCGTGAATGAATACACTAGTAATCGCTGGAGAAAATCGAAGATTTTTCAACGAAGTCGTCAAAAACGATTTTTGAGAGAGAAAGAAATTTACAATAACATGATTGATATTTGGGGGAGATCTTTGAAACCCAAACCCGATGGCACTGCACCACCTGATTCTGTCAAGGATATAAAAAAAATAATTGAAGATGAAATCGCTGAGACGTTGAACTTAACAAATGTTGATCCTAATGAAATAGTTGTATTTCAAGACAAACAGGGTAAATTGAAATCCAGTGATGTGTCATTGAATGACATTTTGATACGGCAGCGCGACGCCGCTGAAAACTCTATTGCGCTGTATTCCAACGACGGACGACTTAAATCAGGCGCACTTGTGTCTACGATCACCGACGCGATTGCTACCAACGAACGTGAGCTGAATGATCTTATACGAGGTTATAATAATTTTCGCAAAAATGTCATACATAAATTCTTTGGAACACCGCTTGTGTGTCACAGAATTAGGCGAAAATTTGAACTGATTTTTGTTGTACTTGAATTGCAAACGAAACTCACCATTTTCTTGATTTCGTCGTACACGCATTACCTGGGGTGATTAAGTGGCGTGTAACGATTTGCATGTGCCAATTTGTAATTTACATGAAATCCGAAATACTCGTTTTACGTGGTGTACGGCAAGCTCGATGTGATTTATGTTCACCTATTGAGAGTATATAAGGCTAAGGATTTATCATAATTTTTACGGGAACTAAAATATCTAATCGAAGGATAGATAACCTCGTCTTGCAAATCTCCAGCCAAAGGGGTGAGTGTTAAATTTACATTTCGTTTTATTGTGAATTTTATTCAGATTATCATTTCGTATAATGATGCTTTTATTGCAATTAAACGTGGAATATTTGGAATTACTAGTCACTTTTAGACTTTAAATACAATATCGTAATCTACGGCTTAGATTATTTTTGAGACAACTATTATTAGTCTGGTTTTGTTTATTATAGCTGATTCAGTCTGATTCCAGCTGATTCCGTCGTTGATTCCATCGTTGATACCGTAGAAGTTCATCACTGATAGCGCATCTAATAACATCGTTGATACCGTCTCTGATACCGTAGCTGCTAACATAGTTGTTACATTGTTTTTGGTACCGTAGCTGCTAATTACATCGTTGATACCGTAGCTGCTAATAACATCGTTGATACCGTAGCTGTTAAACACATCTGATACCATCTTTTGATAAACGTCTTTGATATCGTTTGATTTGTTGTGGGACATTTATTGTTTGTTCTGGAACATCTCTGTATAAATATCTGAATGTGCTTGTGCCGTTAATTTGTGCAAACGGAATTGAAGTATCTGTCTGTGTGTCGAACTGTCTGTTCGTCAATATCTGTGTAACGTGTAAATATCCGGAAAGCTAGAAGTCCGAGTGTCGGAGCTGTCTTAGAGTTGTAAAACGTCCGGGTCGACATCTAGGGTAGTGAGGAACCGTTGGTTCTGGTAGATGTTGTATGCTGTCTGAACGTATAACTGTGGTGGATCCGTGTAGGGAAACGTCCGATAATAGTATTGGTCAACCCTCGGTTCTCGGGGAAACTGGGAGACGATTCAACTGTTGCTGAATCGTGCGGTTATACAGGGGAGACACATAGGTGTATTGAAATTGTGATATAATTTAATACATTGTTGTATTTGCATGCTTATGTCAGATCGCAATAATATTTCAAGTGATCACATAGATATCAATAAAAGCTAGCAACTTGATTCAATACAAGTATATGATCGTGCTAGTTATCGCAATCCATCGTGCGATAGATAGTTTGTCGTTTGTGTTTATTTTTTTTACGTAAATCATACTTGCATTTATTTAACTTTCGTAAAGGATTCTTGGATCTGTGTATAATCCAAGAGATCCCTTTACATCTGAGATTCCTTTTGTATTGTTATTTAATTTGTTCATGTATTGTGAATGGTTGTGAGTTTAATTGTGGGTTGAGTGCATGAATTATTGTGTTGTTACATCTGTATTTTTTTCATTTATAATTTATTACATAAATTTATATTTTCTTTCACAAATTGTGTTTGTATTGTTCATTTAATCCACCCTCCTCTCGGTAACAATTCTGTTACAATGGTGTCAGAAGTGGGATCGTTGGATTAAGTGAACTGTCAATCATTTTTGTGAAGGTATACATGTAATGTTTATATTCGAGCGTGACCTTCTGTTAAGATAATACTCTAGTTGGAGTTTATTTTTGTCTAGTTTACCTAGGTCCGTGAGTCCAGTATAAACGTGTTTAAAGTATTGGTTTGGTTATATATCTATATTCATATTACAATTGTCATGTCATCCCTTAAGGACTTGGTTGCCTTAGGCAAAGAATTTGGATATGAAGGTGAAAGCTTAAGGAAATTTATTCAAGAAGAACAAGCCCGGGAAAGGGACGAAAGGGTAAGAGCAAGGGAATTAGAAAGGGAAGCCGAAGAAAGGAAAAGGGAATTACATAAGGAATTGGAAAAGGAAAAGGGGGAGGCCGAAGAGAGGAAACGGGAATTAGAAAGGGAATCTGATGAAAGGAAACGGGAATTAGAAAGGGAATCCGAAGATAGGAAATGGGCCTTCGAAAGGGAAAAGATAGAATTAGAGAAGCAGGCCGAAAGGGAAAAGATAGAATTTGAGAGGGAAAAGATAGAATTAGAGAAGCAGGCCGAAAAGGATAGGATAGGATGGGAAATGGAAGCGGAGCAAAAGCGAATAGAGTTAGAAGAAAGAGCAAAACAACGGGATCATGAGCGTAAGGTAGAATTAGCGACATCTGGAAGAGAACACGATTCTGCCTTTAGCAAATTAAGGGGCCCCAAATTACCTCCCTTTGACGATGAAAAAGATAACATAGATAGTTATCTTCATCGGTTTGAGCGGTATGCCGAAAACCAGAAGTGGAGTCAAAATGACTGGGCGCTGCATCTGAGTGCTTTATTAAAAGGTAAAGCACTGGATGTATACTCGCGACTTCCTAGGGACGATGTGTTTAAGTACGATGTCCTAAAGGAAGCACTTCTCAAAAGGTACGAGCTCACTGAACAAGGTTTTCGAAAAAAGTTCAGGTATAGCAAGCCCGATAAGGGAGAAACCTTTGGTCAGTTCACCGTCAGAATTGCGAACTATTTTGAGCGGTGGATTGAATGCGGCAAAGCGGTGAAAACGTTTGAAGGGTTGACTGATTTCTTGCTCAGAGATCAATTATTTAATACAGTTGGGCGAGAATTAGATCAATTTCTGAAGGAGAAAGTCTTCACAAACGTAAAAGATATGGCTAAGCAAGCCGATTTATTTGCCGAAGCTCATGGTGGAACTCAGAACGTGGTTTTAAAAGATTTTAAGTCTGGAAACCAGTCTGTAAGACCTATGCCTAGGGAGCCTGTAAAATCAGCTGAGGTAAAAAGGTCAGTTGGGAATCCAGTTTTTCAGCGTGTGCGGTGTTTCTTGTGTAATGCATTGGGTCATGTTCAAAAAGACTGTCCTAAAAGAAAGGCACTTATACATAAGGTAGCAGTGGCTATACAAAGTAAAGGTATAACTGATAACATCGTACAGGTAGAACCTTGTATTCATTCGCTTGGCACGTGTTTATTTCCTGAAGCGCGTGTACCAACCGCGAGAGGGTTTGTCAACGGTCGAGAAGTCGTGGTATTGCGTGACACTGGTTGTACGGGCGTAGTGATCAAACGTAGTCTCGTGCAGGATAACCAAATGCTCGGGTGGGAATCCCCATGTATGTTACTTGATCAGACGATGGGTCGCATTCCCGTAGCAAGGATCACAGTAAAAACACCTTTCTTAACGGGAACTGTTGATGCCCTTTGTATGGACAATCCTATTTACGATCTGACGATCGGTAATGTTGAAGGTTCCCGTCTTCCAACTATGGCCGACTTTAAAATACCTTTGGCCCAGGCAGTCGAAACGCGAGAGCAAACATTGCGAGAGAAAACCGCGTTTCATAAATTAATAGTCCCTGAATCGATCTCAGGAATTTCCCGTGATGATTTCAAACAAGAGCAAGATCGTGATGAATCCATCAGAACAATTGTTGAGAAAATCACGTCCGGCGCGATTAAACATTGCAAGCGTGGGGGTAGCTCTAGATTCGTACGCAAGAACGGATTAATTCATAGGGAGTTTAGCGCTCGGGAGGGTAAGAAGTATTGGCAAGTGGTCGTACCCCAGAGATATAGATCTCAAGTACTTAGGGTGGCGCATGAGTCTAGCATGGCAGGACACCTAGGTAAGGCTAAGACCACTAGCAGGGTAGTCGCTGAATTCTACTGGCCAGGTGTTAATGGCGATGTCACACGGTTCTGTAGGTCGTGCGACGTATGTCAGAAAACCGTCTGTAAGGGAAGGGTCACAAGGGTGCCCTTGGGACAGATGCCATTAATAGATACACCGTTTAAAAGAGTGGCAGTAGATATTGTAGGACCAATACACCCGGTTACCGAAAGAAAGAATCGGTACATACTTACTCTGGTTGATTACGCAACCAGATACCCTGAAGCCGTAGCGTTACCAACTATTGAAACGGAAAGGGTAGCTGAAGCATTAGTTGATATCTTCAGTAGGGTAGGGGTGCCAGAGGAAATCCTCACTGATTGTGGTGCCCAATTCACCTCTGACCTCATGGGTGAAATAAGTAGGCTGTTGTCCATCAAACAGCTAAACACTACCCCATACCATCCGATGTGCAATGGACTGGTAGAGAAGTTTAATGGTACCCTGAAAAGCATGCTGAGGAAGATGTGCGATGAACGTCCGCAAGACTGGGACCGTTATTTAAACGCTGTTTTGTTCGCGTACCGTGAAGTACCGCAGGAAAGTTTAGGGTTCTCACCCTTTGAACTGTTGTATGGTAGAACAGTTCGAGGCCCGATGCGGATACTACGCGAACTATGGACTGGTGATGTCTCGAACGAGGAAATAAAAACGACTTACCAGTACGTGTTAGATCTAAGAAATAAACTTGAGAGTACATGCCAGATGGCACGTGACGAATTGATTAAATCGGGGCGCAGATATGCCAAGTATTACAACCGCAGAGCGCGTAATAGGAAATTTCTTGTGGGAGATCAGGTGCTATTGCTTCTTCCAACTAGTTCGAATAAGTTATTAGTCCAGTGGAAAGGTCCATATGAAGTTAAAGAAGTAAAAGGTGACATGGACTATAAAATTGACATGGACGGTAATGTAAAGACATTCCATGCAAACATGCTCAAGTTATACATCAAGAGACAGAGCGACAATGTCAATAAGGGGAGTTGAAAATATAGGCGCAGACTACTTGAGTAGGGCATGATGGGAAATTTGTATGAATTTGCCCAGTAATAAAATCCAGTTTGTAGTATAACCAGTGTAAATGTTGTAAGATATCATCAATAGTTATTTTTCTTCTATTCTGTGTTAGTTTTAAAAATGTGTACATTTTTATTCTTAGGGGGGAGGTATTGTCACAGAATTAGGCGAAAATTTGAACTGATTTTTGTTGTACTTGAATTGCAAACGAAACTCACCATTTTCTTGATTTCGTCGTACACGCATTACCTGGGGTGATTAAGTGGCGTGTAACGATTTGCATGTGCCAATTTGTAATTTACATGAAATCCGAAATACTCGTTTTACGTGGTGTACGGCAAGCTCGATGTGATTTATGTTCACCTATTGAGAGTATATAAGGCTAAGGATTTATCATAATTTTTACGGGAACTAAAATATCTAATCGAAGGATAGATAACCTCGTCTTGCAAATCTCCAGCCAAAGGGGTGAGTGTTAAATTTACATTTCGTTTTATTGTGAATTTTATTCAGATTATCATTTCGTATAATGATGCTTTTATTGCAATTAAACGTGGAATATTTGGAATTACTAGTCACTTTTAGACTTTAAATACAATATCGTAATCTACGGCTTAGATTATTTTTGAGACAACTATTATTAGTCTGGTTTTGTTTATTATAGCTGATTCAGTCTGATTCCAGCTGATTCCGTCGTTGATTCCATCGTTGATACCGTAGAAGTTCATCACTGATAGCGCATCTAATAACATCGTTGATACCGTCTCTGATACCGTAGCTGCTAACATAGTTGTTACATTGTTTTTGGTACCGTAGCTGCTAATTACATCGTTGATACCGTAGCTGCTAATAACATCGTTGATACCGTAGCTGTTAAACACATCTGATACCATCTTTTGATAAACGTCTTTGATATCGTTTGATTTGTTGTGGGACATCTATTGTTTGTTCTGGAACATCTCTGTATAAATATCTGAATGTGCTTGTGCCGTTAATTTGTGCAAACGGAATTGAAGTATCTGTCTGTGTGTCGAACTGTCTGTTCGTCAATATCTGTGTAACGTGTAAATATCCGGAAAGCTAGAAGTCCGAGTGTCGGAGCTGTCTTAGAGTTGTAAAACGTCCGGGTCGACATCTAGGGTAGTGAGGAACCGTTGGTTCTGGTAGATGTTGTATGCTGTCTGAACGTATAACTGTGGTGGATCCGTGTAGGGAAACGTCCGATAATAGTATTGGTCAACCCTCGGTTCTCGGGGAAACTGGGAGACGATTCAACTGTTGCTGAATCGTGTGGTTATACAGGGGAGACACATAGGTGTATTGAAATTGTGATATAATTTAATACATTGTTGTATTTGCATGCTTATGTCAGATCGCAATAATATTTCAAGTGATCACGTAGATATCAATAAAAGCTAGCAACTTGATTCAATACAAGTATATGATCGTGCTAGTTATCGCAATCCATCGTGCGATAGATAGTTTGTCGTTTGTGTTTATTTTTTTTACGTAAATCATACTTGCATTTATTTAACTTTCGTAAAGGATTCTTGGATCTGTGTATAATCCAAGAGATCCCTTTACATCTGAGATTCCTTTTGTATTGTTATTTAATTTGTTCATGTATTGTGAATGGTTGTGAGTTTAATTGTGGGTTGAGTGCATGAATTATTGTGTTGTTACATCTGTATTTTTTTCATTTATAATTTATTACATAAATTTATATTTTCTTTCACAAATTGTGTTTGTATTGTTCATTTAATCCACCCTCCTCTCGGTAACAATTCTGTTACATTGTGGTTGGCATGACTCTCGCTGAAATTAAAAACTATCTATCGCTATTCTTTTTTAACAAGGACGCGGGAAGGATGATGAATGAAAATGAAATCAAGGCAAATTATCTCGAGATTTCTAAACTAATAGAAGATCAAAAACCCACTAACGACGTCATTGTTAAGTTTTTTGGAACTCCGCTTGTAGCAGGCATGACTCTCGCTGAAATCAGTGAGTTTATCGGCAAGCACACTCACAATGCCTACATCGCTTGTAGTTTCTTTGGTGTCCCGGCTACATCTACGATGACTCTCAAAGATATTAATATGTTTATGATGAGACAAACAACACTTAATACCATCGTTGATAGATTTCTAGGGAGAATACCTGTTTCTGAAACCACATCGTTGACAGGCCCGACCCTCGCTGAAATTAAAAGCGCTATTGACGAACAAAAGCTCACCAACGAGTTTGTTAAAAATTTCTTTGAGGACAGTAGCCTCCAAGATATCACGACGACATTTTCTAACATCGACAACCATATTAAAACCCAAGCACGGATTAGAATCAACGAACTTCTGGTTTCATTCTTTTCTGACAGGTGGGGGGGGAAGAATAGATCCTGCCAGAATCAGGGTAAATTATCTCGATATTTCCAACGATCTTCTTGAACTAAAAGAAAACTTTGAAAGGATAAAAATTTCCGCACAAAAAACCTAAAAATATCGTGTATACGATCAAACATGGAATCGAGGATTGGATAAGAGACAAAACTCCTAGAATTACCATCGATCTCTTGTGGGATGAGGGGGAAGTGAAGGTTGATGGTATCTATAGGTTAACGTGGGCCTCTATCGATCAATTTAATATGATCATGAACAATAGAACCTACTCTGGTGGCGTCGTGACGTTAATTATCGAGACTGGCATAACACCAGAATTTCACTTCGTCGCGGTTAATAGCTCCACCATTAGATCAAAAATAGCCTGGTGTATAGAACCCGTAGATCATTTTTCCGGCTGAAGTACTAACAATTCCCGCGAACTTGAAAACACAATTGAAAACGCTAGCGTTTTTAAAATAACAATGATTTCATCAACTTAATGTCGCTATGATCAGGTCAGAGAATTTCAAAATAGACTCAAAACCCTCGCCGAGGAGTATCAAATAAAAATAAAAAAATACCGACGAAGAATCACCGCAATTGATATTACTATGTACTCGGTGTCAAGCGTTCTCGCTGGCGCCGGAATAATACTTGCATCGGTTACAATGATTGCCCCAGTCGTAGTTCCAATTTGCATTTCTGCGGTGGCTACAATCGGGGGTATATCAACCGGGATAGCAAAAAAGATATCATCATGCAGCCAGAGTAAACTGCAGAATTACTTAATTCAATTTCATATTGCATCAACCGCATATTCGCAGTTATCCCTGATGATATCGTCGTCACTCGATAATACAATTATACCAGATAGTGAATTTTCAGCGATGGTCAGTATTTTTTTTTCAGCGATATCAAAATTAGAGCAACAACATGAATATAATAACAATGACAACACCGATGGAATCAGAAAACACGAACCCAAAAACAAACCCAAAAACCAAAATGATCTCAATAATCTAAACCATACCAGATTGTGAGTTCTCAGTGATGGTCAGTATTTATGATTCCGCGGTGTCAAAATTAGAAATACAACATGAGTATAATAACAATGACGACACCGATGGAAATACTTCAACAAATAGTGGAGAACACGAACCCAGTCCAAACAAGCATGATATCAATAACATCAACGGAACCCGAGTTTAGTGTGAATTTCCCTAGCCTAGTCCCCGTGAAGGAGATAGCGCTAGCAAAACTACGAGTGTATCACAGTTGGCCTAATATCAGATCAAAATCATTTGGTGGTCAACAACCCAATAATTCTTTAGTGTTTGCAAATAAGAATAAACCCGACGGAACCCCAGACTGGAACGTTGTTTCCATAAAATCCGGATCATACCAAAACGAACAAATCAATAATGAAATCGCGCGTAGAATAAAATCGATTACTGGAAAAGAATCAAAAATCTCTATAACAGTTCATGAGCCGACGCTATCATGCGCAATTGAGATAAGCACAGAAGGATACGTCGTAGATATCTATCAGAGTTCTATTAGAACCGTACTGGGATGGCCTGAAAAACCACCGGATAAATCCACCACCGACTTAACCACGGATGTACAATCATATCATGAAATCAATCCCAGTTATCGAGATGATTTATCTGATATAAGAAAAGGAAAAATCGCCGATAGATTTATATTCACCAACAAAGACACATTGCAATGGGATTTTATCATTAAAAGAACAGCCGACTCATCTGTTACTATTTCATTTACGCTAACTGACATCACTGGTTATTTTAATGAAATTAAACAATTAGATGAAACACAACTAGAACAACCACGGAAAACAAAATCGCAAAAACACGTTGAAATAATAAATCAACTTATATCGGACATGGAATATATCTATGAACTAATTATTCAAACAATAATTAATGACAACAGCGACAATAAACAAAGATTCCTAACCGATTACAATATCACAGAAGACAATCTGCGTAAATTCAAGTTTCCGAAATACAACGCTGATGAATTAGCAAGAATTGTTAAAACCGATATCAAAGCGCTACAAAAATCAGATTCAACTGTCCTCCTCAAACATAATAATGATCCACATGGTGGTGGTAGGCATATCGCTCCGTTCAACGTGAATATTTCAACGGTGATTGCGCTTAATTTAGTATGTGATGTAATTGAAGGAAGCTATCAGATTAATCTAGAGCAATCAAATCAAGCTCAGCAGGGATATATTCTTTATTCGTTTGCACCAATAGCTCCTCCAGGATTCCTAATTATTGAAAACCCAATTAATCCTGTCTACATGCGATGCCATAATAATTCATTAACCAGAATTAATTTCAAACTCACCGACCAGTCAAATAATCTGATTGATTTACAAGAAGAGGTGTTAGCGATTAGTTTGTTTGTGAAATCATAAATGATTTTCATCCTAAGGACTGGATCAAATATTCGGTTAAAATCATTTCTTATTTTTTGTTAACCCGGAACTGAAAGTTCTAGCAGCAGAGAGGGTGGATGACAACAAGTTGCGACCAAAATTAATTAAAAAATCGTAAAAGTCTCCGTTTTCATTTTTTTTTAGTTAAAATGAGATTTCGTAGGGAAGGCTCGTTAAGATTTCAATCAATTTTTTGTCTGAAAACGTTGTAGGGTTTGCCCCTGAGACATTTTTTTTGGTTAAAATGAGATCGTAGGAAGGCTCGTTTTAAGGATTCAATCAAAATTTTGTCTAAAAACGTTGTAGGGTTCACCCTCTCTGCTGCTTGACCCTTTACAAAAACAAGGGCGACTGCAGTGACTGCGATACTTACAGAGGGATCTCGCTTCTGATCATCGTTGGTAAAGTGAATGCCCGCATCATTTTAAACAGGCTGCATTTGCTGGCAGATCATGTGTACCCAGAATCCCAGTGCGGCTTCAGAGCAGGCTGGTCGACAACAGCCATGATCTTCTCTTTACGACAACTCCAAGAGAAGAGCAGAGAGCAAGGTCAACCAATCAACATGATGTTCATCGACCTCACCAAGGCCTTCGACTTAGTCAACAGGGAGGGCCTTTTTGATGTTCTCAGTAAGATCGGTTGCCCCTCAAAACTCCGCAGCATGATAATCTATTCCCATGCACATATGAAGGTAACAGTACTGTGTAACGGATCTTTCTCAACCTCCTTCCCAGTTAACAGCGGTGTGAATCAGTGCTGCGTTCTAGCACCAACCCTATTCGGGGTCTTTTTCTCCTTGCTTCTGTCCTACGCCATTGACTCGTCCACTGATGGCATATATATATATATATATATATATATATATATATACACCAGGTCCGATTGGAGGCTGTTTAACCTGGCAAGAATACGCTCGAAGACAAAAGTGATGGCTGTGCTCATTAGGGAGATGCTTTTTGCAGATGATGCGGATCTTTTGGCACACACTAAGGAAGCCCTTCATAGAATTGTAGACCGTGTTGCTGATGCCTGCATGCAGTTTGGACTCACCATCAGCCTGGACAAGACAATGATAAGCGTGCAAGATAGCACCATTGCCCCTACAATCTAAATCAACAGTGTCACCTTGGAAGCAGTGAACACCTTACCAACCTTGGGTCAACCATCATCAACACTCTCTCGCTTGATCAGGAGCTGAACAGAAAGCTTGGAAAGGCAAACACCATCTTGTTATGACTGACGAAGAGGGTGTGGAAAAACAACGCGCTGACAGTGCAAACCAAGATCAAAGATTACCAAGCCTGCATTATCAGCACCCTTCTATATGGATGTGAGACCTGGATTACCTAAATGAGGCAAGAACGCCGGCTCAACTCCTTCCATATACGGTGTTTAAACGCGTCTTGAAAATCAGCTGTCAAAACCTTGTCCCAAACAGCTAAATCCTGCAACCTGCAAATACACACAGCATGTTTTCCCTGCGGAGCAAACGTCGCCTTCGATGGCTGAGACACGTCCGACGCATGGTGGATGGGAGGCTGCCAAAGGACATCCTATATCGACAGGTGACCACTGTATGTTTGAATAGCACAGACGTTTTAGTGTCTTACAAATTTTCTGACCCATGGTATAATTTCATTATATATTTGAATAGCATCTTACTACAATCATAGATGAATGAGTTGTTCGAATGATACATATTTAAAGCATGGCCTACACACCATGTATATGTGTAATGTGTCAAATGTTTATCAGTGATTGTGATCATTGAAAAAGAACATTCTTAGCTATTATATCGTAGGAAATATACGTATCTCTGGTTGGACTTGTACTTTAGGTTTACGTTGAGATTATATGCACACGCTAGTTTTAATGCTTTATAAGCGAATATTTTAGAGTTTACAATTGACTGACAGGTTCATTTATTCCTTAAATAAATATATGTCGCTCTATTAATGTACATAGTACATTTATGTTATCCAGAACGTGCTTGAAAAGTTTGGGTAATGTCTTTAGCTTGCCTGAATGGACTGAATTTACAACAAAACTGCCAGGACAGGTGTATAACCCCGATAAGCAGTGTGAGTTATATAATGGACACGGATCTTCCTTCTGTGGGGTATGTATATTGTATGTGTGGTTGTGCGTTAGTATATTCCCATACCCATACCAGAGTAGACAATACAATGAACAATATATATTCCTTCAGTATATTTATTTTTCAATCAAGACTTTCTGTCTGGAAGCAATGCAATGTGTAACTTTTGTCCCGTTTACCTGGTTTACAATCTCCGCAGAGTGGGATGCATATATATATATATATATATATATATATATATATATTCGATGAATGAATCCCAATATAAACATCGAACAGAGGGGTGATCTGCTATTGATAATGGTGCATTACCTTTGATATCGTTTGGAGTCAGGACACAATTATACATGTTTTCACTTCTACCCTTCTTATGCCTTTTCGGAATAAGTAAATGATATTGTGCTCCTTAGGTTTGTTCGTCAAATAAAAAACGGTATTACGTAGATCCCGTTTCATGCATACATATATCCGGTTCAGCAGATAATTGTATCGTAGCCACATACTATAGTGCTGATGATGTATCGGTTTTAAACTGCGGACTCGTTTGATTTTCACTTTAACATTTTGTCGTCATTATTGTCTGTAATCAGCCATGTTGTGTAGATGAACGTATTCAATTTATCAGTATCAGGATGGTTGTTCTTAGTTTCCTTTTAGTACGTTAAGAAATAGAAGCTACTCTATCATTAGCACCTATATTAGTGTACTGCATGCAAATACGATTGTAGCATGTCCTAGACCATATCATCGTTGTTTAGAAATGTGTTAGCTAATAAACTACTTTCAGCATGAATCATCCTATCGAGATTATAATCTTACAGGTGGATTTTAAAGATGCATAAATTCACAATGAATTCGATGTGTTTTTCCACCTTCCATGACAGAATCCATTTTGAAAAGAATGACCCTTAGACATTGATACTTCTGTGTGTCCTTCAACGTTGTAGTCCACCACATATAGGTATAGAAACATCAAAATCATTCCTTGGATTTTTCATCAACATGGTAACGAAAAAACTCGTATTTTTAATATGTTTTGAATGCGGAAGTATTTCTGGTTGCACCCATCATTGGTAAGAGATGGAAAGGCATGGTCCACTTTATGCTACACGTATGAATACATTTCGCATGGTTTTCGCGACGACTTTGCCAAACTATTCATTACTTATGTAAATAAAATCTTACAGGATTTATCTTGACTTATACCATCAATGGACGATGGTAATTTTAAGTTTGTTTTGTTACTGATCTTTTTTTTTTTGATTGGTTTTGTTTTAAATAGGAGATGTAAATACCAGGAACATTTTTATCCCAGCCATAATAATCGTTTTCGTCACTGATTTCGATGAGAAACGTGACCTGATTTGTGATTAAATTAAGGACTTGCAAATGTGTTTCGTGATCCACATATATCGCGGAAGGTAATGTAGCGTACAACTACATATGTTGTTTTGTAACTCATCAAATGAACTGACATTCTGCAATGTTAAAATATATTAGTAAATCATAGTTCGAAGAGGAGTCAAAATAATTGATTTCAAAAAATTCCAAACCTTTGCTCCTTACATATGGCTGCTCATGCCATTAAGGTTAATGTGATTTTGCTACGAGTCAAATGTTTCAAGGAAAGATTAGGAAGAGGATAAACAATATAAGAACTGCGTAAAATGATCCATACGATCTTTACTTTTGTAGCGAAGATCAAGTAACATGAGCTGCTCCGTCACACAATACACCTCAAATATTTTCCGGTAAAAGAAGATTTTATTTATACAAAGACATTATCGACAACAAACCCAGAAAGATTAATTTGTACATGTTTAAGAGATGAACACTGAAATGAGAGGCAGATGTTTGGTTTAACGGCATTATGCTTACCTGACAATGTTGTATCAAATGCCTTGCGAGGTGGAAAAATAATAATTATAACTAAGTGGGTATGCCTTACAACACACCTTACCTTTTCGAGTCGGTGTATCCTTACGTTACGTATTCTTCGATCGTTAATATTTTCTATATCACACTCGTCGACTTCTTATTTGGTCGTACGTTGTACCTTGAATATTTAAAAAAAAATTTCCTTTAAACACTTCATCTGTCATGTATTTCAATTAATAGGATTACTTGTACGTACTTGTCTGTGGTATGAAACAATTCGGATGTTTTGTAATAAAACCATGTTAAAGATATGATTGCTTTTCCCAATACGAACCCAAACATATTATTTTCACAGTTGATCTTTATATAGATTAGTAGATGAAGTTTACAATATTCACAATCACTTTGTATTGAGTGAAATAGTCGGATGTACATTTGAATTTTAAGGACACTGACTATACTGATTCTTGATGTTGAAAACATGAATGCGTCTCTTTTTAAATTCTTAACATTAAATCTTGGATCTGAAATTGAATACCTTCGTATCTTCACCATCATAAAGAATTTCAAGGACTTCATTCGAATCAGTTTTAAAGCTTCGTTCTAACTGGCACCATTTTTTACCTTTCCAAGGAATCCCAGGGTGTTTTAGAAAATACATCAAGGACTTGCACAATTAGGTGTACCTTCGATTGTAAGGTAAATCGGCTTTTTAATGATAATCGATTAGACCCAGTTTGCTTTTACTTTGGAAACGTTTCCTCAGCTACGTATCTTGCTTGCTTTTTTAAGCATATTTGCGGCTCCGGTAAATGTGAGATTATAGTAAATGCTAGATGAAGTTCCAGCATGATTGGAGGATTTTGTAGATCCTCTTCAAAACGTAAATAAACCTATAATATACGTTTTATATCTTTGTATACACGGATTGTAATACCTCACGTGTCTAACGAGCAATATGTGCAGAGAAGGATGTACCAGCAAGAGTCCTCGATCCTTATTTTCTATGTGTTCATGTATGTATTTTCCTTTTGTAATGGCAGACGATAGACATTATTGGTGTATTCCATCCAGTTCATGATGTACTTTAACTGCTCAGATTTCGAAATCTTCATCTGTTTCAGTGATCTACGTTACTGAATCTACCTAATGGCTTGTATTTCATGATAGTCTTGACAAATCTCATATTTTAAGGTTTGCTTATTTGTTTAGAATGTCCGGTGAAAGAGCTAAAGACCATGCAATAATTGGCTTACTTTTGCAGATTTTCTGCTGCATCAAATCGGTTGGATGTCAACGATTGACATTCATGTTGCAACTATGACATTTCGGTGAGATTATGATTGGTATATGTATGAGGCATACATCCTACGTACCATCGGTGGAGTTCCATCAATAATTTATATGGAACTAAAGAAAGATCTCAAATTTGAATCGCTTTCCATAACATTGTGTCGTTTTAATCTTTCTTGTGAAACTATTTTTTATGAACCGTGCAAACGCAGGAAATCAATCCTAACAAAGAAACAAACAATTGTATAAACATTCCTCTTAATTTGCAGCATAGGAAGACATCTTCAACGTTCAATCAGTAGTTTATGATTCTGACTCTTGGTTATATTCTCCTTCACCATTTGGCGAAGAACGGTCTGATGTTTCGTAACTGTTGTTGTTTTATCCCCACAAAACTACTCTTTCTAGTGATACTTTCAGTGTGATCAGACACACAGTATCTCTGTTTTCTCTTGGTTTGTATTTTGCATGAATGCTTTCACTAAATTTAATAAGTACCTGAAAAGCTGAGCAGTGTTTATCTAAATACAAAGAAGACCCAATCTTATATCATTTTGAGGGACGGTCTTTCTGATTATATATTGACGAGTAGAATAGTGTGCTGTTATGTGGACGACATCGTTTGTTGCAGAAGATGTTGTATCGAATACTTCGTTGTACTGATATTCGTCGATGATTTGTCCTTAAAACACAACCGTGATATATTGTGTAGAGTAGATTATGACAACTTTGTAACATTCATTCTACATCTTAGACATTGGTTTAGGATTAGGCCAAGTCATTTACAACAGCACCAGTGGTTAAAGAAAAAGAAACGACAGACTATATACTACCGACGAGGTTCTAAGTAGAACTGTTTTTCCAATTTTATTGAAATTATTAAATATAGTTATCAAAAAAGCAATGGCAGTCATAAATGTGAACGAGAAACTAGAAATCAAAGAGAGAACACAGCGTCAGCGTCTGGTATGGTAATTTGTAGCAGGTTCGCGTCCTAGCTTAAGTTCTTCTTCTCTTATTTGCATCTTACTTAGCTGGTGACAATTCACTTAGTGATTGTATTGTACTTGAATATGTACCACTCTTCACTGAACGGCTTTTTGTAAAGGCTTTGACATTTTTTTTTGTTGCAGCTTGTTTGCTCTATCTCTCAGACCCACGTTAAAATAGTATGTACTGTACTCTACCATCTTTACTACAGAGGGAATGTCCAGTATTTCCAATCACTCAAAGTTTATTTGAGATTGCAAGAAATTACTCACTGATATGATTATATCATATGATTGTCGTTTCTTTTTCTTTAACAAATTCCTTTAATTTATACTCGATTTAATGTAAGTGTTTGCTTATTGGTTTTGGTTTAGATTGTAACTTCATTACATGCTATTGTAATGTAACTTTATTTACGGGAACATAGTTTTGTTCTGAACGGTTTTTTACTTTCGATGTAAATAGCTAAACATAACAACTTTGTATGTGATGTAGACCTAGTTCCTGACCTTGATTCATTACTAAATATAGTGTATAGCAAACAACTTCTTTCCGGGTTTTCTTTCTCAGAGGAATCTTCCTAAATGGGATCAAAGTCATATTTGGAATACTTACTATATAACAACTATCAATTGTTACAGTCTATCTTATTTCCAAATGGTTCACCAAGATAAATGGAAACTGTTTCCGTAGTATCTACATGTAATATTGATGTTTGTGAAATAAATTGTCATCCCTGCTTTAACACTTAAGTCGTCCAATTGTTTTAATTGTAACATTTGACCTAATTATTGTATTTGTCTTTAAACCACTTGATTCCATGAGATTCTTTACCCCTCGAAATTATTGAACATAGTTATTCAAATGCATACAAATTCAAACTGCATTATCACTTTAATTGAATCAACAATAAAACGTTTGACATATCCCTATGATGCTGTAATCTTATGTCATAGCCTTCCAGTTTTGGATTTCATCCGAATTCGAACGAAGTTTCATTTAGGACCTTTTGTTACTAGGACTTCTATTTATTATTTTTTATTATTATTATTTTGATTAGTAAAATGAATTTGTTTCCAATTTTGAATTTTTTTTTTTCAAGCCAAATAATTAATTTGTTAAATTTGCCAAAGCTTGTCATCATTTGGTTGTAATTACGTGTTGAAAGATACAAACCACGCGACACATAGATCTGTATATCCTTGTAGCGTGTCCCATGTAACATCATGTAATTTTATAGCAATTGGTGGTAGCATGTACGTGGTTTAACGGTGGAGCAGCAGAGAGGGTGAGCCGGACAACATTTTTAGACAAGTTTTCACTGAAATCACGCTTAAAAACAATGAAACCAATGACATCAGGCCCCCCAATGTGTGTGTGAATCATGGATTAGGATCAAATAAAAAAAACAACATTTTCAATGAAATCAGGTCCAAAAAAAATCAATGAAATTAATGAAATCCTCCATCGATTTTTGGGAAAAAGGGACTACAACGTCGTTGTCACTTACCCTCTGCTGCTGCTAGAACTTTCAGTTGGGGTTAACCGAATATTTGATCCAGTCCGATACGATATCGTGTTCGAGAGTCATGTAAATTTATTGTTACAAATCCGTGGGGGGTAGACTGAGCATGACTAAAGAAATTTCTAAATTGATTGAAGTCCATATCGGAGCACCATGTCTGCCAAATATTTCGTAGCGTATGTGTATCAACGCCTTTGAATACAGCAAGCATATTACAGTTATCTCTAATCACTTTTGGAATCTGAGTGTATCGTTGAGTGACATAAATCACGTCCGTGTTTTTATGCCTGCCTCGGGAAAATATTCTGGCTGGATTTTTTTGTTTATCTAACATGACATCATCGTATACAACTAAATTGTTGATACTTCCATCGAGGTCTTCTACTGATGGTGCTTCATCAATATCGGTTATAAATTCAATAACATCCTCGCCGGCAATCTCTGAAGCGTTTTCATTAAAACCTTTTAGCACCTCATAGCATCGTTGATCATCTACGCTAGAGGCACCTAAATACAACTTATCCCACTTCATCCATCTCATTATTAAATTGAGCAACAATTGCGTTTTACCGGATCCAGATGGCCCGATTATAATTGCGCGGATAGAGTTTGGTAGCGCTGCATGATGCTTCACTGGTTCTCTTGTTTTAGTCGCTGAAAATCAATTATATTCATATCTCTATACATAAATTATGGATCTATATTGCGTGAAGTGTAAGGCGCGTACTGGCACAGATGACTTGACGACGATTACAACTAAAAATAACCGATCAGCGCTTTCTGGTAAATGCGTACAGTGTAGTACAAAGAAATTTAGATTTGTTTCTAAACCCAAGGAACCCAAGGAACCTTTAAAAAAAAAACGAGGAGGTGATATCGCTGCCAAATTAGCAAAACTCCCTGGAACCCCATGGGGGAAATACCCCGGAGAAAAACACCTTCCAGGGTATAGTTATTGTGGACCGGAAACAAGACTTGATATCAGACTCAATGATCAAAATCAGCCCCGACCCGGTGAGGAACCAATAAACGCTATTGATAAGGCCTGTCACCTTCATGATGCTGCTTATAAAAGTAGCAATTTGCAACACAGGCATCTAGCAGATGTGAAATTAATTCATGCGTTGAATTCTATCACTGATAAATCCTTCAAAGAAAAATTGGCTCCTTTTTGATAAAATCGGCAATGAAAAGCAAATTGATGTTAGGTGCTTGTAATTAATAACAACATGGAATCTATTTATTATTCCCCAAGAGGATACTGGAGGGGTAACGCTGCAATCAGTAAACTCGCTAGCGCCGCAAAAGTGAAAAAAACCACTGCGGCTCATTGGTTATCCAAACAGGCACTATGGCAAATTTATCTACCACCGCCTAAACAAATTCAATTCTCGCATTTTGATGTGACCTTTCCTAATGAAGTTCATCAGGCTGATATATTATTTCTGCCACATGATCGTGGCTACAAATATGCGTTAACTGTAGTTGATATTGCAAGTCGATACAAAGAAGCAGAACCGTTAAAAACAAAATCGGCCACTGAAGTGGCTTCTGCATTTGAAAGGATTTATCGAAGGAGTCCTCTGCACTGGCCAAATCTATTACAAGTTGATCCTGGCAAGGAATTTCAGGGTGCAGTGTTATCTACAATGAAATATCACAATGTCGCTATCAGACGAGGGCATACTGCACTGCATCGTGATCAGGCCATTGTAGAACGATTTAATCGGATTCTTGCTGAACGGTTATTTGGATATCGATACGCAAAAGAATTCATCCAAGAAAAAAGATCCCGTGAATGGGTTAAGAGATTACCAGGTGTAGTTACCGCACTGAATAACGAGATTACTAGAACCATCAACATGAAACCTATCAACGCGATTAAAAAGAAGTCGATACCTGAAAAACCACAAAACGATTTTAGCGTTTCCCAACCAATTCTTGGTAGTAGTGTCATTGTGAGGTACTTATACGAACCAGGAGAGCTTGAAGGGGGTAGAAAAAGGGCTACTGATCCTATTTGGAGTGTTACTGCACACAAGATATCTAGTATAACACGATCTACGGGTAGACCTCCAATCTATAAACTGGATTCAACTGGCCCTCAGCGTGGGTTTACTAGACAACAACTACAAGTAATTCCTGACGATACTCAATTACCACCGCATGGTCTTAACTAGCACCCTTGCGTCTATTACACTCAAGACAAGTCAACATCACATTATTTCTGACATGACCGAGATTGTTATTTTTTCTGTCTACGGTGAATTGGCGAGGATCCTTATCCGAATACTGCCAACGCATTATACAATTGCAACTTGCGCAGTGATTATTTTGTTGTTGCTTCAAAGTGATTATTAATTCAGCATCAATATCAAATTCTCGTTGTTTTGTTTTGTCTTGTTTGTAACCGGAGAGTTTTTTATCAATAATATCATCTATTGTGGTGTCATTATCATTGCCAATGATTTCATCATCGCCTGACTCTGTCAGGACAATTCTTCGAAGTTGATTTATTTTTCGTACTCTGGATACTGAAAGATAGACTTAATTCGACCATTCTATGCGATTATCTACCATCCAAACAATTGTATCCGATATAGTCAATCCCTGTGAAGAATGTATCGTCGCTGTGTATCCTAGCGTCCATGGGGATTTATTAGCACGCAATGCATCTTCAACGACATTGATATCAACCAGCACAATATCATTTAATACGAGAATCTGCTTTTCACTCTGTCCTGGAATATCAACTTCGATGTTCTGATTTCGTGTATCCGATGGCCTATAACAGAGGGGCACTGGAAGTGTTGCAAAGTTTTGTTTATGCAATTCAAATAACTTCATCTGAAGTGTGTCCCTGACTATTTTTCTACTTGCAATGATTAAATCATTTGGTCTCCACGCTTCCCAAAACTCATTCATGGGAGTTTCCGAAATTATTTCACGGGTTATTTCACACTGGATTCTATCCGGTTGTAATCTAATTTGTTTCATCAATTCTTTTAATTCATTATCAAGTGATCTATGATCGGTATCAATTTCTTCATAATAGTCTACAAAACCATTTAGCCATTCATGTGGAGATGCACCGACAAATGGTGGTGGTTGGCCGTGATCACCGCACATGACGACTTTTGTATTCTTCAATAACAACCACTCAAGAAATATTTTTAAGACATCTTCTGACACTGTGTCTATTTCATCCCAAATCATGATTTCAGGAATAAATTTCTCTCCCATACGCTCAGGAGTCCATTTATCTCCCTTCCATCGGAAAAAGCTGTGATAAGTGCAAGCATTTACCCCTCTCTGTATCATTTCTCTTGCAAGTCTATGAGTTGGTGTTAGCACAATCATTTTTGTGAAATCCGTAGGATTTTTCCCACGGAATAACTCAATTGCCCGGGTTGTTTTTCCTTACCCACCACAGCCGTTTAAATAAACTGTTTTATACAGGCATATTGGATCAGAAATCGGTGGTGCACTAGAAAATTCTGAACACTGATTGCTTTCTAAGTAATTATTTTCAATGGTAACATCTGCTGATTGAATATAATCATGAATCATTTCTTTCTTAGTTCTCCATGTTCCCCATTTCTCGTTGCCAGTAGCCTTAAAATCAGCCATTTTGCTATTTATGTAAAATGAATCAGTAGCAACTCTAACTGCGGTGGTAGGAAATCTATTGATCATTGAAAACAGATTGATAGAAGCATAACCGAGCATAGAAGCTCTCAAATGTGTGTACTGCGGATGGTATCCATCATTGTAGGTAACAATTGTACCCAATTTGGTTCCATCGGACAGAAATGCGTCCTTACGATTGACATATAGGCCCCTATTCGTTAGATCCGCGATTACAAAATCGTATTCAGCGTTGTCTATAATCAATCGTGAAGAATATTTCGTATTATCATCTTTGCCACCTTGGGTAAATTTACCGATTATTCTTCGTCCAAGATTTTTTGCTTCATTGTTTCTGATTTCAAATAACTGTTGGGACCAATCCATGATTTGTTGTTCATTAAAATCAGGAAACAGTTTTCGCTCTTCGCTAATTATTTTTTCTAGATCAGGTTGGGGTAACCAGACTGATTTCTGTGCTCGATAGGATATAATTGCTTCACTGACAATTAATGATTTTAACATCTTACAATCAAGCATATACCGTAATAACACTATTGGCATCCAGTGTTTTTCAGACATGTGTTTACCAATCCAAAGATAACTACACGGATGAAGTCCTTCAGCCATTTCAAATGATACTACACAAGCGAATCCGGTTAAATCAAAATCAGGTAGTGGTCCATTAA
Source organism: Unio delphinus (assembly GCA_029339505.1). Taxonomy (NCBI): domain Eukaryota; kingdom Metazoa; phylum Mollusca; class Bivalvia; order Unionida; family Unionidae; genus Unio; species Unio delphinus. The sequence goes on from JAQISU010000147.1 coordinate 3,807,481, forward strand.
TAGCAACACGGGTCATTTCGTGTGTAGGGTGTCCAAATCGTTTGAAATATTTCTCGCATTCTCCATACCCAAGAAAACTTCCTGGATAACACGCAATCATATCAACGGAAATAACGGTATCAGCGGTGTATTTTGTGTTCCATAATCCGCCGTGGATGTATTCAAGACAGGACAATTTTACATCTGATAAAAACTCACTTCGTGTTGGTTTCCACGCGTTTTTCTTTCTAGCAAAATGTGCTGCAATGGATGGTACTGTGAAACAGTTTGCTAATAATTGATCGTTGTCTTCTCCGTCCCCAGAAAACTCACTAGCTAGTTGTTTCATATGATTCTGCAGCTCTTCAGTACGGTATAATTCTCCGTTAGGACTTACAAACTGATCAAATCTGCATTCCTCGTCTGAAGTACTATGAAATAGCCACACTGACACAGGATCGTTTTTACTCAAATGGTAAATGGCATCAAATAATTTCTGCTCTGAAAAAAACTCTTCGGTTTGGGATAGATATTTTACGGTTCTATCCCGTGGGAATATTGTTACTGCAGATGACCACGCTTGTGCGTTATGATCAATAATTTCAATGGGGGTTCCTTTTTTTGATTGATATTTCGGTTCTTTTAATACTTCACCGGTGATTGTCCTTACCGATATTGGAAATCTCAATGATGTTTCTAATTTGGTTATATCCTGAATTGTTGCTCCATGCTCTTTTACCGTGAACTCCCATTCGGTTATTTTTTTTCGTCTTAGATCAGTTAGTTTATTTCCCCGGGACGCATTTGTGAAGTGTTCTATTATTCGTTCTGCTACACAATTGAGCCCTGTCGAATATTTCATGGGTGCTAGTTTTGAAATATCAGGTTTTTCATTGAGCGGATAGATCCCGTAAACAACTGCTGTGACAGGATAAGATCTTTCGTAGTAGGGTTTATCAATTCCAGTCAAAATTCCTGGTTTGGAATCCTGATTCACGGTGACAGTTTTTTTGCCCCTGAGAATGGGTTCAAATTTATCCCTAATAATCCATTTGCCATCCTCACGGATAATGAAATTGATTCGGAAAAAATGACTTTTTTCCCCAACACGTGAAATGATCACTGCTACTTTTTCATCATTCATGGTAGCGTCAACAACACCATCAATTCGAAATGTTGACCAACAATAAGATGCTCCATCACGCTTGAATTCATTAAAACAGTCTCTGATGGGTTTATCAAGAATTTTATTCCTGGGTGTATTAGAAACTATATCAAGATTGAATTGAGCATCCTTCCATGATGATCTCATGTTTCCGTCTTTTGGACGTTTGTTACGTTTTTTGGGTCTATCGCGATTAAATCTAGGATTGATTTTCAATAATCTCTTAAACTCTTTCATGTTTCCGTCTATTGGACGTTTGTTACGTTTTTTGGGTTTATCGATATTAAATTTAGGGTTAATTTTTAATAATCTCTTAAACTCTTTCATGTTTCCGTCTTTTGGACGTTTGTTACGTTTGTTTCTGTTTACTACACGTTTTTTGGGTCTATCGCGATTAAATCTAGGATTGATTTTCAATAATCTCTTAAACTCTTTCATGTTTCCGTCTACTACACGTTTTTTGGGTCTATCGAGATTAAATCTAAGATTGATTTTCAATAATCTCATGAACTCTCTATCGGTATTGAATTTAGCATTTTTCGAAGTCAATCTCTTGAACTCCTTCATGCTATATTAAAAACAGGTGTCTAAATGTATAATCAATCACTGCAAAATGGGTCAGTCATTGAATTAGACAAATAGTGTAGTATATAATGACCCAAGAATTCAGACTACACCCAGTGATTAAAAATTACGAAGCATCCAGTGATGGTGTTGTAAGACACTGTAGACTGAAGAACCCAATTGGGTGGGATAATGGTATGGGGTATTTGGTGTTTAATGTTGGAAGGAAGACATTTCGCAATCATCGTTTCGTATTTGAATGTTTTAATGGATTGATCAAAGATGGTTTTGTTATTGATCACATTGATTCTAATCCAAGGAACAATTCTTTATCCAATCTGCAAGCAATCACACAGAGTGAGAATTCCAAACGAGGAAGGACTGACACTTGTTCAAAAGCGAGACCAGTGAAATCTTTGAATACAATATCTAACGAAGAGAAAATATTTCAATCATTATATGAAGCCGGTAAGTATTTCAATATTTGTAGAACTTCAGTACGATTCGTTGCAGAGGGGATAACCAAGACGGCTATTTCAAAAAAGAACGGACAAAAAGTTCAATTTAGTTATGTCTATTGCGTCATAATTTCCAATTAGAGATATGTCATTCTTATAGAATAATGAATTCTGAAAACATGAATAGCATCATAGTTGAAATAGCAAAATTGAAAAATCAGGATATCAAACTATCAGATGGGTTAAATCCTGATCAAATTGTGTCTGATTTTCAGGATATAGAATACGGAGTTAACAACAATAAATATATGCTACCCAAGAAGTATGCACTCATCAAAAGAATTCAGAATTCTATTAAAGACTCTCTTTCATTTTCCAGTGACATCAGTGTGTTCGTTCCGTTGTATACTATCGTAGAGGGAATACGAAAAGAATTAGGTAACGAATACGAATTGAAAAAAGAAGTCAACTCCAAAATTAGAAACCTACGAGCATTAATTCAAGAAAATTGATTGCCCCCCCATTGATTGCCCGACCATTTATCATTCCGACCCTCAAGAGATTTTCATTTTTTTAGCATTTTTTGATTGAAAATGTCAAAATCAGTGAATAAAAAATCTATGGACCTTTAATGGATGGTCAATGGAAAAGTGAGGAAAGTCACAGTATTATTAATTTTATATACAATTATGTGACTTTCCTCATCACTGATATAAGCTGTTATAGGATGAAATAACACTTCCATGACCGTGTTAAAAATCATCCGACATGTCACTGATGTCAAAAAAGGAGTTGCACGATGGTGTTAGGTCGGGATTGAAAAATTGTTTTGCAATTGAAAAATAGTTTGCGATTTCAAATAATGGTCAATGAAGCATTAACAACCCGATTGGCTCGTGAACGACTGGATGCAATTAAGAGATTTGTACCAATTCGTGACTCTGTAAGAAATAAACTGCAACAACGACAGAGTTTACAAACTGATTTTGCTCTGGGGTCTGAAGAGTTGTTTAAACCAGTAACCACAGCAACGTACGGGGTAGAGCGTGCTTTACTGGGAGATGGTCCCGAGACGGGAAAATCTGTTATTGGTGAACTTGAAAAACTAGCAGCGAAAACTGAACAAACTGAAAAAACTGATCCGAAAAAAAACGACTGTTTCTCTCTTGAATAAATTTACTGATCATGCTAAAATATTAATAAAAAAACCTAGTTTATTGAAATCAAAGGATTATCAAGCCTTTGGTAATTTTGCTGCTCAAAGCTATAATTCAAAAAAAAGATTTTTTAAAGGACGAGTATAAAAATGATAGAATATCAAGTAATGATTGGTTCGATTATATGTATAAACTAAATAAGGGGATTGGTCGTTTGAATAAGGATGAGATAGGATACAAGGAATTTCAAAGGGGAATTAGTTATTATAAAAGAGAACAAATAGAAGAGCGACAACGAGAATTAGAAGAACGACGTCAAACACCAACACGTAGACAAACAAGAAGACAAAAAAAACAACAACTACCACCTGATGATGATGATGATTTAGAAGAACGACGTCAAACACCAACACGGAGACAAACAAGAAGACAAAAAAAACAACAACTACCACCTGATGATGATGATGATTTAGAAGAACGACGTCAAACACCAACACGGAGACAAAAAAAACAAGAAGAACCTAATGATGATTATTTACAAGAAGAACCTAATGATGATTATTTACAAGAAACGGGTTTAGAAAAACTAGATGAAGCAGCTGGTTATAGCGGAAGTGGACTGCAAAATCCAAGGATTGGAAACGCTTGTCCTGATAGTGTTATCAATGATATATCACGATTAGATGTTCTTGTAGGAGGGTTCCGAGCTGGAAATAACTCTCCAGAAATAATTAATGAAGCAGCTGATATCTGTAGACGGTTATTTGCCGGCGGTATCATGGATATCAAAACATATCGAGATTTTATTGACGAGTTAGCAAATGGGTATCATAGTGATTAAATAACAATTGAAAACACTATTGTTTTTATAATAATGATCGTACACTACAATCATGATAAACCAACCCTCGTCTATGTAGTTAATTCACGGTTTCCAGTTTATAAAGCATACTATGGAGATGGCCTCGGCAATACCATTTTAGGATTCTTTTCAAGAATGTCCCCAAAAGTGATGCCGTTAGCTAAACAGTTATCAATGAAAGCCATTGATGTTATTCGTGATAAGGGTATTAGTACTGTTGGAGATCTTGCCGGGAAGGCGTTTTCAACTGCGAAGGATAAAATAACATCATTAGTGAGGCGAAAAAAGAAACCTTTACCGTCTACAGAAGAAATGCCTGCAAGTGTTAGTAAAATTATAAATAACGCAGTAGATGAAAAACTAGCGTCGATGGTAAATCAAGGGGACCAAAGCAATATTGCAAACATGATAGCGGGAAGTGGCTTTAAAAAACCACGTCGATGAAATCTTATGGATTTTCACGCTAGCGTTTTTCATGATGAAAATCACGATTTAGACTCTGATAAATAGAATAAAATGTTCAAAAGGTCATCTGATCCAGCATTTGATACGGATGCCCCAGTGCATAAAGATGATTGTGTACGCGATTTTCAATTTTATTCTTATCACGCAATACAACCCGATCTCCGATCACGAATTGAACTTCAAGTTCATGATACCAGTAAATACTTTTTGCCTTGTGAAGCGTTTAGTGAAGTAGAAGGAGAACTTGTAACAAATGATGCTGCACATAATGATCCACCATATGACATTAACTCAAATGTCCGAGTTGGTTTTGTTAATAACGGCATAATGGCGTTATTTGAAAGCGCTAGATATCTCATTGATGGAAAAGAAATTGAATCCATTGACCGTGAAGTTGATATGGCCACAACAATCATAGGGTTAGCGAGATATTCTGATTATTATACAAGATCAGCGGGTCCATCTATGATGTTTGCAAAGGATACCTCTGATAACGCTGATCACCTTCAATTCATTAAAGTGTTAACACCGCAGAATACTGCAGAAGGCAATCAACAAGAAGCAGCTAATCCAGAACGTCGAACTAGACCCGGAGCTGCGTTTGATATTCTCGGAGGCGTTAATGGTAATCTCAATTTAGGATTTGCAACACGCGTAGCAATGTTGCATGGGCAGCGTCGACGATTTTCATGTGCGATTCCACTACATCACATATTTGGATTCTGTAGAAACGTCCGAAAAGTTATTTATGGAGCCAAACACACAATAGCACTTGTACGAAAGGGTACTGATGATGATTCAATCTGGCTTAATGCTGGGGTTGCTGCCGGTAAAGTTATTTTAACAAAACTATCATTATGGATGCCAGTGTTAACTCCATCAATCACCGAAGAACAACGACTACTATCATTTATGGACCAAGGAGGAAAGTCGTTGTTAAGTTGGTTATCAGTGACCACGGATATTAAACAAGACAGTGTTGATGGTACATTCACATGGCACCTGGCATAAAAACAAGGTGTTTCAGCTCCACGTCATATATTCGTAGCGTTACAGAACGCTGCGCGAGTTGGTAATCAAGAACGAAGTCATATGATATTTGATCAGTTAGGTGTTAATGAAGTCTCGCTGAGAATAAACGGACAGCAGGAACCATCCGAGGATATACAACTTGATTACGGTCAGAATCATATTGCACGTGTCTATCATAACCTGTTGTCATTTATGGCACCTGATCTAAATGTGGATACCGGTTTGCAAATATCACAATATGATTTTAAAAGTCTGTATCCGATCTATTACTTCTCACTGGAACATCTCGATTTGACAAGACAGTCAGTTGTTGATATACACTTTAGAGCCCGTGTAACCCGTCCGACTGGTCCACCAGTTGGTGGGGTACCTCCTATCCTTATCCCGAATTATAGAGCGGTTGCTGTCATTCTCAGTGATAAATCAATGCTACTCGAAGGTGTTGGTGGAAGAATGAGAGTGGTAGATGCCCCAGTGGAAAACATGTAATTGAAAATCCGAAGGATTTTTCCATTGAATCGTTTTACGATTTAGAATCAATCTATTATGTATAATGTCATATAGTGTTATTAGTGTTGCGTTAACTCCTGGTCAAATCTAAAAATTGCAATCAGAATCGGCTAAAAAATGTGGAACCACAATCACGTTGAAACCTAATCAAATGACTGGTGGTGAAAATAAATTATCGCTGACAACTCGTCAAATAAAACATTTCAGTGATGCACTTGCAGCCAAAAAAGGTGTTCAGATTACTCTTTCTGCGGCTGCTATCAAAAATATGATTAAAACAGGCGGTATATTCCCGTTGTTAGCTGCAATACCAGCATTGATTGCAGCAGCAGCCCCAGCAGTGGCTAAAGCAGCGGCGTTAGGAGCCGTTGGTACTGCAGCAGGAATGGCACTTAAGAAGGCAACTGGGAAGGGATATAAAAAAAGGGACGATCCGTTCACGGATTGGGTCTAAGACTACCAGGAACCCCGTATTCATGGTACAGCGGAAAGGGTCTAAGACTACCAGGAACCCCGTATTCATGGTACAGCGGGAGATGCGTTCACGGATCAGGCCTGAGACTACCAGGAACGGTTTATTAATTGAGGAGTCTATGGTTCCAATGTCCTATTTTGATTTAATGGATGCGGCTAAAAAACTAGTGATTAAAAATTTCAGAGGTGTTTTTATGAAAGATCAATTACCACATCAACCAAACAAAACTGAAACAGGTATTATTAATCTCGATAACAGCACCGGACCTGGAACTCACTGGGTTGCATACGCTATTGATCCACGTGGGATTGTTTATTTTGATTCATATGGATTAGCCCCACCAAAAGAATTTATGCGTTACATAAAACAATTTCCAATGAAGACTTGGTATTCTACGCTACCAACACAAAAAATCAATGACCCACCAATATGCGGCAGTGAAGAATTAAATGTCCTTGATGCTATTTCTAACTCCTTGGGTAACCCAAGGGGAAAACCACCTCATATTGTCGTAAATGACTACACCAGCAATCGCTTTTTATAGAGAGAAAGAGTTTTACAATAACATGATTGATATTTGGGGGAGATCTTTGAAACCCAAACCCGATGGCACTGCACCACCTGATTCTATCAAGGATAAAACAAAAAAAAATTAAAGATGAAATAGCTGAGACGTTGAATTTAGAAAGTGTTGAACCCAATGAAATAGTTGTATTTCAAGATCGCCAGGGCAAATTTAAATCTAGTAATGTGTCATTGGATGATATTTTAGTTAAACAACAAAACGCAATCGAGAACACCGTTGCGTTATTTTCCGATCAGGGTAAATTGATATCTAGTAATATTTATCTGGATGATATTTTAGTTAAACAACAAAACGCAATCGAGAACACCGTTGCGCTATTTTCCGATCAGGGTAAACTCAAACCGGGTGTACTCGTTTCGACGATTACAGATCGATTAAAAATTCTCAACGATGAGTTAAACAATTCTGTGGTTGTACTAACAACACTTGAATCTAGAATTGAAGAACACATAAAACAGTTTACAGCATTTCGTAGAAATATCATTGATAAATTTATTGGAACTACATTCGATAAAATTGAACTAAAACTCCCTGATATTAAAAAATCCATCGATGAGACGAAAACTTTCATCGAAGCCGTCAAAGGTGATTTTTCGAGGATGATAACAATCATTGAAAAAACTAAAATTCCTCATGAGAAAACCAATAACGTAGTATATACAATCCAACACGGATCATTTGTGTGGATACCTACAAACAATAAATTAGATATCACTGCAACCGTCAAGGGTATTTATCGATTAACACTGGTGACAACGGTTCAATTTAATATATCATCGTCGAGTTCATCCGGGGACAATAATACGATTTCAACGATCATCGACAAGGGTACAACTGAAAAGTTCACTATAACATCTACTGATACAACTTTGGCTAGAGCTCTGGTATCATGGTATGTGGAATTCGTAGCGGATTTAAGTAAATAAATTGAAAGGATTTCACAATTGAAAACGCTAGCGTTGTTAAAATAAAAAATGATTTCATCATCGCAATATCGCTATGATCAGGTCAGAGAATATCAAACTAGACTCAAAATCCTGTCTGAGGTGTATGCAATGAAAATTAAAAAATATCGCAGGAGAATTACCGCAATTGATGTTACTGTGTATTCAGTGAGTGGTGTAATCACCGGAGCTGGTATTATACTGTCTTCAGTGACACTGATGGCCCCGATAGCTGTTCCAATTTGCATTTCTGCGGCAACAACAATCGCTGGAATAATTTCAATAATCACAAAAAAAATATCATCATGCAGCCAACGGAAACTACAAGACTACATAATTCAATTTCATGTTGTGTCCACTGCATACTCGCAATTATCCTCATTGATATCGTCATCGCTCGATGATACAATTATATCAGAGAGTGAGTTTTCAGCGATGGTAGATATATATGATTCTGCGATGTCAAAATTAGAAATACAAAAACATGAGTATAATAACAATGACAACACAGATGGAATTACTTCAACAAATAGTGGAGAACACAAACCCAGTACAAACAAGCATGATCTCAATAACCTCAACGAATCCAGAATTCAGTGTGAATTTCCCCTCTCCGGTCCCAGTGAAGGAGATAGCGCTAGCAAAATTACGAGTATACCACAGTTGGCCAAATATTAGGTCAAAATCATTTGGTGGTCAACAACCCAATAATTCACTGGTATTTGCAAATAAGAATAAACCCGACGGAACTCCAGACTGGAATGTTGTTTCCATACCAACCGGATCATACCAAATCGAACAAATCAATAATGAATTCGCGCGTAGAATAAAATCGATTACTGGAGTAGAGTCAAAAATAGCTATAACAGTTCATGAACCAACACTATCATCTGCCATTGAAATAAGCACAAAGGGTTATGTCGTAGATATCTATCAAAGTTCTATTAGAACCGTACTAGGATGGCCTGAAATCCCACCCCGAGAAAAAACCGTTAAATTACCAGAACCACAAAAAACTGATTATATCACCGACAGGACAAAACTTGACAATCCAGTAAAAAGCTATAGCGATTATGACAAATTAAATTTTTTCACTGAAAAGATAGATAAGGGAGGGGAGAAATACTACGTAACTCGACAGGATAAAATCACTGAAAACTTCACAGCGTTCAATAACGATATTTCGTTGTTGTTAATATCCCTTAAATCCGGCTCTCTCACCCGAGATGAATTTATCAGCGTCATAGAAACATGTAACAGAATCCTCAGTGACATATATTTCATTCACTAATTATACGAGAGGTAGCCCTTGCCAGACACCCTAACACGAAAATAGAATTTACGACAAAATATCATATAAGCGTAGAAAATATTTCCGAATTCAATCTACCAGGATATAATCTCTTAGAACTACAAAAATCTCTCAGTGATGCCATCGATGTCGGTTTTAAAATAATTCATGATACGTGGAAAAAAACAACATCACCGGAAACAACTATCCTGACACACAATAATGACCCAGATGGTGGTGGCAGGCATATTGCTCCGTTCAATGTGAATATTTCATCGGTGATTGCGATCAATTTAGTATGTGATGTGATCGAAGGAAGCTATCAAATAAATTTAGAACGATCAAATCAAGCTCAGCAGGGATATATTTTGTATTCATTTGCACCAATAGCTCCTCCAGGGTTTTTAATAATTGAAACCCCGGTGAATCCAGTCTATATGCGATGTCATAATAATTCATTAACCAGAATTAATTTCAAACTCACTGACCAGTCTAATAATCTGATTGATTTACAAGAGGAGGTTTTACAAATTAGTCTATTTGTGAAATCGTAGTGATTTTCGTCGTAGTGATTTACATGACCCTCGAACACGATATCGTATCGGACTGGATCAAATATTCGGTGAACCCCAACTGAAAGTTCTAGCAGCAGCAGAGGGTAAGTGACAACGACGTTGTAGTCCCTTTTTCCCAAAAATCGATGGAGGATTTCATTAATTTCATTGATTTTTTTTGGACCTGATTTCATTGAAAATGTTGTTTTTTTTTATTTGATCCTAATTCATGATTCACACACACATTGGGGGGGCCTGATGTCATTGGTTTCATTGTTTTTAAGCGTGATTTCAGTGAAAACTTGTCTAAAAATGTTGTCCGGCTCACCCTCTCCGCTGCTGGTGGTCTAAATTTTAGAGTGGTTATTACAATGATATATATCCAAACCATTTAGACTTTTTACTTGTTGCAGACTCAGACACCGGAGATCTGTCTTTTTATGAAATGTTCGGATCCGTTTACAAGACAATGCCTACCTAAACATTTCAGTGCATATAGAGGAACGGATTGTGGACAAAATAATGTATTCTCTCTCTCTCTCTCTCTCTCTCTCTCTCTCTCTCTCTCTCTCTCTCTCTCTTTCTCTCTCTCTCTGCTTGTCTTAGTCTCTGTCGCTCTTTAACTCTCTGTCTGTCTCTCGGCCTATCTCTGTCTATCTCTGTCTCGCTCTGTCTCGCTCTGTCTCTCTCTCTCTCGTGCTCTCTCTCCAGAAATATGATTACCTTCCTTCGTTATATCGAGCTCGTTTATTTGATTATGCTGTATACGAAACCCAGCGAACATAAGTCCCTGTTTCTCTTTCAGTCTCTGTCTATCTCTCTGTCTAGCTCCCTCTCTCTCTCTCTCTCTCTCTCCAGAAATATGATTAGCTTCCATCATTTTATCAAGTTCGTTTATTTTATTATGCTTTATAAGAAACCCATTTAAAAATAAGTCATATATACATGTGTTTGTTTGTGTGTGTGTGTGTGTGTGTGTGTGTGTGTGTGTTTCTGTGTGTGTGTTCTTGTTGTAGATAACATGTTCTAAATTACACAGTTAAGTGACATTATATGGAATTATGCCCATCAGCTTCTAAACTATGCAAAGTTTTCATTGCAGTGGTGCAAGGAAGGATTGTGTGTTAACAAAACTTCGAAATAGTCGAAAACATTCCAAAGGTTTGGTGATACTTTGACATTTTGGCACAAGTGTCTGACTGAAAAGCGAACTCATAAGAATACAGATTTCATTACGGCGCATAACGTGCCAATTCGACCGTGAGAGTGCATCCTTGTATCCCTGTGTAATAAAGCTATTGCATTATATAAACTGAAATGGCAAAGTTTCCCTTTTATAATGGTTGTCGTAACACAGACCTTGTGAATGTTTTACAAATGAACATTAACTTCTAATACAATTCTTATTCAGTGAAACTTTATAATAGGAAGTACTCTCGAGTATTATTATTATTATGACGATGATAGTGATGTTGATGACTTCTTTTATGAAGCGAAAAGTACGAAATGAAAATTCGCCCAGATCATTAATGAAGTCAATGTGACTGTATGTTAAAGCAATCTATCACAATTGCGCTGATCCAAGTACCAAAGTGGACAATCTACAAATAGTCCATGGCACTTTGAAAACAATATTATATTCAAAGAACGGATCATATATAAACATCGTTATGAATTCGATACACCTACAATATCATCAAACATTTACGTTTCGTGACCGTTCTTCATGGATATATACTCAATAATGTAAACAGAACATTTAATATATTATTATTGTTACAAATATATGGTCATACACAACCGGCACAATTAGTAAATTACAACAAATAATGTATGTCCTTAGAATAATAAGTTAAATTGCAAAAGATACAGTATTGTGAAATCAATTACAAATAGTCCTTACAGATATTGATCCACATTAAGTCATTAACTTTATTTTCAATTACATATGAACCAAACTACCTATCCTGATGGGATTATTGAGATATGAGCAAGAGAATTGAGCTATACACCAAGGTCAGGACTCGCCTCAAGTATACATATCGTAACTTAATTTCACTTCTCAACGAGTACACAGAACTTTCATTCTTCCAACTTCAGAAGCCATGAACAAATTACTTTTGAAGTCAAGGAAGTGTCAAACACATCAAGCTATGAGTCATTATATGACTGTGTTTTCTTCATAATTGAAATGATATACGGATAGTGTGTCTAAAACGTACTTTAAAGAAAAATACTAAACTCCAATGATTCTTTATCACCATTTGAAGCAGAAAATGAACACGTACATCCCATTCTTTTCACGTGTAAAATCATGACTTTCGGGATATTCCGCATCAAATTGAAGCTGTATAATCCATAAATAATGCAGAATGAGTTGAAGGTTTCCAGGCAAAACATCTGAGACGTGATCCGATTTGACAGCTTTGGAAACAATATTAATTGTACGAAAATTTTTATGAAAGCTGTATTATTGTATCAGCCGTAATAGTTATCCAAGGAATGGCTTCTATAAATAATAATAATAATAATAATAATAATAATAATAATAATAATAATAATAATAATAATAATAATAATGCTTTATTTATAGAGGGTGACTCATTAGTCAAGGACTATTTTCCCATGAGGCCCTCCTAATGAGAGTATAACAAATCCAACTTGTGTGAATAAAGCAAATTGGGTGGATCACATTATGGTCAACATGTGTAAGTAGGCTTACCTGATATCGGGTTAGGGACCGATACAGTAAATAAGTATTCTGCTACATTTTTAATCAAATTCATAAAAAGATTGAAGATAAACCTACATTTATTCTCTAATTTGCTTTTTCATTCATATGACAAATGTAGCAAAATCTAAGGAATTTAGAATTATCACTTATAAGTTTCGGAGAATACAAATTAATAATAATCTTGTTAAAATTCCTTCCGTCGACTCAGCTAAGAATTTCAGTTGATACCTCTTTCGAAAAAAAATATGATAGCTCATTGACCACATGTATCTCAGATTGCGACCAGTTTATTTGAAAGCTTCATTATTTTAAAAAGACAGCTTTGTACTTGTGTGGATTAGGCTTCGCTAAGAGCCATACGAAACTATAGGGAAATATCGTGGTCTTGTTCGTTTGCAACACCCAGTGATTCTCTTTTATAACCTTGTTTAGGATAAAACGAGTGAGTAGTAAACAGAAGGATCATTGATATTAATATCTCTTGTTTCATGAATAAAATATTCAAATATAGACGAAATTCGTGAATTTTGCAAAACGAGCTGTCTGAAGTTATCTTAATTTTATTCAATGGTCTTGGCAGAGCATCTCGTAGCAATGGGTCTTTCTTGTTTGCATTCTAAATCAACAATTTGCACGTGTTAATATCAGTCTATATATACCGCTTCAAATGGTGTATATTGTATTGAACAATTCATGCAGCGATGTTACGCTGTCTAGTCAAATAAAACGTAAAGCTCAATTATCAACCGTCATAATAAATTACCTTGTGCTTTTCATGCAGCGTTATGGTTTCATTTCTCACAGTGTCATTAGCTTTTAACCTGAGTTAGTTAAAGAGCAAAACAGAAATCGTAAGCACATTATATGTTAAAATAACATGATAGAAACAAAATCGATCTTTCACGTGTCAAACTTATTAAATGTGTATTATAATGTTGAATGTATCACAGTAACAACCGGACCTAATTGGCTTCCATTTCATGTGTTATTCCAATTTATACCCGAACTCTCAGTACATCATATTTAGGACGGACACCTTCGTATTTTGTAGGAATTTAGAATTAAAATGTGACTATGTAATTCAAACTTGTTTTTATAAATTACATGTTATTTGAATACATTTATATATATTATATATATTTGAATACACTTATATATGCTATTTTAATTTTGCTAAATGACAATTACTGTTTATGAATGCTCTTTTGTTACTCATAGATAGACTTCTTCGTCACGTTTACCATTTTGCATACATATTTTAAATAATAAAATATGTATTGAAATATTGCTTATTACATGCAAGAGAATAGCTACAATTGTATTAGGCTAACACACGTGCAAGGAAGTCTGAAACAAATTCACACTCTTCATACTTTTAAATTTTCAAACTTGTTATACAAATGAAATTCTATTCATTACTCTGTGTGTCTAATACACATGTTAATAACTATTAAACTATATATTGAAATATTGATAATTAAATACAGGAGAAAGACTTCCACTATATCAGTGCAACCGACACAGAAGAAAACCTTAATTAAAATTAATATCTGCATTAATATTTCGAAAGGTATGAAGCGAAACGTGACGTATTAAAAGCGTGATAAACATAGTTGATATTAACTCTCTGTGACAGCTTTTAGCAAAGTTATTAGTACCTTCTGTTGTATTCATTTTTAAGGTTGTCAATGACTTTATAAGTGTTTCGGTAAAAGCAGTCAAGACGTTGATGATATATGGAATGAAATTAAATCACGAAGATCATGATTTAAAACACATCACTTCAGACTTCTGTCAACGTTAGATTTCTATAGCAGAACAGCCAAACGTAATAATCGGGAATGCACAACGAACAGGACAAGAAACAGGAACAATTCAGCATATTGATTTTTACCAGAGAACAAGAACTCTAAATATGCAGAACAGCAATACAATGGATAAAGGGCGGTTATTTGACATTATGCATTAAAAACCGGAGTTTGCTATACAAAGAAACGTTTTTGACAGCGCAAGATATAAAGCTAACATTACATTTTACCATTGCATGTCAGTCATATACTCTGTGCTAAAACAAAGAAAGCCTATATGTGAATAGAATATCAGTGTACCATTTAGTTTGATTCGAAATCAGTCGGAATGGTTTCAAAAGTAGTTATAGATCGTGGTAACTTACTTGGCGACTCAAGTTTAAGGAAATCTCATATTGACCCATAAAAGTATGGAGCCATTTCATTGTTGTCTGTATTATACAAATTATTTGTGAGGTTCTTATTCGAAGGACAGATTTCACGTTTTAATTGTTATATATATATATATATATATATATATATATATATATATATATATATATATATATATATATATATATATATATATATATATATATATATATATATATATATATATATATATATATATATATATATATATATATATATATATATAATCTGTACTACAGAAAAATATAATAATCAAGTATAAAATAATTCTTCACGATACTCGAACTTCACTTTCCACTTTTTAACTAAGTTCAAGAGTTTTTGCTCCTTTCGTATATATTTAAAATCATTTCACGCTGTGAATTACTATGAACTTGAACGTAAGATCAGACAATGGAGCATCCAATCGAGTGTTTTACATGAAATAAAAGAATTGTAGTCAAATATACAAACTATTGCTTTGATAAACGAATTAAAATCAGATGTATAGGTGAGAAAGCTTACCAGTAGCTTCTCGTTGGTCTGTGGTTCGTTCTGGTTATTGCCGGGTTATTTCTCTACCTTTAATACTGGCTGCCATGCATAACATATCGTGTGCTGACAAATAAAGTTAAACCCTACAACAATATGAACAACAATAGGAGTCGAAATCAAGGTTACTTCTTGGGTTCAATTCATTTCAAATGCAGAACCATCAGCTGATGTAACTCTGCTGCGAACACACCAGTCTATTTGCAAAAGATACTTTATATATTTAACATATATTATTTCCAAAGACACTTGTCCGTCAACGTTAATAACATATGTGCATTGAACTTCGCTAAACTAGCTATAACATAAGAGACGTTTATGTTGAAAATATCTAACACTTGTGTCGATACTTTCTATGCACTCGAACACGCTTAACTTTTTTTTAATTCAGGTATGATCGGTAGGATAAAGGTAGATACAATTGGCACCAAATACATATAACATTTTTATTATCTGAACACAGCGTTTATTTCCAATATAGATAATAATATGCACAAATACTATTTAATAAATTATTGAAAATGCTGATGGAGACATTATATTCGAGATAGCTACAATTGAAACAAGTCTGAAAATAAATTATTAATTAATATCTGTGTGAGCGCATTACAAAGAAGTTCTTTACTAACATGTCCTACAAAAGGTTCAAACTTTTCATACTTATAAACAAACCAAATTTTATGGAAACTGCCCAAGGAATAAGAGAATTAAAGGTAATTACAGTTCATACATTCATCTGTCTGCGTTCCTTCATAATATATCAGTTGAGTATTTTAATCAACATCTCCTGGACTAGAAAATTTCCCAAAGGTGTATGTGTAGATAAGCCCGACATACTAAGAAATTTTACAATATATGATTTAACCTTTCTAAATATCTGTAACATAAGGATTTCTTTTGTACTAACTATATTTAATTTTGGAATGTTCAGGTTTTAGAAAACATTGTATGGGTAAGAAAACATTACAGTCATATACTCTTTTGTGATAATTATGATATAACATATTCATGTTAATTCACGTGTCTTATATATTATATGCATAACTGCAAGCTTTGAGAAAGTGGCATAAAGACTTGAGTGACCGCTCCAAGCCTCAGTTGTCTCTTCTGAAAATGAAATCTACTGAAACTCCTTTGCAGCTGATTATAGAAACTTACAGAACCTACCAAAGAAAAGTACAGTGTGGATTGTGGACTTATAATTACATGTATAAAAATAAAAATATTTAAACTGCAAAACCCGTTTACATACTGATCGTACAACGATTGCTGGCTTAATATTATGCATGCTAAAGATGAGCATATATCCGATTACAATCATTCACCAGGAATTCATTATGTAACATTTTTTTTTAAACTCACGATCACATTAAGAACTATTTTTTTATCCTGCAGATTACCTCCTCTGGAGGAATACGTCATTTACTTTATGAGAACAAGAATACGAATCCGTGGTGTATCGGCCATTATTACATATATCTTATTTGTTAAAGCTGTCTTCGATATCGCCGAAAACATTTACTAATTTATTTAGAATCGAAATGATTTTCTTCGAGTGTGTTTTTGGTGGATTCTATATCTCAATTATCCTTATACCAATCAAATTAAAAATATAATGTTTAACACGGATCATAAGTACAAATGGATTGGACTAATCAGTTTCATCAGGGCTTTATAAATAGGCCCCGCTTAACACAGTTTACTTGATATTTTGTCAAACTTTTTACGACCTCAGTATCAAAAACTGAAAGCAGAGATAGCAATTTTATCCGAAGGTAAGCGTTAGTTTCATTTTATAAAAGATCTCAAGTTAGTTAGAAAAATATATCTAAATGCAAAGCTACCACATCTAAACTTTAGAGTAAATTTTCAAAAAAATGGGCGTTAGGACAATATACTATATCGCCACAGACATTATCAATTCTGTGAGAAAAAGCTGTTTTGGCTATTGACGATAACGTTGGGTTTATCACAGGGCTTTCCTGGTTCCTCTGATGCAGGACATCAGTCTTGGTACTGATTGTGAGACCAATCTTGTACAGGAGCTGACAAACTGGTTAACGCTGCATTGCAAGACTTCAATTGAGCCTGCATCGAGGGCGCGGTCATCAGCAAACAAAAACCTCCCTTATAGTGCATGTCATGACCTTGGTTTTCGCTTGAAGCCTGCTGGGATAGAATAGTTTTTCATATGTGTGGTACATCGGCTCTGTCTCTTGAATCATTAGTCAGCATGGTGGAGAACAATGTACTGAACAATGGCGGTGCCAGATAAAAAAAAACCTTTTTGACGACAATGGTTACCGGGAATGGCTCAGATGTATATCCATTGTCCTGCACCCGTGCATGCACGCCATCGTTGAAATGAGGCATCCGTACTTGGTAATTATCTTCCACAAACCTACTGTGCTTGTGTGAGTACTGTCCAGAGTATCACCTAAGATTCCTACAGTTGGTGTGAAGTTAATGTTAGTGTTGCTGATAAAAGATATTTGTGTTTTTATCATTATAGCCTCAGTTGTATCATCATTTGTCTGCAGCTTGTTCCATGTCATTCATGATTTCACATCAAAAATGCACCTCTCTACACAATGCAAGGTAGTATTTACTTCAGTTGGTTGGCTAGATTTGTATATGGGGGTGTCATCAAGTCGTGTGACACTGGATGATAATCGATGACACTTGATAGCGGCTGAGTGTATCGAATGAAGGGAAAAAGGTCCAAGAACAAACATATGTGGCACACCGCAACATAGATCAAATGGGCTGCATTTTCATTATTCCATTTGCATATATAATTGCGTCCTGTTCAAAGAGTAGAACTTGAGCTACATTGAAACTGTATTGTGAATGTCAACTACATACTGGAGATTGTGAAGTAATATATCATGGTTTATTCTGTGAAATACTGCGGACACATCAAGAAGGTATGGACTGTAATCGTTCAGATATCCAAAGCAGAGAATGTCATCAACAACGTTTAGAAGAATAGTTATAGTTCTATGGCAAGAGCGATATGCAGACTGTACATTGCTAAAAAAACTTTCAATTCAGATGAGATACAAGTTTTGTTAGAACAAATGTTTCACAAATATTTTATATGAACCGGTTATTAGAGACTGGACGGTAGATCTTTAAATCGTTATGGTCGAATGTTGGATTCTTCAGCAGAGACTTTACAATGGCGGTTTGCAAAATGCTGCGAATTTCCCGGATGAGAGAGAGGTTTCAATAACATCAGCTAGTGAAGGCATTATTTGATCTAAGCACTCAAGAAGTAGTTATATTGAATTTGGATCAAGTTCACATGACAGGTGCAAGACTAATCACGATTGTCCTTAATAAATCCAACGAGACTTTTGTATCGTAACTGTATGATGACAACGAGTCAATTGAAATTGTGTTTTCAAGCCTGTCTCTAAAGGTTTGCATCTTGTTACGGATAATCTTTGGACAGGTCCGTAAGACTACTGGAGAGAAGGTAGTTGGAAGTGATGTAAACTTGTTCCTTGAAATTAGTTTGTTTGTTAGTCATCTCAAAGAGCTTTTTGTGGTTGGAATATCGTGCTTTTTGTACTGATATGAGAAAATGTGGTTGATAGGACTATGCTTGTGACGTTCTTCATAGCAGTTCCATATATTTGTTTCTGAATAGATATACATTTGTTTCTGGTGGACAGCCAAAGCCTCGACACGTGACGTCGGTATATTTTAGCGGTGCGAAGCTGGTTCCTTTCACTGCTATACCACGGATACCACTTTTAAACTGATACTCTGCACTTGGTGGGTGAGCATGTTTTACAAGCAGTGAACGTTGGTGGCTACCTAGTTATTCGACTGTAGGAGGTAAGCAAGTTGTTAGGTTTGCTTGGATTCTAGTTTTACTTCGACTTTTTTTATCAAACGGAGATTCCTTTTAGTACCAAATACACGTGGAATTTTAGATAGTGATACGTCCAGATAATACAGAGGTGATCTAATGCAAGTGCGTGGGATACAATGGTGGACAGTACAAAAGTATAATCAGCTCTGTGAATAATCCAGTCCAAAATGTGACCATTGTCAAAGGTGTTTTTGGTAACTGAATGATTAAGGTTGAAACGTGAATGGAATCTAGCAGCATTTTGAATGTGTATGGGTTTCCAGGACAGTCAAAGTGAAAAGTGAAATCTTCAAGATGAATCAAGTTTACATCTATCGCATTTCCATACTACTGGATATTCGAAAACTGCTCCAAAAGGAGAGATTTAGTCACCTTGTTTTTTATACTGATAGTAGGGCGGTGGAGATAAAACAAACGGACTGACCTTTGTTTTAGTGTGAGTGCAGTTTGGACTAGTTCAAACTATGTGTGGTAGAAATTGAAGGTTGTGTTGTATTAAAGACATTTTATCATGGAATTTTTTTTTGATGATGGCAATTCAATCTCTGCGAGATTGTCGTGGGAACTACTTTATCTGTTTACCGGTGCGTATTTAGATCCGTACACTTTGGCTCATCGCCTAATGTTTTAGTCATAATAAGATGTAAACATGATGCATCTTTGATTATCACCCGGAAAGGTTCTAGACAAAAAATAACTTTTCAAACGGTTTCAGGTCTGACAGTTTCCCATTTGTTTTTGTTTTAATATTATAAAACACGTAACATAATATTGAATTGCGACATTATTCATATGACGAGATATTGCGAAATATAAAAAACACCTGACACTATATTGCGACAGATACCTATTTAACACCTAAGACAATTACCTTATCAAGTGTATCTTAATACGAATAAAAATCGATATCTCTGCAAAGGCATAAATTCTTTCAGAATAGTACGCACAAAACATTTGGGAACCTCTCGCCACACACAAACACACACACAGACACACTTATAAAATGTGGTATACCTTGGCGACAATGGAAAATCTAGTCAAAAAGGGCTTGGGACACTATGGCAACAGCCAGGTGTTACTGTATTGCGACTACAGGTGGAATTGTATTGCGACAAGGGAAATTTGAACATGGTGGAACTGTCTAGCGTCAAGGTAAATTTGAACATCATGGGATTATCTAGCGTCAAGGAGAATTTAACATAGTGTGACTGTATTGCGTCAAGGGGAATTTAACATGGGAACTATTTGGTACTATATAGCCTCAAGGGAAATTGAACATCGGGAATATTATTTTTATTTGGGTCTATATAGCGGCAAAGGAATGGAGGAAAATAAAGCAAATATCGTTTCGAGGTATATGAGTGGCCATGAAAACAAACCACACAATCTCCTATCAAAACATAAGGGAAGGAAAATAAAATCACACAATCTCCTATGCACATAGAAGGAAATAAAAATAAAGCAAGGATAATTAAGAAAACCATACATTCTTTGTGAAATATATGCATTGTTTTCAGTCATTTATCAAATCAATAAATAGGTAGTTTGACATCTATTGTCGACTGACTTCTTAACATATCTCAAATTAAAGGGATGTCCTGTGTTTCTCAGCACACGCTACCAACAATGTTGCCAAGTTTTAACAAATCTAAGTCGAAGGAAAAGAAAGCAGCACCAAAACGTGATTTGTTCTATCGACAGTCTAAGCTGTGTGTTTTGATTTGAAATTCAAAGTTAACCATAGACAGGGTCATAAAGTGCAATGTCGCACGCGTCAGTCATTGTTATATTGTTACGATTCTTCCGAACGTGTGTTTTGGTTTTGTTTTTTTATTTCAAACTTAACCATAAGCAGGGGTATACAGTGCAAGTTCACTCGCGTCATGAATGAAATAGTTTCGTATTTGTTTCCTTTCTATAAACCGGTAGATCTAATGCTTAAAAAAATTTCCGTGACACATTGCAGTGCCAAAAAATAAGATAAAGCTCCTATACCTGAATTGTACAAGTTTGTTAACACAAAGATTTTATTTCAACCAACGGTTTACTGATTGACAATTCGTAAAAGTGTGGCTTTTGAAAAACAAATTACATGACAAACGCAAATTATGGTGCCTACTGATTAAAAGTTTGGAGATGTATCTTCAAACGGGAATATGTACCATTGTGATTTCAATCAAAAGTATTACGACGGAGAGAGAGAGAGGGAGAGAGAGAGAGAGAGAGAGAGAGAGAGAGAGAGAGAGAGAGAGAGAGAGAGAGAGAGAGAGAGAGAGAGAGAGACTATGTTATACCGACTTTTACAAAGAATCAGGACACTTACACTTGATTTTGTGGTATATTTTCTCTAAGGAAAATTCAAAGAAACACACATCCCACTTAGAAAATCAAATGCATAGAAAACGTCCACGATTTGAAAATATTTCGAGAGTGAACCGATGACAAATACGACTAAAACTTTCTCAAAAAATAGTTAATCCAAATAGCAGCAAGGGTGCGAGTCAGACAACTTTTATAGGCGTCGATTCGGCAATTTGAGTCTTCCTCGTAAATCTTAAAAAAGCGTCCATGTGGCAAAAAAGAATCGAAAAAAAGGGACTCTGATGTGGTTGGCCTCACACATCCTCCTGCTGCTATTGGGTAACCGAATATTTTATCAAGTCCTATATGATATCGCGTCCGAGGACCTGATACATATATCGTTACAAATCCATGATTGATTGACTTAGCGCGACTAAAGAAATTTCTAAAGAGATTAAAATTCATATCGCTGCACCAAGTTTGCCAAATATTTCGTAGTGTATGATTGTCAACTCGTTGAACATACATCACTTTTGGTATTTGAGTATATTGTTGGGTGGCGTATATCACGTCGGTGTTTTTATGTCTGCCTCTGGAAAATATCCTGGCAGGGTTCTTTTCATTGTCTAACATCACATTATCGTATACAATTAAATAGTTAATACCTCCATCGGTATCATCAATGCTTGGCGCTTCTTAGATATTGGTTATCAACTTAATAATACCGCCCTCGTTGACAATCTCTACAGCTTTTCCGTAATCATCGTCGTTGTTAATACTTCCATCGGTCTGTGCTTTCTCGATCTCGCTTATAAGCTCGCTTGCCCTCTCTATGGCTATTTCGTTGTAATCTTTTAACACCTGGTAGCATCGTTGATCATCTACGGTCGGTGCGACGTAATACAACTTGTCCCATTTCATCCATCTAATTATCATATCAATTAACAACTGTGTTTGACCTCTTCCTGAAGGTCCAATGATAATCATTCGAATAGAGTTTGGTAACGTAATGTTTTACGGGTTCTGGTTCTCATGTTGAAGAACAATGAATTACAGTCATATCCATATAACATAAACATATATTATGGATCTATATTGTGTGAAGTGTAAGAAGCGTACTGGCACAGACCCTATAAGAGAAGAGATTACAACAAAAACGAAAAATACTAATCATAGTTTGTTACCGTTGCGGGGCTACAAAAACTACATATGTTAAGTGGACCATCGATGTGGAGCTGGATATCGGCGCCAGGGGCAAACCAGTCTATTACTGTTTTTAGATATAAAGATTCATAATATGGATTCATACTGTGTAAAATGTTAAGCGCGTACTGGAACAATTGAACCGGCCACTATTACAACTAAAAATAATCGAACAATGGTAACTGGTAGATGTGAAGTATGCGACACAAAAAAATTTAGATTTGTTTCCCTTGATAAATCAAGTGGATTAAAAAAACGAGGAGGTGATATTGCAGCCAAGTTAGTAAAACTCCCAGGAACACCATGGGCAAAATATCCGGGAGAAAAACATCTTCCAGGGTATAGTTATTGTGGACCCGGGACCGAACTCGATATCAGACTCGATGATCAAAACCAACCTCGACGTGGTGAAAAACCAATAAATGCTATTGACAAGGCGTGTCATGCTCATGATGTTGCTTATAAAAGCAGTAGTCTGCAACACAGACATATCGCAGATGTGAAATTTATTCACGCGTTGAATTATATCACTGATAAATCATTTAAATAAAAATTGGCTTCGTGGTTAGTAAAATTGGCAATGAAAGGTAAATTGATGTTAGGTGCTGGTAATTAATAACAACATGGAATCTATTTGTTATTCTCCAAAAGGATACTGGAGGGGTAAAGCAGCAATCGGTAAAGTCGCTAGCGTCGCGAAGGTGAAATATACCACTGCAGCGGATTGGTTATCCAAACAGGCGATATGGCAAATTTATCTACCACCGCCTAAACACATTCACTACTCGCATTTTGATGTGACCGTTCCTAATGAGGTTCATCAAGCTGATATATTATTTATACTGCATGATTGTGTTTACAAATACGCATTAACCATAGTTGATGTTGCGAGTAGATGCAAACAAGCAGAGCCGTTATAAACAAAATCATCAACTGAAGTGGCTTCAGCATTTGAAAGGATTTATCGACGCGGTTCTCTGCACTGGCTAAATCTATTACAAGTTGATCCTGGCAAGGAATTTCAGGGTGCGGTTCTATCAACAATGAATAATCATAATGTCACCATCAGACGAGGCATACTGCACTACATCGCGATCAGGCAATTGTTAAACGATTTAATCGTACGCTTGCTGAGCGGGTATTTGGATATCAATACGCGAAGGGATTTATTCAGGATAAACGATCTCGTGAATGGTTTAAGAGATTACCAGCTGTGATTACCGCGCTGAACAACGAGATTACTCGAACAATCAGCATTAAACCTAACAATGCGATTAAAAAGAAGTATATACCCGTAAAATCACAAAATGATTTTTCAAAACAACCAATACTCGGCAATGTCACTGTTAGTTATTTATATGAACCAGGAGAGCTTGAAGGTCGCACAAAAAAAGCTACTGATCCTATATTGAGTGTCACCACGCATAAGATATGTGGCATAACGAGATCCTCGGGTAGACCAGCAATCTATACACTCGATTTGACCTCTCCTCAGCGTGGGTTTACTCGTGAACAACTACAAATGATGCCCGAGGATACTCAGTTACCGCCGCGTGGTCTTAACTAGCGCCTCTTCGTCTGTTGCACTCAAAACAAGTCACCATCACATTATTTCTAGTTTGACCAATGCTACTATCCTTTCTATCCACGGTAAATTGTCGAGGATCTTTATCCGACCAACACCAACTCATTATACAATTCCAACTCGCGCAGTGATTATTCTGTTGTTGTTTCAGTGTAATTATTAATACGACATCAATGTCAAATTCTCTGTTATTTTTTAACCTGTTGTTTTTAACCAGAGAGTTTTTTCTGATTATGTCATGGCTGACAATATCACTTATTGTAGTGTCGTTTTAATCTAAAACAACTCTTCGAAGCTGATTTATTCTTCGAACTCTGGACTCTGCGAGATAAACTAAAGTCGATCCCACGATTTGATTATCTATGATCCAAACAATTGTATCTGATATAGTTATTCCCTGTGAAGAATGTATCGTCGCTGCGTAACCTAGCGTCCATGGGGATTTATCCGCGCGCAATGCATCTTCGACGACATTGATATCAACCAGCAAAATATCATTTAGCGCGATAATCTTCTTTTCACTCTGCCCAGGAAGTGATAATGTCATTTCGTTTATTTTAGCCACTGCTGATGCTGGTAAATGACTTGGCCCAACCCCAAACCAACGCCTGATATGGAAGAGGAATGTTCACAAGATTTATGTTACAACAAACTGTCACGACTGAGTTTGTTCAGGACAAATCATCAACAAATTCCAGTAAAAAGAAATATTTGATACGACACACTAAATGTTATACTCCTGAAGCATATGATGTCGTCCACATACGAGCACAATACCCTCATCGTCAATGTCCCACCTTCCCTCACAAAGTGGGAAAAGTTTGTGTCTTCCATTTGGTTCCATAAACACTGAGTAGTTTCGCTTGATGTTATTAAATCTAATGAAAGCAATCATCCAAATGCAAAACTACGACCAAACGAAGATTTGGATACTATATGAGAATGATGTTGAAAGTGCCACTAGAAACGAAAGCTGTGTGGGTGAAACAAAAAAAAAACGGCTAATAAACATCAGACTGTTTATTGTCAATTGGTGGAGAAAAAAAAACATCAGTCATTATAATAAACTACTTATTTGCCAATGCTGATAGAAGTCCACCCTTGCTGATATAAATGTTGTTACAATTTTGATCGATACCTTGGCGTTTTTTTTGCTCGGTACACGAAAAAGATAAAAAAAACACGTTTCGGAAGGAGTCTCAGGTACGAAATCATAAATGATGAATGGAACTCCACCGATGGTACAAAGAAAGAACCTCATTTATATAACAACTATAATCTCGCCAAAATGGCATAATTGCAACAAAAATATAAATCGTTGGCAATTCGAACCGATTTGCCCGAAGCAGAAACTCTACAACGATAGGCTAATTATTACATTATCTTCAACTATTTCACCTTACATTCTAAACGAGTTAGCTAAACCTACTCTATAGATGTCAAAACTGTCTTGAAATATCAGCCATAATGTAGATACAGAAACGGACATGACAGAGAATGATGTAGTTTTTGAAAATCGAGCAGGAAATGTATATCAAAAACTGACTGATGGATTAAAAGATATTTAAACAAATATATAAAACCGCTATGTAAAACGTCACAAACGTAGTCCATTTAGCCAAATTATCCCACAACAGAACTAAGATCACAGAGAGCTCCAGCTGACAAAATCTGATCGAGATAACTAACAAACTAATGTCAAGGAACACATTTACACCACTTCCAACTACCTTCTCTCCAGAACGACCTTCCGGCCCTATTTGTAAATTTCTTCCGTGACAAAGTACAAACCTTTAGAGATTCGCTTGACAACAAAATTTCAATTTACTCGTCACCATACAGTTTATGATACAGAATTTCAGAAACAACCATTAGGAGCATTTTACTCTGTCTCTATTGATTTAGTACAGACAATTGCGATGAGGAATGCACCAATGTCGTGTGAACATGAACCAATTCCATTATCACTGCCGCTTGAGTACTTAGACCTGATATTCTCTTCACTAACTGATGTTATTAATATCTCTCTCATCAGGGGAATTATCATCAGTTTTCAAAACAACCATTGTAAAGCCTCTGCTAAAGAATGAAACACTTGACCATAACGATTTGAAGAACTGCCGTCCAGTTTCTAATCTCCCATTCACACCAAAAATCTTAGAAACAGTTGTTCTAACCCAAAGTGTATCTCATTTGCACCCAAACAGTCATTTTAGCAAAGTACAGTGTGCATATCGCCCTTGCCACAGTGCAGTCTTTTTAGCAATATACTGTCTGCATATCGCCTTTGACACAGTACTGAAACTACAATGATGATAGTATTTAATGACATTCTCTCTGCTATGGATAATATAAAGATAAAACCAAGTCACATTGACAACGTTCTTTTGCATAACAGGGCCGCGCGATGTGGAACTAATTACCCACTAAAATTAGACACTTACAGCACACACTTTTCTCGACTGCAGGAACAAACTTAGGGACCTAAGAATGTTTTGCATCTTATATATTTTCAGCATGTGTTATGAATCAAAAATTTCATTGGTTTTGTTTTATGTTATTCTGTAATGTAATCATATCGTTAAAGAGGTTGTAAAGAGATTAGACCTTCTAAAGATTACGCGCTATACAAAATCCTTTTTATAATTATTGTTATTCTTATTATTATTATTATTATTATTATTATTATTTGTATTATTATTATCATTTGATAACTCTGGAAAGATGACCGCCATCGCTTGACTGTTTAAAAGTGGGCTCTTCCGATTTTTTACTATATTTGTAAACATTAATTCGAATACATGACCTTACCTTGGTTCTAGATACTACATTGTGCTCAAGACTGAACGAACTGGGAATTCAATCATCATTTCTTAATTGTAAACGAAAGCGAAAAAAGAATAGGAAGAAGTATTCCAGTTATCTCCCTTTCGCCCGTAACGGATAAACAACTTTAAAATTATGCCGTTAATTTCAATAAACTGGTTCAATTTCCTCTTAAATCGTCAACTGCCCCAGGGATGCCACAACGTATTGCATTATTCAACGCTCAATCAGTAGGATCACCTGAAAATCGCACAGAAATTTTTAATTTTATCAATGATCATAATATTGGCGTCTTCTTCCTGACAGAAACTTGGTAGCATTCCGTAGGTGATGAATGTAAGAGTGCGGATTTAACACCCAGCTATTACTCCATCAAGTCGTGTCTCCGCAACTCTAGCGGAGATAGAATTGCTTTAATTACAAATAATTCTATGATCAAATGCCTCAAGTACAACACAACCTTCAACTTCAGCCACACATCGTTTGAACTAGTCCAAACAACGCTCACACTGGAACAAAGGTCAGTTCATTTTTTTTGTCTCTACCGTCCTCCTCCTAGTAGCAAAAGATACCAAGCAGACTGAATCTCTCTTTTTGGAACAGTTTCTAAGTCTTCTAGAGTATGGAAATTCGATAGGTGGCAACCTAATTATTCTTGGAGATTTCAACTTTCACTATGACTGTCCCGGTAAACCAACACACATCAAAAGTCCTAGATTCCATTCATGTTATCAATCTTAAACAGTCAGTTAAACTTGGTCACTTTTTAGACTGGTTTCTTTATAGTAATGATGATAATATTATGCAATCAACTCTTGTATCCCACGAACTTGCATCGGATCACCTCTGCATTGTATGCCATCTCTACGTATCAGTCCCTAACCCTCCACCACTATTTGCTACTAAGAGAATCATCCGTATGATAAAAATAACCAAATTCATGCATGATAAAAGAAAACCTAACGACTTTATAACATCCAACAACGGAACAACATGATAACTGCCTGCGTTCTCTGCTTGAAAAAAAACATGCCCCAGCAACCAAGTGCAGATTATCAATAAAAAACGTGCTCTTCTTGGTATTGCAGTGTTAGGGACCAGCTTCGCACTGCTAAAAGACATCGCCTAAAAGCTGAGAGGCTTTGACTTTCCACAAGACTCACTATTCATAATCAAATCTACGAAGCCTCTAAGAAGAACGTCACAAACATGGTTCATTTAGCCAAATCACCCCACTACAGTTCTAAGATCACGGAGAGTTCCAGATGTAAAGAGCTCTTAGAGATAACTAAGAAACTAATGTCAAGGAACAAATGTACACCACTTCCAACGACCATCTCTCCACTAGACCTACCAGACCAATTTGCAAATTTCTTCAATGGCAAAGTTAAAATCATTAGAGATTCGCTTGACAGCACAATTTCAACTGATTCGTCACCATACAGGTATGATGCAGAGTTTCAGCGACAACAGTTAGGAGCATTTGAACCTGTGTCTATAAATTTAGTACGGACTATCGTGATGAAAAGTGCACCAAAGTTTTGTGAACTTGATTCAATTCCGACATCACTGCTGCTTGAGTGCTTAGAACTAATATTGCCTTCACTAACTGATGTTATTAATATTTCTCTCTCTTCAGGGGAATTCCCATCATTTTTCAAAACTGCCATCGTAAAGCCACTGCTGAATAAACCAACACTGGACCATAACGATTTAAATATCTAGAGCCTAGTTTCTAATCTCCCTATCATATCAAAAATTTAGAAAAGGTGGTTCTAACTCAACTTGTATCTCATTTGAATTCAAACAGTCTTTTTTGCAATGTACAGTCTGCATATCGCCCTTGCCACAATACAGAAACTACTCTTCTGAAAGTATATAGTGACATTCCCTCTGCTTTGGATAGTGGAAAGATTACAGTCCTCACTCTCCTTCATGTATCTGCAGCATTTGACACAACAGACAATGATATATTACTTCACTGTCTCTAGCATTTATTTGGCATTTATAATATAGCCTTATAGTGGTTAAAGTCCTACTTAGGCAACAGGACACAAATTATAACTGCAAATGAAATACACTCTAGCCCAGTTGATGTTTGTTATGGTGTTCTACAGGGATCTGTTCTTGGACCTGTTCTCTTCATTCTTTACACTCAGCCGCTCTCAAGTGTCAAAGATCATCACCCAGTGTCGCACCAATTGTACGCTGATGACACACAAATATACAAGTCTAGCCACCCAACTGAAGTTGATGCTACAATAAATGGAGTAGATAAGTTCATTTCGGATGTGAAATCATGGATGACATGTAACAAGCTGCAGCTGAATGATGATACAACTGTACAACTGAGGCTATTCTGATCACAACACAAAGACTTTTTCATTCATATTCTTTACCTCAGACAATAAATATCAACAACATCAACATTAAATTATCACAGTAAGTACGGAATCTAGGTGTTACGCTAGACAGTACTCTCACACTGCACCAACATGTCATGAACATCTGCAGGGCTGCATATCTTGAATTGAGACGCAGCAGTTCCATTTGTAAATATATTTCTGTTCATACCACGAAAACACTTGTGTGTTCATTAGCACTTTCAAGACTGGACTATTGTAAATCAATTCTGTCTGGATCATAACAATATTTACTCCAGAAGCTTTAAAACTTTCAAAACACAGCTGCACAGATCATCTTTATAGTACCTCGATCAGAGAACACCTCACCACTGCTCTGTTCCCTACACTGGCTATCAATTCGATACAGAATCAAACACAAAATTTGTTCTCTGTGCTATTATTTCAATGACAGACTCTAGTCCAACATACCTATCCAGCCTTGCCCATGTGCATACACCAGCTAGATCCTTACCCTTTCCTTTTCTGATAATCGTATACTAATTGTACCCAAAGTGAAAACAAAGTCATATGGACAACGTTCGTTTGCACACCAGGGCCCGGCGACGTGGAACGAATTGCCCATTGAAATTAGACACAAATACACAGTGGTTCCTTTTAAGAGTGCTCTCAATACTCACCTGTTTCGACTTCAGGGACAAACTTTACGACTTAATCATGTTTTGTACCTTATATATTTTCAGCATGTTTTTATGTTTTCCAATTTCATTGTTTTTGTCATTTTTTGTTCTGTAGTGTAGTCATATCAGTGTTGATGTTGTAAAACGCTTAGAGCTTTTAAAGATTAGGCGATATACAGAGTCCTCATTATTATTATTATTACCATTATTATTATTATTATTATTATTATTATTATTATTAATATTATTATTATTATTATTATTATTATTATTATTATTATTATTATTATTATTATTATACAGAAAACATTAACAACTGAAGAATACGTATTGTAAGCATACTGTTGCGAGGCATATCCACTTAGATATGATTGTTTGATTGCCATATAAAAAAAGCCGATACAAAATATCAAGTAGCTATTATGTCAATTTACACAACAGATACATCTCGTTTTTGCATTTATCTCTTAAATATCTACACATGTATATTTGTGGACTTGGTGTTTTACTGGCAAAAATTTGCCTTCTATTGGGTGACAAATACTACTTCAAATTTGCAAGAAAACTAAATGCTGGTTCATTTTACTCAGTTCCCGTATTGGTTATCGTCTTTCCAATCTTTACCTGAATTGTTCTGTTAGTTAAAAAAAAATAACCTTAATGCGGTGATCAGCCATTGATCAGAAGCCAAACGTGTGGAACGTTTGGGATAAAATTCATTTTGACCCCTCTTCGAATTATGATTTGGTGTGTATATCACCTCCTTCATAAAAACCACATATAAAAACAAAATAATAATTAACACCATATAGCAAGACTATATTCCAATGAGCATATATTTCAAGATTAATCCTAAAGGATTTAATTTTAAAAAATCAATGATTATTTTGGAAAATTCCTCGACAAAAAACTGCCACGTTTAATCATACGTGTACCATAAAGTAGACCATGGTTATCTATCTGTTTCCCATTTTGGATTGAACCAGAGTACTGTCGCATGCAATAGACATTAGCAACACAAGTTTTCGTAACCCTATTGAAGTAAAGCATCTATTTAATTTGATGTTTATATAGCTATATTTCGCGGAATACAACGTTTTATTACACACAACAACTTTATTACAAGGGGCCATTCTTTTCAAGATGGATTCCGTGTCGGAAGGTTACACTGAGAATTTATCCAGCTTCAAAATATCCCTTTCCGTAAATTATGTCTTGACAGTGTCAACTTAGTTCAGAATGAGATCTGCTGTTGAGAGGATATGTCATGCTGAAATATCATTTATGAAGAATGAATTATAAACAGACATAAAAGACTTATAATACATAGAATAGAATAGATAGAATAGCTTTTGTCAAATCATCTGTGTAGTCGTTTCACACAAAGATCGTCCTTCTTCTACGTGGCCATATTTTCAGTGTTAGATTCACATGGTATCGTTTTAAAGTCAATCATTTGCACCGTTCGCGTTCGCTGTACAATGCTCCGCTGTATTAATTAGTTTCACTATGGCAACCCATGAAATGCAATAGATATTGCTAGGAAAAAGCGCTAAATATAGGTTCGATCAGCCAAGGTTTAATATAGGGTTATCGTGGGAACCGTAGCTAGCAAAGATGATATTCCTTACGGTTTGTTATTTGTTCAATATTAGCAATGGCCTGCAACAATTACATACAATACACACACATTTTCCCTTCTCATTATCAACTCTTATGTCCTCATCAATACATCTATCCCAATAAACAATTGTGTTCCCATTAACATGTTTGTCCCAATCATACCATGTTCAATCGGGCGAATGTTTAACATATATTTTCCCATAAATTTTTTTTTGGCCAACTGGTCTAAAGGACAGGCATACACAAGTTATGATTTAACCTTTGTAGCCATGCTTTCTAGTTTTAGGTTCCACCAGCGTAGGTGTGTGCAAAAGCATGAAATGGCGTGGGTCAGTGGCTCTTGCAGACGTTTCCCGGGTTATGTTCTTACCAGCTATACTAAGCATCATTGGTAACTTATGTGCTTGATCATTTTGTGAATAAATCGACTGCAATGTTGAAATGTTGAGCCTGGCACTAATCCATGTCGACATCGTTGGGGCTTTAATAATGGCTTATACTGAAAGCTGAATAATGCAACTTTCGTCACTTGTAAGAAAATCTCTAGGAGTGCTCAGTAAGGAAATTTAAATGTCTAAGGAAAATACAACACTTTGTAATATGAGCTCTTCGACGTAATCAGAACCGTGATACTATGACCCTATAAGTATATTATTTTTAGCTATCGGTAAGATACAACAGTGAACGTGTCTCGCACGTAACAGACTTCTACAGGCAACACTTATGCTACCTATCATATTGCTATGTGTGGTTTGGTGTGATTATTAGGTTGCTAGTACTTTATTTTTAAAGCCGAAACAACATAACATGCCTTAATACGTCATTGTGCCCAAATGAAAAAGGCATCCAAAGAGTTTAGGTGCAAAGCAAAATGTGTCAGAGAATATATTATGTATCAATTGCTAAGACAGAGTGTTTGTATATATAAAGAATGTATTATTTATCGATTGCTAAGACAGATTGTTTGTGTATATAAAGATGTGTGTATGCCGACAAGATCAAAAGTATTAAAAATGAGCATGACCGTGTAGTTAAATAAAAAAATAAAAAAGATGAGTTTGGAATTTTCAAATGACAAAGAATTTAGAAATACAACGATTTAGCGTCAATGATTCGTGTGGACGAAATACGAAGTCAGAGTATCTGTGGGAAATATGCATGTCTCCCATGCATAAAACATCTCGAATCAGTCAAAGTAATAATAATTCATTTAAATACAAATAATAATAATAATATAAATAATGACTTTGAGAAGAAGTGTGTATCCATATAACATGACTTTGATCAACTTTATTGCTAAGTTACAATATATTTTTTAATTATTTTACTTCCTTATCCTTATTATGACTAAATTCAACTTTTATTTATGGTTGAAGGGGTTTGTCACATACTTTCACAAATTTCACTAATATTTTGGTGTAATCTTATATGTCTCTTTAAATAACCTATTATTGTAATTTCAATTATTTCATTCTTACTTCATAGGATCTTGTTATAAAAACAGTATGCGTAAATATTTTGTTAGATACTATTTAAGACGAAACACTTCTTTAGTATATTTGTTGGCATTACATAGTGGATAATTGAATACAATTATATTCCTGTATTATATTCAAAGGATATAACGACCATTTCGATTAATTTCGACTTTTGTACAATCCTTCTAAGTTTATTTTTGGTTTCATTCATCTTAGATTTGATTGATTACATGACTTTGAAAATTAAATTAATTGTTGTATTTCAAAAGACTAATTTGTTTTATTTTTCGTTCTAATCAATTGCTATGACTACACATACACACACATGCACACACACACACACAAACACACATATATATATAAAATATATATATATATATATATATATATATATATATATATATATATATATATATATATAATGCAATTTATCGACGGAAAGTCTTGATTTAAATATAATTGTAAAAAAAAAAAAATATTTCCTGCGTTGTATTGCATAATCTGTCGGGGATATGGGAATATGGTAACGCACAGCCACACAGATAATATACATACCCACAGAAGAATGATCCGTGTCCATTAAATAACTGGTACTGCTTATTGAGAGAACAAACTTGTCCTGGCAGTTTCTTTGTAAATTGATTCCATTCCAGCAGGCTGTAGATGGAACCGACATTGTTCAAGCACCCTCTGAAGAACATAAATTGACTGTGTACATAGCTAGAAAGATAGATATTTTTTGAAGATATGTAACTGTTAGTCTAATTGTTAATCTACAATATTCATTTATAAAGCATGAATACAGCGGGGTGCTTATAATCTAAACTCAAAGCTGATGTACAAGAATAGCTAAATAGAAGACTGTTTCTTCAATATTTTGGCAACAAATGCTGTTTGTCAATGCGAATAATCACTGACAAACATTAGATCTAATACAGTTATACATAACACAACATAATTTGTAGTCACTACCGTGCATCATATTTGATTCCATGCGATGCTATTTCACTTGGTAGACCAGGCCTTAAAAAGTGTATCCGTGGATTTACTCATTCATCAATGAAGTAGAAATACATTAAAATATCCATGTTGTTAAAAGATAGACAGAGTGAATAAAAAAATAGCAAGGGTCGAACCATTTTCAATATGCACGTACGTAATACCAGAAGCAGCTTTGCAAGCATACCTTTTAAATTCTGTCAAATAAGAAAGCGGAACTTAGATACTTTGATGTCAGAACACGGCAAAACATTTTAACAATTTTAGTAAGGTACAGCAACAAATGAAATTATACAGAACTTCGAAAGTTATAACGCTTCTTAGGTTAATAAAATCATTTTTTAAATCCTGTTGTGAAATATGATCTGCCAACTGACTTAATGTTTTACAACGAGAAACACATCGCCTGAGGAATTACATGACGGACGCACATCGCAGAACCAGCTGGTGAGATCGTTAGTATTTTTGAACAAGGCATTAACATTTCCAGCGCGTACTAATTTCCGAATATTCATTTAAGTGTACCGTTAAATCGCTCCACAGGAGCCTAACTCTAGTACCTAATAACATGTCCAATATGACTCATATCAAAGGTTCGGTGTTGCAACAGTCTGTAAGTACTATTAGGTGTATCTGGTACACTCACGGAATATTTTGACATCAGTCGTTTATCTCATTTATATAAACGTTCAAGAACAGTATATATATATATATATATATATATATATATATATATATATATATATATATATATATATATATATATATATATATACACACAACTATATTGTTCATGGCATTTTAATGAACACAATCCCGGTCATGTGAATATATGATTGATCAGGCTGAAGAAATAAATTAAGCGTATTAAAGTCAAACTATTCACGGGAAGTTTCCCCTGATGTGGAAAGGTAAATTTGTCACTTTACTTTATTAGCTGACCATTCGTGATCAACAGATGGATGGACGTTTCCACGCTCAATAACGTTTTTTTAAACCTTAAATGAGTGGACTTTGTTGTCCGCGGATGCAGTCCTTATAATGCAGACTTAGCGTACATTCATATATTGTTTATCCGTTAGGCAATTGTTTATCTTAATAAGGAATATTATTGTTGTGGTTGTGGAAGAAACATACAGGCTAGAGCACGTGGAACAAATTGGACACATTTTTGTCTATATATTATTGATAAAACCTTGCATCGACACAGTTTATAGATTCATTTCAGTGTTTATGATATTTGTTAAAATCAAATGGTACTTCAAGCTCTGTTACAAGTTTTTAATACGTGTATCTAGGCATTTGATTGCAAAACAGGTTTTTTTTTCTTACTGATATGTTCGAAGCATTGTACCTGGTAGTTTCGCTATTTCAGCAGCGATATCATCGCTTTCAAATATGTCTCCAGACACTTTGACGAATATGTGTATCTGAGTGTCATTAACAATCCCGGGTATACATTAAGATATAATCGTGTCAATGATGAAATAAAAAAGACAGCTAATATCACCTTAATGTCTAAATGTCATATCAAGACCATCTTGTAATCGTTGCATGCGCACAAGACAATGTTTTGTCAAGAATGAACACAAGCATGAACACACGCTATGATTGGTTTGACAACGATGAAATGGAATTAAAAAACACACTCGAAAACCGTTGAAATTTGCATTATTTATGTGGCACAAACAGAATCTCAAACATAGAAAAGTCGGAACTGCCATTGAATAACTATTTACTTTTCCGTGTAAAAACATTTTGGTGAAGACGTGACCAATTGTTCCAGAATCGGATCAATCTCATTTCTATGAAAATTATGCTAGGTCCCATATTGAACCATAGCTAAAACGTTAAACATTCCTCCAATCATATTTTCTATGAGTGTATGACATTTTGTTTCAGTAGCAAAAGGTATTATTTGATGAACATTTGCGTATTTCCCTGTAGAAAAATATATTTGGTGGGAGATCACGTCATTAATAGAAACAATATAAAAGACCATCGAAATGTTTATGAGGAAGAACTGAAATTTGCTAGAGAATCGGATTTCCCAAAACTAATTCATGTGTGTATTTTCATCTACTAATTGCATCGTCGCCGGGACAACATTCATTTACCGTAAGTCTTAGCCATATTAACTATTATAGGTACGTCAATTGGAATTAATTCAGGAGCAAATTATTTTGTAAGCTCTGTGCCTAATGTGCATACGCTTCTAACGGCAGCATTTGTTGGTTCCTATATATGTAGAACATATCGGTACAACGCAGTCTTACTGCAATATGACGACAGATCGGTGAAGAAGGTAATATATATATATGGTGTTGTTTGAAAAGCGAACTAACTGACATTCTGGAGTACAGATACAAGTCCCGCGTGCCTGAAAACAATATATTTGATAGGTAGTAAAATTCGATCAATTTCCATTTCAAATATAAAATTCTATATGCATATCAAGGAAACACACATACATTCCATCAGAAAGTATTATGGAAAACAACGTCCATGATTTCATTCTTGTTATCAAAGTCCAAAAAAGTGTTAGCTATATCTTATATGGAATTTTCTTGAGCTGTTGAAAACATCTCGCATTGAACCTTAAGTTACACAACCCGTGACATTTATTATGGAGTCAGTAGCATTATCAGGTAACTTTAAAAAAGAAATCGAGGTGCAACTGACTCGGTAAGGCAGCACATGACACTATGAAAATAATTACATGAAAGAATGAACACAATCGCCGTTGTAACATCTAGCACATTATTTATTTTCCTAGAATACAAAGCTAAAATGTGAAAATGAAACTTAAGGTACTGCGAATTAAATTTTTTAAAAAATCCAATAATTATAGACATAAGTCCTAATATAAAATCCTGAATATAGTTAAGTCAGGCCCCGAAAATAGCAGAATTGAAGGCGTTAACATAGCATAAAGAATTCCGCTGTCATAACAGTCATTGCGTCACATAAAAAATAGTCCAGGTTTCAATTCAGCATAAATTCCAGTAAATGGTTTATTCAAAGAATTTTAGCAGCACACGTTTGTGTTCTCAGAGAAAATAATCACTTGAATTCATTAATTAAAAGTAACAAAAATTCAGCCAAAGGTTGTCACAAAATAATAGAACTTGTAAGCAATATATGTTAAAGCACGACGCATATGATTAAATAGATCTATAACGTCAGGATTTAATTAGCATTTTTTAAAAACAATCATTTATTACTGGAAAATATTGTTCTAGAATAATCTAATGAAATCATTTTTTACTACACGATGGTCTACAGAAGTCAATTTGGGATCGAGAATTATCTGACCCTATTAAAGATATGTAATCCTTCTTTACCTGAAGATATAATCCTGATAATAAGCTCATAGACATCAATAATGATGAAACTATTGTTAGTTCTTTTTACATAAATTAAGACAAAAAGACATTCAAAGGCAAGCTGAAATGAACCCAATCTAGGACAAGATCAAGTCTAGTATACAATGTTACATTACAATAGCATGTACTAGAATGAAAAACTTAACCAACAAACAAACAATTTTAATAAAATATACATAACGCTTGACTTGACTGTCGGTTTTACGATGTTAAAACGGATTGTTTAATTAGTACAATATAGTGTATAATAATCGAATAGTTTGTTTTATTACTCATCTTGGTTGAAAATTCCCAAACGAAATAAATTTCCGCTTTCATGGTCTTCTTTTGGAAATGCAGGCGGCCTCGAAGCGTACATGCGTGATGTTAGGACAAAGTCATTAGGAGTAGAAGGATTTAACCAAGAACAGTAATACAAATCCCAAATCGTTATTCAACACTAATGTAGTATACGTCTGGGTGTATTGTGCGCATGCGTACATGGTTTTCAGTGATTCTTTGAACACTTCCACTGAGCAAGTGGAGAAATTCCATGGGTTATTGGAGTATGGCTGAGTTTGGTTGACTTCTGGGTCCAAAGGAGTCATTAAATAGTTGTCACTAGCCCTACAACCGATTGCGTTCCCTTGCCCGTCAAGGTTTGCTCCAAGACTTGAAAATAAGAAGCAAGTAAGGTACATTATTAAATATTGTGTAGCTCTGACTAGTATTGCACTTGTTAGTCCAATGTTATAAAATCAAATGTCCAAAATATAATGATGATAAATGCAAATTTACACACATAAACATAAGAGATTACTTCATTTAAAAACGATTTCAGTTTTATCTGAACGACAGTTTGTAATAACATGAATTTCCTGTCAAAGAGGAAATAAACTTGACCGCCTAAATGATGCGATAATCAGGTGTAAGGAAAATAGGATGCTTGTGAATAAAATCGAAGGAAACAACTATTAATGGATAAAATGTCATAAGGAGTTTCCCATTTTGAAATCAGAACGCCAGCGCAGGAAAACATACCTGATGATCGATATGATGTTAATTGGCGATACAAATAGGGAGTCTTGAGTAAACGTACTTGTGTGCAAGTTCGTGTGCTGCAGTCACTGTTAAAAAATAATCACGTGACTGGATTACTGATGTTTTGTAATATGCGTCACACACCGCGCCAACGTAGGAATGACCTGAATATTAAAATAGAAATAATACCAGTATTATAATAAAATTTTAAAGGATAACAATTAAAAATTATCAGGTGCTCAAACAGTCCATGGAAATATCCTGATGAAAAAGTCAATCCAAGCTAAAATTATCATAATGCATTAATACGAAAACATGCATTCGCTATTATTATATAAATGTTGCTAATGTGTGACGTGAATATAGTTATAAAACCTACGGCACACACGTGTTTACATATACATCAGATGTGTGACCTGTGTCAAAATTATCAGGCGATAGTTATTGATAACGACAACGCATGTAAGGTCAAGATCTGTACTATTGCTTTAGATTTCTCAACCATCTCCATTAATCATACCAAAAACAAAATTACACAAACTAGTAGACATGTTTATCACTTAGATTTTAATTAAAATTTTCAAACTAGTGAACATTTATTTACAGTCCAATATCTTGACATAGTATTTACACTGACCTATAGGTTATATATTATCTTGTTTATAGATGACATTTGTTCGGCATGTATGTAAATCAAACATAACACAGCGACACTGCAAAAACTAGTATCTATCTTGCCTGCGCGCTTTCTACTCTTAATGGGTATCTTTAAAAATCTAATACAAAACATAGGCATGACAAACAAATAAAACAGAAAACCGGTTGTGATTACACTACTTCACATGATTATTTCTAGAAGAACTAAACCTTTAGATTTATATTTTATTTCAATTTGTTTGAGATGGTCGAAAATATTTAATATTGAAACATAACATTTGTTATTTTGTGTGAATTTATTTAAGCATTACTAATATCTCTTATAAGTCTTTGTTATAATAGTAATTATAGAATATTTGGGGACCAATGAGCACATTTAGAGAATTATTTTGATGAAAATGTGTCGAAGGATGAATTATAATTTTACTTGTGCATATCTATCATTTTGTAATCTTCTTCATGAAGCGCTGTGCGATCCGTGCGTTACAAAAAAGTGAATTATACAAAGATACATTTATTTACAGGTAATGATAAATCATCAATTCGCAACTTAATTTTCATTGCAAACATCTGTTTAAAAGCTTCGATACTTTTGATCTCCAGAGAAGTAAAAGGTGCATTGTCGACATCCGAATCATTTTGTGGCTGAGGGTCAAGCACGTAGGTTTCAGATATTAGGTTTTAACGGATGTAGAACAAGGCATGTGAAGGTGAGGTGGTTGTAGTGGCAAGTGTTGCTCTGTTCACTATGTGTGGACGCCAATGTAATGGAGGCGAGCAGCAGTCAATACGGATTTGTGTCACTTTGTCAGAACATTATCGTATAACGATGAAATGTCAGGCCTCTATTAGACGCTCTTCCAAGTATTTATCGCGACTCATTATCATATATTTGTCGTTTTGAATCTGATAGGGATAATCTTTGCGGCATCTAACAGTGTGTTCTCTGGCTAGATAACACCGTATATCCATCTGCCAATGCAGTCCCAAATCATGCGACTAAAAGTTTTGTAAGTGTTTAACCGTCACGATTTCATGAATGTTTTTGCATATTCATGTTTTGACTCAAATACATCTTAGTTGCCTATTGTCACAGATTATTTGCTTTACACCTTCCTACCTACTAGTCAACAAGACATTTTTATTTAAACGGTTGACTTCCGGACTATTTTTAAATTCAGAATACAATATGACCGTCACTGTGCTCGTCGGAGATATTGCAAACTGCAGTTCCATACGAAGTAACCTTGCGGATATAGCGTAAAAATCTCGCTTGAAAAAATCCAGTAAACTTTGGAAAACACAGGTTCTGATATCATTTAGGTTCTGGGCTCGACCTCATTTTAAAAGCTGCAACACCAGTCGTTGACAGATAGGTCGCTGTACCAGGATAATTTCATTTAGAAATATGTTTTCATGTTGTCTTCATGTTCTAAAGTTCATTTGTTTTATCAAGTTTGGCAGGCATCTTGGTAAAGTGGCATATTTGTCTGGAAAATGTCCGCGTCTTTCAAGCATTAAATCCTTTCTTTCTGTAAAGTGATGTTTTTAGTGGAAGTGTTCATTTTACTGGGGTGTTCTTTTTTCATGGGATGTGTATTTTATGTGGTAAACTCTTCTTCTAATGACGTCATTTCATGATTTTTCCTATGCTTTAGCTGCAGCATTAGGATTAAATTTTGAAAGGAAGTGATTGTGGTCTAATCGTAGACACCCAATGTCACCAGAGTATACATTCATATGCCTTTTGCTTTGAGATCCATTAATTGATCTACCTATTATGAACGATGGAATAATGGTTAGATACATTTGGCATGTAGTCAAAGTAAATCATAGTAGGATTTCTTTTAAAATCTTTCCTAATAAATGGCTACATACTTTACATAACATTTAATGTTGAGATTTATCTCTTGGACGTTTAAAGTAGATCATATAGTGGGTAGTATGAGTAATGATGAATTGTGGTTTGCTTTTTAGAAGAAAACAATTGTGTAATGGGAACGAAAACGACATTAGGATGATATAATTTTCTTGTCATCTGAAATTTAATGTCTTCATCTTCTTCTCCTTAAATGTTATCGAAAGATGATATTATTGAAGATGATTATATGTTAATGAATACCATCATCTTTGAAATGAGTATCTGGGATCTGAAGGAATGGGCGTGTTGTCCAAATACACCATCAGGAGATTTCTTTGAAACTGGTTTCTAATAAAGGATTACATTTTGTGTAATGCAAATGTTAATGACATTATACAGTTGTAATTTTTGTTTCATCCTAACTTTAATTTTTTTCTTCCACTTTTCGAGACATGTTATCGACGTTATTGACCTGTTGTGTAAGCCGAGTCCATCTTAGTGACACGACTTGATACATTTTAGTAGACTAACGAACAAAGTAAACGTTTGAAAAATTCGTCTTTGCTCAAAATACTTAGTTAAGCGAACAACATGTTAAAAGGAACGCTATACAACAGTGACAATCAAATATTTACTTGCATAACTATTAGATAAAAAGGAGCACGTTGTAGACAACGACATGGTGCTCGTTATAAGAAGAACATCGAAGACACATGACATTGTAAATATTTGATATGCATGTCCTTTTTGTTGAAAACCATACTATTCCATTTCAAGAAATACAATAGAGTTTAAAAACATTCATGTTTGACAATCTAACTCACGCAATAAATAAAATGATAATATAAGTTATTAAGAAGTTCAAGATGACTTCTTCAATCATCCGTCATCAAGAAAAATAGTTTTGTAAACTTATAAAGCACACACAATACAAGTCCTTGGATAAGAAATAAGGTGTTCAACATTAAACATTAAACATCTCGAGCGTCTTAGAGGTGCAAGTCCAAAAACGTTGTTAGCGACATTGATGTACCTTTGATTTGGAATTATACTGACTTTGAAACAAACAAATATAGCTGTATCAAGTATTGTTGTTTGTGAAATTGTAACAGAGAGAGAGAGAGATAGAGATGGGATATATATATATATATATATATATATATATATATATATATATATATATAGAGAGAGAGAGAGAGAGAGAGAGAGAGAGAGAGAGAGAGAGAGAGAGAGAGACAGACAGACAGACAGACAGACAGATAAATAATTGAGTACATACCGTACATATTCATACCAGTTTTTCTTTCATACATGGCATATCTGTATATATAAACAAAATATTCTTAACGACTAGCCTGAGTTTTTCCGATCTAATATTGAACATTTTTACATTAACAAATAAGCACATATAGCTTGGAAGTTTGGAAAATGTCAATGCCAGTCACATCTTTAAACTATTAAATATTGGGGCGGGGACAGAATTTGTATCTCCTTCCTACACATGTTTGGCATAGTTTGCCAGATGGAAAAGTCAAACTATTGCGTACCATAGGAACTTTAACGTCATTGTGCTTATGACCAAATTATCCTTGTCTCATATTCAAATGTAAAGATAATTTTATTTTTAAAATAAATTACAATTGTTTGATAGAAAATCTAAACATGAAAGGAACCGATACATGACAATATATTTATCAAAATGACATTTCGTGTATTCGCTCCTTTTGTCATTATACGTTCTAGACCATGTGTAGCCTATGAAAGACTTAGGTGATAGTGAATTCTGAATATGTGTTACTACTGATACATATGTTGCTAGGATTTAAATATCAATTAGTAAATATCCAGAGTGCCTGCGAAATGCACGTGCGATGAACAATTACTCAGAAGAAATTAGTGCCACTGTGACATAATTTGAAAACAGGCTTACGTTTTTGGCTTGTCGGAAAACGCCAAGCAATGTACGGTATTTAACATATTTTGTAATATAAATGCATTGTCAACATAGGAGTATAATACGAAAAGAAATCACTTTAAAATAAGCTTCAATTGCTTTATGCTTCTATTGCATAATTAACGTAACAAGATACGGTACTGCCAATAGGAAAGCAACAATGGTGATAATAATATAACATGATTATCTTACTTTATCCAAGTATGAACTTCATATTATATGGGATATATCAGTATTGGAGAATAAACAGTGTTGACACACTTTTAGCTTTGCAGCCAATAACGTTAAAACGGCAATTTTGAGCAAGTTTGGAACGTTGTGTGTTTTTGATATTCTTCCGTCGATATATGTTAGAAAGGCGACACATATTCATATAATTAACATGATGAGCATCAATACTACTACTACTACTACTACTACTACTACTAATAATAATAATAATAATAATAATTATAATAATAATAATAATCATAATAATAATAATAATAATAATAATAATAATAATAATAATAATAATAATAATAATAATGATAATAATAATAATAATAATCGGGCCCGAATAACATTTTTGGATCGGCCTTGTATTGCATCAATATGTCATTGCGCTCAATCGACCAATCTTAAAAACATTGGTACTCACTGAAGGATCTTAGCAAAGTATCTTCCCAATATATTGAGCCAAGTAAAAATACCATAATTACGTAATTTTACACAAGCTATAAATGCTCGTCTTCAAATTAGAAAGCGCAGGTATCAATCAAATTGAAATTTTGTTTATTTTCTAAGCATATCCTATGTTATATCTGGCATCATTCATTATCCAGAAGAGATAGGTAATGCACCGACATAACTGAGCAAAACCTTACGCAGAATCTACCATCACATTAAAAAACCTAAATATAATGTCAGTGGACGTGTACACATATAAAAGCAACATTATATCGGCTAAATAATTGTTATCTTTTCCAGACTACGCGGACATTTGTGACGTTGTCCGTGACACCAAACCTCTCAGATGGTCAGGTACTGCAATAATCAATGCTCCGCTGACGAATGTTCCGTCTACATCAACATTAAAGTTTTGCGTCAAATCATCTTAAAACACTTGAAATATATTTCCCTAGAATCTAAAGCGGACAACACATTTGATGGCTTCGACGAGCAATGCATCGTCTAAGCTGTCGCTACAGACTGTGAAGATAAAAGAAGTGTCGAGTCATGCAGATTACCATCCTTAATTTCGTTCTTGGATTAATTTACCTTATTGTTTTAATGGAGGCGGCGTGTATACTGTTGGCATATTAAGAAAATACTGCACAAAACTATGCACCTATTGGTTTTATGAAGTTGATTTAATGCGTTGTTAAATTTAAATGGTCTAGGTAATTCTACAAAGGCACAGTGTTAGATTTTGTAAACTCGTTAAAACGTCACCTTATTTTAATGAAACGTTTTAAATGTTTTCAAAAGTGTTATTGAAAGATTATTCTTATATTGTTCATAAAAAGCAAATTCCCCCAAGGTATGAAGCATATTAACCTGTATAAATGTTG
Organism: Unio delphinus; assembly: GCA_029339505.1. Classification (NCBI taxonomy): domain Eukaryota; kingdom Metazoa; phylum Mollusca; class Bivalvia; order Unionida; family Unionidae; genus Unio; species Unio delphinus. The sequence continues at coordinate 3,852,379 of JAQISU010000147.1, forward strand.
CATATTAAGGAAATGTTAAAAATAATGTTTTTACATACTATATTGTAAGAAAATATTGTATGGTAATTCTGAAATATGGTTGGCATTATTGAATGCTAATTGTACAGCTAATTTTTTGTAAACAGCTCAAAGTATGTATCGCATTTAATGCAACCTTAGCTGACAGGAGAAGTCTTAACATACACTGGTTTACAACGTTGATACTTGCTAGTATGTTTTAACGAGAATATATGAACAGTTATATTTGGGTATCATTTATCAACGTGTCTGAAAAGTAGTTTGCGTTTTGTATTGAGCATATGCCACATGTTGGCAATGTACAATTAAAATGTACGGTTAAACCTACTTTAGATACACTTACTTCGAAAAGAGCGTCACATGGTCACTAATTTTGACGTGGTCATAAGTCCATCGTGCTTGAAGAGATATGTAATTGCCAACCTCAGCTTTGAACTTTCCATCAACAAGCTCCAAAATAGATTCATTGAGTCCAAAGTCTGCCATCGTCTTCAAAAAACATTAGGAATAAAAATGAAATATTTATATATATATATATATATATATATACATATATATATATATATATACATATATATATATATATATATTTATATATATATATATATATATATATATATATGCTCTATAAGCGAAACAATCGATGAAAGATGTGATTGTTTCAATTGGATTTTTAATGTGGTGCTATAAACTATGGTAACATAGGTGAAATATGAAAATAAATGCCATATTTGTTTTATCCTATATATTTAGCAAATTAAAACTAAAACGACGATGAAATTCATGATATTACCTGAAAAAAGATGGTCAAAGATCAAGGTGATGGTGTTTTATACATTATTGTATTTATTACTATTTGCATTATTCACATGCCTCTAAACTTGAAGGATCTAACACTGCAAACCTATGCACTTTAAAGTATGAATAATATAGAATATTAGCGCTCCAACTAATACAGGCAATATGTCGTTTATCAAAATCACATCTTGCAAAACTTGTGTTGGCAAAAAACGGAATATAGGTCTAATTGAATCAAGAAATATAGCAGAATGACAGTGAGTCAAATGAACCAAGTAATGACGCCAAGTGATGCTAACTATTTTGCTGCTCTTATCACACAGACAACATAACTGTTTTGGTAGTGAAATAAAACTCCCTCTCATTGGAAGAAATATAATCATAATAGCATGACGTTTAAAATGTGCGTATAAAGCGAATTCATATTCCGATACTATTGCTTCTGTCTCCTTGTGAAATTGTGATCCACCACTGGCGCAATATTACAAATATATAAAGATTCTTTCAACTGCAGGCTTATAAATCAGTGATGAGTGTATCCTCATTCATTAATCATACATGTTATATGAAATTAAAATGTATATGTATGTATAGATATATCACATAGATTTAAAATAGCATAGGAGTTTAATGTGTTGGTATAAAGCAAATTGATATCCCAGTACTATTCGTATATGAAATTGCGATCCACCAATGGCACATTAATACGAATTTATAAATATTCTTTCAACCGCAAGCATAGAGATCAATAATGAATGTATCCTAATATGAACCAATCATTAAAAAAATAATAGTCCTTCTTTATTGAATTATATTAAAATGCTACACCATTTCATACGAATCAATTATTTTTTCCATTCTTCTCTCGTGTGTAAATAACAAAAAGCACACATTTGGACTGAAATAGAACAATTTTATGCGCTGAATGAAAACTTTAAAACTGAACATGAACCGATTAAATTACTGTAATCCTTTCTGTCCAAACGGCATTTATATATCTTCCTTGAGCTCTGTGTATAGTGTATAAAATGTCAATGCTACATAGTTGCAATAGTTAGTGACACTAGGTCTATATGTTACTGTTGTCGGCTATGAGGCACACATACTGTGTTGTGTTTGATTCCTTTGTTTTTATCTTCTTAAACCTATTATACAGGGGCAAAAATCTATGGCACGCCAAATGGTTCAAAATGGATGAGCTGGAGCAATTGTAGGGTGAGCTTGGAGCGATCATAGGGTGAACTGGAGCAATCATATGGTGAGCTTGGAGCGATTGTACGATGTGCTGGAGCAATGGAAAGGTGAACTGAGACAATCGTAGGTTGAGCTTGGAGAGATCGTAGGGTGAAGTGGGGCAATCGTAAGGTGGACTGTAGCAATCATAGGGTGAGCTTGGAGCAATTGTAGGGTGAGCTAGATAAATCGAAGGGTGAGCTTGAAGCGATAGTGGGGTGAATTTGAGCAATCATAGGGTGAACTGGAGCAATCGTAGAGTGAACTAGAGCTATCTTAGGGGGAGGTTGGAGCAATCATAGGGTGAGCTTATATAAAGATAATTAAATACAATAAAACATACTGACACTTGGCTTGACATAACTCCATGCTCACTCTACGATTGATCCAGTTCACGCTTCGATAGCTCAAAACACCCTACGATTACTCCAGCTCATCCATTTGGAACGATTTGAGGTTCCATACAAATCCATGCAAATGCGAGCGTTGTGGATTTCCACATATGTCATACGACGATGTATTTCGACCTATGAAGGATGGTAATCTTAATCAAGCAGTCCAAACGAGAAGAAGGAGTGGGAAAAGGAGGGGTGAGTTAGAGAGACAGAGAGAAAGAGACACAGAGACACACATAGAGAGAGAACAAATTCTGTAGTGCTGTGGAGACGAATTGTTATGGTAAAACTTTACGATTTCAAAAACATTAATTTGTAAAACTTCACATCCTGAATCAGTAAGATTATTGGACTGGTCAGTGAGTTTGAAATTAATTCTGGTTAATGAATCATTATGACATCGCATATACACTTGATTACTTGGATCCTCAATTATTAGAAATCCGGGTAGAGCTGTTGGTGCAAATGAATATAAAATATATCTCTGCTTGGCTTGATTTGACCTTTCGATATTTATTTGGTAACTTCCTTCGATAGCATCACATACTAACTTCACTGCAATACATTTTGAGGAGCAATATGTCTACCACCACCATCTGGGTCATTGTTATGTTTGAGGATAGTTGAACCCTTGTGTTGTTGTTTCCATGCGGTGAGTATCATAGTAAACTTTTCACTGATCAAATCATTAACGGATTTTTGTAAGTTCGTTTGCGTTATACTCAGGAAACTTGAAATTCGGTAGATCAGTTTCTGTTATATTGTATACAGTTAGGTAATTTCGTTTAGAGTAATTAATATTGTCATCCCTGTGATCAATTATGACTTGAATTACTTGCTGGTTGATATGTTCCATGTCGGATACAAGTTGATTTAATATTTCAATTCGTTTAATGTTTTCACTCCTATTAGACTCATGGAAAGCCTGTTGTAATCGTTATAGTTGTTGACTGTTTTCTTGATTGATCTCTCTAAAGTATTCAATAATTCTGTTACGATATATATTTATATATGTAATTGATTCTGGAGTCTGTCCATCCTTAAATCTCCAAAAGGCGGAATCCTGATAAACATAATTAAAATAACTACATGGTATGATTGTTTATTCGTAACATAATCATATTTTTTCTGTTCAGGTGGAGGTGTTTTTCAGGCCATCCTAGCACGATACTTATATAACTCTGATAGTTGTCTACGACATACCCGGGCGAGTTTATCTTAATCGCAGATGATAGTGTTGGTTCATGAACTCTGATAGCAATTTTTGATTTTTTTCCAGTAAAGGATTTTATTCTGCGTTGTAATTCATGATTAATTTGTTCAATTTGGTAGGATGCTGATGGTAAGGAAACAATATTCCAGTCAGGAGTCCCGTCTTGTTTATTCTTACTCGCAAACATCAAGGAATTATTCTGTTGTTGACCATCAATTGGTGCTGATCTAATATTGGGCAAACTGTGATACACGTAATTTTGTCAGTGCTATCTCTTTCACGGGAACCATATTAGGGGAATTGACACTGAATTCAGGATTGTTTGATGTTATTGAGATCATGCTGGTTTTCACCGGGGTTGTGTTTTCCGCTATTGGTTGAAGTTATTCCATTGTCGATATGACATTGATATTATACTCATTTTGTTTTTTAATTTTGACATCGCGGAATCATAAACACGTACCATCGCGGAAAACTCATTATCGGATATTAATGTGTCATCGAGGGAAGATGATATCATCGAGGATGACTGGGGGTACGCGCTTGACACAACATAGAACCTAACTACGTAATCTTGTAGTTTACGCTTGCTGCATGATGATATTTTTTTGTTATAATCGAAATAATTTCAGCGATTGTTGTCGTCGCTGATATACAAATTGTAACAGCTATCGGGGCAATCATTGTCACCTAGGAGATTATTATACCAGCTCCGGTGATTACACCCGATAATCCTCAAATTATGTTTTGAGTTTAGTTTGAAATTCTCTGACCTGATCATAGCTTACTGCTGTGATGTTGCCAGTGATACCATTTTATTTATTACAATAGATTTAACATTTCTGGCGTTAAATTCTCCTATACAATTAAGTTGTTTACTTGAATCCGCTACCAATTCGACATGCCTTGTTATTGAAACCCTAGCCAAATTATTATCAGTGGATATCATTTTGAATCGTTCAGTTGTTCCTTTGTCGATGATCGTTGATATCATATTTTTGACCCCAGATGAACTCGTTGATGAAATATTAAATTGAGTTAGTGACACTAGTGGTAATCCACAAATACCTTTGACAGTCGCGTTGATATATAATATGTTAGTGGAAGGTGTCCACGAAAATGATCCGTGTTGGATCGCTTACACATTATTTACGATAATTGTTCTTCGTGAGGGATTTTTATTTTTTTCAAGCTTTTCTATCATCCTCGGTATATCATCCCTGATGACATCGTTAGTCGTTATAATATCTTCGCGAACAAATTATATTCGCCGATGAACCGTGGTTAATTCATCGAGTTTCGTGATAATACCAGCGAGATGTCTTCGACTTTAGCATTTTTAAAAAAAAAAAAAATATCGACGGCATCATCGGTTTTTTTTAATGTTTTTTACGTAACAACATAGTAAATTGTTTGATATGAGCGTCATAATCGGATCGTAGTTTTGTCAAAACATCGATAGTGTTTTTTATATCCGTGAGTTTCGGTGTATTCACCGGGGATTTCCAAAGAAATCTAGTAGAGGTTTGTCAATATTGTCAACAATACTTGTTTGTAATTCAGAAAACTGAACGAATTTAGTTAGATGGTCGTCGTAATCATCGCGTAGATTTGTAATGGTTCTAAATTTTTAACTCTATCCACAATAGTTGAAATGACAACATCTGGTCTGAGTTTACCCGGATTGGAAAACAACGCGATATTATCTTCTACTGCGTTACGTCGTTTAACTAAAATATCAACCAGGGAAACATTACTAGTTTTGTATTTACCCTGATGATATTGAAATACAACTATTTCATTTTGATCAACACTTGCGAATATTAACATCTCGGATATTTCATCTGCGATTATATTTTTTACATTAGCGGTTGCAGATATCTCCTTGGTGGGTTTTTCAGGCTTGATATATATATCTCCCCAAAATATCAATCATTATAATCTAAGATCTCTACAAAAAGCGATTACTCGTACATTCGTGTACGGTTTTATGTCGTCGTTTTCCCGATGATGAAATAGCGTTGAGGACATTTAATACTTTTATGGCGCATATTTGCGGGTCATTCGTTTTCTGTGTTGGTAGCGTTGGTAGCGTAAAATACCAGATAGGAATTTTAAGCAGATAGAAAATTTAGCTTTCTAGCAGCATCGACTAAATCAAAATTTGACATGGGAACTATATGTTATCGCGATGTAACCTTAGGTTCTCGAGTTCTCGAGTTAGTAAACTGTTCCTAGTCTCAGCTAAATTGTAAGTGAAAACTCACCCACCCCCGACAGTGTGTTCATTACTCCCGCGTTAGTGATAAATCACCTAACACTATCACACCGGTCTTTAGAATTTCCGTCTATACAAAATCGTTCTATTCGAGTAAGCGCATATATATATGTCTGAAATCATATTTTCGAAGTTCATTATATGAAATAATATATATATATATATATATATATATATATATATATATATATTATATATATATAGTATATCTTATTAAAGAATATGGGGTTATGTTTGATCTTTTTTGTATGATATGATTATATATGATTATATATGATTATATATGATATGATTACATATGAACTCCATTCGCTCTAAGGTGTTATTCACATCTTATTGCGCTTAGAGATAGTATGCAAGTTTTGATATGACATGATATGATATGAACCCATTTGGAACCACTCAGATGTTATTCACATCAGAGAGACCCAGAGGTACCACGAAGCATAGTCTGTTAGAGGGGATCTAACTCGTCAAATAACGGGTTAGAACCCAAAAAAGGTATGCTTGGTGAATGGACCTCACCTTTTCATATTGATATATAGATATATACATATTTACATATTTACAAGTATTTACATATTTACAATGATGACATATTTACAATGATGATATATGAAATAGGAATGCACACATACACACAAGGGGTTGTTATACTTTGAACTGAAACCACCATTCCTCAAACAAAATCCCCCGGATGGAATTCAAAAAGACATTCACACCGTGTGACGGTGTGTGACATATGGTGGTTTTACGGTTGAATTTCGAATGGCTTAAAGCCCCAAATATACATAGAAAAACCTTCCGATCGGTACCGTCGACAATAATGCCTGCCACGAGATTCCAACGATGGGGCCAAGAACGAGATCCCAACCGTGTTTGATTTACACTAGTGTACGTAATCTACGGGTATATAATTTTGAATATAATATAGTGTATCACGTGAAGGGTTTAACGGATGGTGTATAAACCTCACAGAAAAAAGCAATTTAGTTAGACAATGAGTCATCAAAAAATACCATTGAGATCCGGTGACATTGTTTCAAAAAGCCAAAACCAACACACAAAAAAGCCATTCAGTCGTCGTTAAATCTGTGTAAACAACAAAGGAGTTATCGTTGTTTCAAAACCGTATACACAAGCCCACACGAATTATTCCCCTTAATGTTACATATAATAATTTAAATGTAAGCCAATCTAATTTTGTGTCCGGTTCTCTTGCAAAGCGCTGGTTGATATATTTGTTCTGCAACAAATCTTACTGTTGGCATACAAATATCGAAATACTTTCCATCTTCATTAATTGATTGAAATACTCTTTTTTCCTTATTTTCTTTATTAAATGATTTTATAAGTTTCGCATTTTTCGAGTGTTTTCAGTCTCTCCTCGTTAGGTGTTTTCTCTTTGTGTTATAACTCGTAGATTTGATAAAGAATCGTTCTTAGGATTGGAATCAATATGAACGATTCCAAACCCATCTTTTATCAATCCATGATATCACTCATATGCGATTATGTGATTAAGATAACTTTTCCCTCCAGAATTAAATATAGATATCCGTGACTATTAAGAACACCGACTGATTTCTTCAGCCTGCGGAGTCTGACAATACCATCTCGAGATGCTTGATAATTGGTAATCACAGGATGTGGTTGAAATTCTTGGTTCATTTATATACTATATTATTATTTATCTCATTCATTATTTTGTTTAATTATTTTTTGAGAATCCATCAATGTAGTCTTGATGTTTTCTTATGATTTTGTTCTTGACAAAGTCAAGGACACTGACACAGTCAGAGTCATTGATGGAGTTTTTAAAAGAATCTTTGATTATATTATCATTATAGCGCTTTAGCTCTCTGTAACGTTTACCACCGCAATTTCGACTTACCACGCACACCTACCCCACATTGTATTTTGTACAATTGTACAATTTTGTACACATTCCACATTTTGTACAATTTCGACCAACATTTCGATGTTCGGTTATTATCATACTTTTAATATTGCTGAATACATTGTTCGTATAACTGGTGTTTTCGCTTGTGGTATATACTATTTAGAAATGCACTTTGTACCGCGATGTAACCTCTTTTTTTTTGTCTTCGTTGTCACTTGGTCAAGGTTTAATTTCATCTGGATAGCTTTTCCAAGACATATTTTTAGCATCCATCCCTACAGGTAAGCACATATGTTTCTTCTTTTTCTTCTTCTTCTTCTTCTTCTTCTTCTTCTTCTTCTTCTTCTTCTTCTTCTTCTTCTACTTCTTCTTCTTCTTCTTCTTCTTCTTCTTCTTCTTCTTCTTCTTCTTCTTTTTTTTCTTCTTCTTCTTCTTCTTCTTCTTCTTCTTCTTCTTCTTCTTCTTCTTCTTCTTTTTCTTCTTCTTCTTCTTCTTCTTCTTCTTCTTCTTCTTCTTCTTCTTCTTCTTCTTCTTCTTCTTCTTCTTCTTCTTCTTATTATTATTTATTATTATTATTATTATTATTATTATTATTATTATATTATTATTATTATTTTTATTATTATTATTGTGTTTGTTGCTATTATTGAATCTACGGAATAGCATAAAGAAATATTTGATTATGTTGGTGGTCAAGATAAAATGTGTATAAATATCATTGTATAAGAAGAATGGAGCAGAATGTAAGTGATAATCGTCCGTATTGAATATTGCCTTTTCTGACTGATGTTATTAATACCTCTCTCTCATTCGGGGAATTTCCATAATTTTTCATAACTGTTATTTTAAAGCCTCTGCTGAGGAAAGTAACACTCGACCACAACGACTTAAAGAACTATCGCTCAGTTTCTAATATATGGGTCATGTATAAAATCTTGGAAAAGTTGTTTAATCCAACAAGTATCTTCTCTAAATTCATTCTGTCTGTTTCCCAATGTAGACTCTTCATATCGCCTGTACCATATAACTGAAACTATTCGTCTGCAAGTCGTTAATTCCGTTATTCTGCCTTGAATAGCAGTAAGTTTACAATCTTGAACCTCCTTGATTTGCCTGAAACATTTGACACAATACATTATGATATATTATTTCACCGTCTCCATCAGGTACATGCATTAACAATATAGCTTTACAGTAGTTCAATTCCTACCTATTCAACATGACACACATTGTATTAGCCAATCTAATTATCTCATTCTCATTCCATCTATGCTGTTTAGGGGTCTGTTCTTGGACCTCTGGTCTCTTTTATAAACAGTTATCTGCTCTCAGGTGTCATAGATCATCACCCAGTGTCTCACCGATTGTACGCTGGAACCGAAATATATATGTCTAGCCACACTAAATATCAGCACCACCAAAATTAAATTCAAACAATCAGTGTAAAATTTACGTGCTACTCCAGACCTTACTATCACATTCCACCAACTTGTCATGAACATATGGAATGCTGTATATCTTGAGCTGTGGCGCCTCATATCTATTAGTAAATAGCTTTCAATTAATATCACTAAAACATTTATGTGTTCATTAGTAATTTTAAGAATCGAATGTTGTAACGTAATTCTGTGTATTCGTCTCAATGTTTACTCGAAAAATTTCAAAATGTTCAACACTCTGCTGCTCGGTTTATCTATAGAGTAATACGATTCGAACAGACCTCCCCGCTGCTCTGACCCCTTCACTGGCTATCTGTTTGATCCATACTAAATTGTGCAATATGTTCTCTGTGAAACATTTCACTGACGGATTCCAGTCAGACATACCTATTTGATCTTCCCCATGTGTACACACAACCAGGATACTTACACTCCTTTTATCACAATCGTATACTCAGTATTTCCAATATGAAAACGCAGTCTTTTCCTTTGCATACCAGGGCCCGGTAATTGGGAACGAAATGCCCATTGACTTTGTACACAAGGACAACGTAATCCCTTATTGCAAATGATCTTAAACTACACTTTTTATCGACTGCAAAAACAAACTTGAAAATACCTAATATTGTTTCCTACGTTAAATAGTTTGAGAATAACTCTATGTATCACAATTTTACATAAATGGGTGTAGTGGATTGATATATTAAAAAAACTATTTAACTAAGCGGTACAAACTTGACCTTCAATCAAGGACTGGTGTTGAATCTCAACTGACTCAAAACGTACATAGGAATTACAGACTACATGGTGGAAGTGTCAAGGTTGGTACGATTTTTCATCACATGGAGTACGTTTGATAAGGTTGCGAATAGCCAGTCCAATCAGCATTTTGTGGTGCGTTTTTATGATGAAGATATTTTATCATTCGTTAACCTATTTTGCATTTGATATGATGACCATGTCTGAGACGAAAAAACTGTTTAGAACGAACAGCAAATGATTCGTAGAATCTCCAATTAAAAATATAGTACTTTACCTGTCGTCGACCCTCTCAAGTCTAATTATCTTCCTCTTTCTGTGTCTCTCTTATTTCAACTTCAATAAACTCTCTAACTTCAACTAAAGTTAAATCACTACTGTGCAACTTATTATTTCGTACGTTCATAATTGAGTTCTAAAATTGTATTTTAAATTGTATATTGTTTCCTAACAGCCGTGTAAAGCTGTTGTCTACTTATATTTTCATCCCTTCACTGTTTATTGTACCTGCTATTCCACTGCTTCAAGCAAATACAAAGAGCAATGCTCTTTAAATTATTGTCTGACTTTTAAATTAATATATGTTGCCATTTTTATTGGTTTGGTACTTTTAATATATCGGTATTTAATTCAGTTTTCTACAAGTGCTTGAATTGAAGTCTCATGAAAAAAATAATTTACGGACTTACTCATTGATCTGTGAATAAATGTATCCATATAATCACCCCGTTTATTGTATATATATATATATATGTATATATATATATATATATATATATATATATATATATATATATATATATATATATATATATATATATATATATATATATATATATATATATATATATATATATATAGAAAGAGAGAGAGAGAGAGAGCTTGTATGACCGCCAAATGAAAAATCAAACTGTAAATCTTAATGGAATAAAAATATTAATTGAATAACAGACAAAATATTGTTGATGATATCTTCTCTTTATAAACCGTTAATGCCTAAAGGTAGAACCAATCTGGCGTGGCATTCGTGGTATTCGAATAATTCCATGAAAATAAATATTGTTGTAAAAAAAAAAACATGAAAATTATTTTTGAAAAGCTAGTTAGTTTAATGTTCCGTACTTTATAAAGTATCGTCATTCACCATTCTGTAAAAAATTACGATAACGCATTATTGATGTTTCCATTTCTCTAACCATTCTACAGTTATATTTATATTGGAAAGGTGAAATTATTATTATTACTATTAGTATTAGTACTAACAATAATACTAATAATATTACTAGTACTAGCTGTAGAAGAAGTAGTATTTGTAATAGTACTAGTAGTGCACTTTGAGAAAGACACATGAGCAGTCCTGTCTACGACGTTGGCGTGTTTCATTTAACACTTTTAAACACACACACACATACACACGGGCGCGGATGCGCTAATATGTGTGTAGTATAAAGGTTTATTAAATATGTTTTTTTCAGGTATACAAATGATAATACACCTAAGCTAGTTTTCTTTGAGTTAGAAATATGTGACTTTTCATCGAACTATTTAAATAAGTACATATCAAATTGAACCTAGATGATAAACATCCTTCAGACATGTATATCCCCTCACAAAACATTTTGTTGTTTTGTTGTTGCAATTGTTGTAGTGTTTAACGCCGTTTGTCAACACACGATATGATATACATGGCGTTCGATATTAATGGTGGCAGAAGTGCCAACGACAAAGACCTGGATAAAAAAACCCGGACAACAAGAAGCTTATGTCCTGCTTGTGCACATCCCCACATTGTCCGAATCGGATATTCGAACCCATAAAAGCAGAGGTGAGATGTCAGTTATCCGGAACAGAGAGCGCTTTAGATTGCTCGGCTATTATATATGTCGTTTTGTCTAATCATACAATGGACTGTAATGGTTGAAATGAAAACAACTCAAAGATACAGATTGTATTCTGGAAATAAATATGTTTAAATGAATCACTATGTTTATCGCAGTGGTACGACAATGAGAACGCTTATTAAAGGTCTAACTGTAAATCTGAACCGAAAAGAAATACAAATTGAATAACACAGTTAAGAGATGTTATTTGATACTGTGATCCTTAGATAGTTGTATAGCCGAAGGGTACTACAAAGATTATATAATTAACACACTGTTGTCATTCACAACAGTTCATATTTGTTGATCTTAGTTGATATTGTGCTCCTTTATAGTTGTACTGCCGAAGGATACTACAAAGCTAATGACATTAACAATATTGTCACACCTGAAATAACGTGATCTAAAATACAACATTCACATTGTACAATTGTATTTGATCACCCTTGCCTATTCCATTACACCTGTTTAAACAGAGGGTGTTATGCCACGTATTGTAACTATTGATTGAAAAGCGCACAGAAGGTACCATTACTATATTACACAACCTGCTTGCTTTGCCACAAGGTCAAACAGAAGTAGAATTTGAAATTTTGCTTAACATATAATATGGGTCCTTTGACGTATTTAATTAAAACCGTTCTCAATAGAATGGGAAAGAAAAGACAGAATGAATGATAATATTAAAGAAAATATTAAAACTCGAAGGATAACATAAAAACGGGACCACATACTGTCCAATTTTTATTTCAAAACAAAGTTAATATATTTGTGTTTAAATTTATGAATAATTTCCTTGTTTATTTTGTCATGATGTAATCAATAGACACATATTTGTCTATGCGTTTTTCTGTCTCTGCATTTATCTCTCTCTCTCTCTCTCTCTCTCTCTCTCTCTCTCTCTCTCTATATATATATATATATATATATATATATATATATATATATATATATATATATATAATGCATTTGAAATTCTGTTTATCGCACATTTAAAACATACTGCAATAGAAGACAAAGGAAAATAAATAATATTAGTCACGAGTTACATACAACACATGTCATGTGCTGGGCGTACAAAATAATCCCTGGTTCAACATTTTGTAATAGTCACAAAATCCCAAAGGCTTGTAATGTAATTTTATGCACGATCGTGGTTTTTAAGGACATATAATTGCTGTGTAAAGATTTAATGAGCTTGAATGGAGCATTTATAATCGCATAAAGGGATATAGATGGATGATGGCATATCAAAATATGAAACTGCACATCCTGTCTGTAACTGTTAACGAATTTTTACATCATGAATATACTGGTCACCGTCCATTTGCTTCGACAGTATGTTTCACCCACTATTACTAAAAGCCCGTGTAATCTAACATAAGGGCAGGTAAACTCTTTGAAAACAGATACGATTTTGGTTTCAAGATAACTAAGTAGGCAGTACTCAAGGCCCACATATTTATAAATGAACATATCCGTAATTTACTGTTGACAATAGTTATAGAGTGGTCAAACAAATTTGCAAACGATGCTCATTTAAATGTTTTGGCTAGCAAGGATACTAAGCTCTACACTAAAGTTGTGCGCTCTTCAAATTCAAAGATGAAAATAAAATGACTGACTCTTTTGGTTTTAATACTACATATGACTTGGATCTATGGCTAGTAAATATGAGGATGGGTTTTCTGCTCGAGACTACAAAAGAGAGAAAAAGCTGGACTTTACCTATATAAACGCTACTTCATAAGGTTTCAAAAGGTTTACTTTGCTTTCATATCTTTTACAAACATTCAATCTTGTTTTCAATCTAAGAAGGTTGATAATAGCAAAAAAGCTAGTCAAACTGGAACTTGAATAGCGCTCTCGTCGACTATAGATATTCTCTTTAGACAAGTAAATCACGTGACGAATCATAAATGTTACTCTTTGCGCAGGCGGTGTGAGTGGATGTTATTGCTTTTATATTTAACAGCATTCAGTATAACAAAAACAATGCTTGTCTCATTTGTTAAAGCAATTTTATTTCTAAAAATGTTATATGGTAATTCAAACCCATGTGGGAACATATCCCTATATACGAAAACAGACAATGTTGTGATTTCCTAAACTTAATGTAGTAACACTAATATACAGCATCGCCCAAACATATGCAGTAACATTACGATACCTGCATGCACTGATTTGTAATCTCCGAATGAGACGCAGTAATAATGCTAAAACTGATGAGGTACAAATAAAACATAGTTTTTATGCATTCCACTAAACCTTTTTGTATTATTCAAGATAAATTATTTTCCCGAACATATCCATAGCTATATGCATAAGATGAATATATGTTCTGCCTAACACATAAACATGATAATCATTTGCTTCATTATATTTTGCCCTTCTTCTCCATCAGGAAAATATTTGCATCTAGATGCAAATAAGACTAATAAGAAGAAAGAGATATATAGATTGACTATTGGTGTGGAAAACGGAAAAGCGACACATACAGCGCAGGTTAGTGAATATGATATGGCAATAAAGTGCCTTGCCCAAAAGACGCATCAGTGTAGAAGACAGATGAATGTCGGAAGGCATGGTTGATCCCATGTTTCGTTGACATGCTAAGCCTTGACCCAGGCAGAATCTATGGGTAACGGGATAAGTAAGCTTAGATACGGACGGGTGCGTCACGTGATAAACAGGATTTATCTATATATATATATATATATATATATATATATATATATATATATATATATATATATACCTTATACATCCTTTGTTAATCCTCCTTTACTTCAGCCAATCATATGCCACATCAAAGTGTACATAGCACGTGTTATGAGATACTATAGACATTGCACTAAACGTATAGCATTGTAACCGAGAAGGCAGTAATAAAGGCTAGTTCGTTCAATTTAGTAATTGTATCATATCGTTACACATCCGTTCAGGCACATAGCTTAAATTACACTTTGCAATTGTTAGGAAATAGAGAGAACAACATAAACAGCAACCTCTCTCACACACTATAGGTGAGAAGCCAAGACTGCATATTATAGCCTTATTGCTTACATTACGAACATAGATATGTTGTATGAAATTATCACTTCTATCTTCACTAATAAACAGAACACATATATTAGACATTTCTCGTGTTCATAATACCCATCAAATCCGGTGAATTAGATCAGTGAACATTAGTTTTGTCCTAGAAGTGGTAGAAGGGATTACATCTTTGACGCATTCTTACCAATTTAAAATTGTTTTTTTCTCAATTTGTGTATATCCCATGCTGTTTAGAATCATGCTACTTTGATGATACATGTGAATTTATGAAGATTGTTTGCATGTGTTTCTGCCTCTTTGAGTGTGCGTACCTGACGGTTGTATGCATATATGAAATCATATAAATATATTCATATGTACATACGTGTGTATGAATAATATTGTTAGGTATGTAAGATGAGGAGAAGGAATTTTTTTATTTTCATTTGAAACTTTAAAATTATAAGCAAATGCATTCAGCAGTGCATGCATGTATATGTTTTACAAAACGTTCAGGAAACATTTTCCGAAAGAATGTGCAATTGCCGGAAGAAGAGAATTAAAGAAAATGGTAAGCTAAGCATTTATTGAGTTACACGGTACAGGGTCAGCTAATGTTGAAACAGTATCGATAATTTTGTTTAGATATATATCCCGTTATTTGCATCATTTTATGAGCGTATCCGATACGATACTTGAAAGGAAAACTTTTTTCTGGTTCAAATACAACATACCTGAAAGCCAATGATAAGACATCATGAAATAATGAAACGTCAGTATTAGAGAAAAAGAGCGAGGCATACATGATGGAAATGTGGGGACTTTCAAACATTCCATCTTTAGTCTTTATTTTTTCTAATACCTAGCAATCGATGGCGGCGTCTTACCAAACTGTTGTACCCTATGCTCCTTTTCAATTTTGGATTTTCAAAAAACCATCATAATGATTCTTAACTGAATAATGTATCTATTCAAATTAATCCAACAATACTTCAAATAATATGCTCAGAATGCTTTAAAAATACATTATAAAATCGGTTAACTAAGTGATTAAATGTATGTGGACTGATTGATATTTATCCAAATATATTGTCAAAGTGGTGATACTTGATTAAGGACAGATAATTGATGTGTGGCCATTTTGCATCACCGTTTAGTCAGTTTCTGGTATTGGGATATAGTAAGGTAGGTAATGTTCTTTGAACTTAAAATGTACCAATTGTTAACAAAAAGAACATCATATTGATCCGAAACTTTTGTGAGACTTTTAAACGTAAACAGGATAGAAAACTAAGGCCATTAGCTCTACAAGTTATGGCATCACACAGTACACATATTTACAATTAACCATCAAATCAAATTAATAACAATTGTATTCGTATTCTATTGTATAGATTATTGTTCATTTGTATAAAAGCCATCCAATCCAGTCAATGACATATACACGTGTTGTACCCATCGGCAATATAAGTATGTACAACTAGCAACAACATTACGCTGGGATGTGTTATAGTTGTTACTCTATGTTTACTTTCTTTTAGTTCTTTATTACAACCAAACAATTATTTTAATAATATTCAACACAGCCACGAAGTTGCCACTGCAAGACATTGAGTGAATAATATAAACAAATAACGTCACAATTCAAGCGTTCTGTAAGTTGTTTATGCGATCATTGTAATAATTATAAACAATACATACAAATTGCAAAATATTGAAAATAATCAAATATACATATAATGGTTCACCAACCATTCTTGTCAGCCGCAATTGAAATAAAGTCAAAGGACTATGTCATGTATATTTATCAGTCATCGCTTAGAACTGTGCTAGAATGACCTGAAATTACTCCTCATGCACCTTTACAAATAACTGACCTCGTCCAGATTTATTTTGCCATGGATGTGAAAAAAACTATAATGGAACCAGAGTACAGAAATGTAATATCCTATTATAATTGTTTGATTGAATATGGAAATTCGTTGATAATAACTCAGTTATTTGAGTACGACACACTTCGAGACGAATATTTTAAATTTCTTTCAGACACAATTATGCTTGAACTCACACGCTCATTTGATTAATTAAAGAATTATTTTGCGAGTATTATGCAGTATTATTCTGATGACCAAAAGCAAGAAATTATAGAAACAATTCAGAATGTGCAACAAATTGTGGACGATATCGAGTATATTAATCGATAATTTCGTGAATTTGTAATTCAATAAAACTATTATAAACGCTACGGAACAAGAAAACCATGTTATCTATTTTATTTATCAGTTATTTTAAACTAACCAAAAAGCAATTACAGACAATTTGTATACATCACATTCGAACCAATAAACTGAATATATCACTAAGCGATTTTATCACAAGGAACCTCTTAAGGACAGGTGAACTAAGCAACGGTACGGACCAGGGTGCGGTATCTGGGCACAACTTTGAAAAACCTTTGACGTGTCGCTTAACGGCCCCGGATATTTCCGGCAGAGGCCCATATGTTGTCGCTTGGCCACCAAACCTCACGGACTGGACCGGGGGCGGTCTTCTGGGTGTGACAGTGAAAAACCCTTGACCGTGTCGCTTAACGGCCCAGGATATTTCCTGCAAGGACCCACTAGTCATCATCTAGTTGACCAAACCACACACCTGAACTCAAATTGAGGAAAACCTTAGCAAACAAAAATAAGCCACACTAACCTGAGTACAAAAAACATCATAATGGTCATAAATAGTTACATCAAATGATAGAATACAATCAAAAAGCATAAAAATAGGCAGTAGGAAAAATCAACACAAAACCAAAAGCTAACTCCCTACTCACCACTTTCTGCCTCTAATCTGTCACTTCTTAACCTCTCTCAGCAATATAAATAAAGTATACAGTGCAAAACCACACATCCAACGATAATTAGGATAAATAAAAGTACCACAAATCAGTGAACCGAGACCGGTACACATAAACTAGATAGGAACATAGGAAGTGACCCCAAATTAGATATATAAGGTAGTCTAAAACACCCAAAGACTATCAGGCCCAGCGGCACAAGGCCGCACTTACATCTAAAAATCAGAAAGTAATTACGATAAGACCCCAAACCTAGAAAATATAAGGTAGTCACAAACCCAAGACTATCAGGTCCAGCGGCACAAGGCTGCAACTATAACCAAACGTAGAAAAATTAAGTCACTAATAGGGCCCCAAATAGCAACTATAAGGTGACCCAAGCCCAAGGTCATCAGACACTGCAACACAATGTTGCACATAACAGATTAGAACCAACAAACTCAAATAATTCTCACACATAACACCAAATGTCAAAGAACGTCACAAAAAGCACTGTATACTTAAAATTACTCTAGATAAAAAGCACAGAGTATATAAATAGGGGATACACCCAGAAAAGCAGCCTACCAAGCCTGGCCCTTCGCCTCGCCCTCTACCTACTCCGCCTGCTCCAGCAACTACACGTGCTTAGCACGTCCAATAACAACCAAAAAACACCGGATGGCATGAATATGAGTGTGTGCTGGAACTATTCCCACTCATATATATACTCACAGGCCCTACAATCACACCGCAGTAGCTCAATAGTTACTCAGATGTGACGGCCTAATTAAATAGTGTTCCCTGAACACATAAACGCCTGCAGGGTGGTGGCACCATACCCACCCTCAGGATAATTAAATAACCGTCCATTGACGGATAAAACAGTGATAAGAGCCCTCGGGACGAATCACTTAAAGCAAATTATTCAATTCAATTCAGCGATTTTATCAATGATATCTTTCCTCGAAAACTCGCCGCATCGAGTAAAAGACACACTCAACGGATATTATCCTCAAATTCAATAATGATCCATTTGGAGGTTGCAGACAAATGTCACCAAGAAATGTAAATCTAACTTCGGCGATCGCAGTCAATCTTGTTTGTGATGCAGTTGATGTAATTCTCAGACAAACACAGAAATATAAAATCAGGCACAGCAGGGATATATTGTGCATACTTTCACTCCTCGACTATTTCCTGGACGTTAGATCGTAATAGATCCGTTTACCCAGTATATATCCGATGCCATAATTCACTACTAATTAAAATGAATTTCAAACTTACGGACCAGTACTCTAATCTGATTGATAAATTACAAATAAATCGTTATATAACATCTTAAACGCAGAATTTTACAGATAAATATATCAATCATGGGGTAAATGTATCAATAAAATTCAAATTATTCAGGAAAATTCTGTGTGGGTGTTATCGCGGCTTAAAAAAGGCAGTGAGAATGGATCAATGTTTGTAGAAGCGGTGAATTTAGGGGTGAATACGGGTAGTTGAAACCATTTGTTTTTGCACCGTCTTGGTTTTCCTACATTAGTTAACTCTATGGTTATATAATCTAGAACAACGAGTCAGATATTCTCCTACAAATTCCTTTCAATGTCGACAGTAACAAGATAAGAAATTGAGTTGAATTGGCCAAAGGCATCGGAGCTACAATGAGAGATTATCAGGCTTAGAACAACCCCACATAAAATGCCCAAACCGTAAAAACAATAAAATAATACGTATTATACTAATATAAATATAAATGAAAAGGAGCTCAAAAAATTGTATTAATAATAATAATGCTCAAGCGTGAACTAACGCAGTAACAATATTTCTACGAGATGGAACTGAAAGATTTTACCCACATAATTCTGGGCAAAACATGCTTGATATTAGTTTCGAATTAATTAAATCGATCCTATTTCAGCATAGTTATTTAAGATTTCCGATGATAAAAAAGTTGATCACTTTGTAAGACCTAACGGCGAAAAATATTGTACACAATCTCTTCATGTAGAAATGAGAAAAGTTGCAACAGAGAACAACGAGTAATTACTAAGAAATTGTTTTACAGTTATGTAAGTTTCAGCCCACCTTGCAAGAAAGATAAATCTGTGGAAGCCAATATGATTTGAATTGTTCGAGGATGTTCAAGCTAGTTGCTGTGAATAACGATACGGTGGATTAATTGTGTACTAAATATTATTATATAGATGTTATTAGGTTGATAGGCTTGCGTATTATCCTCGATGTTTTCTTGCGTATGGAAAGTATGCTTAAGATCATAAACGATTTAGAGATTCGACGCAAGAAATGACACGATTTGTGATAAATGGACCACTACCCGATTTTGATCTGACCGGATTCGTTTGTGTAACATCTATCGAGTTTACTAAAGAACTTGATCCGATTTGATATGTTAGACATGGTTGACGGTTCTCTGAACAAATATTGGACACCAATAGTGTTATTACGGTATATGATATTTTGGAAATTTCTGATATCGCTGATTGTCGGTGATTCATTTATATTATATAAAAAACAGACTTTGGTTTGGTTACCTGAAGATGTTAGTCTTGATAAAATTATTAACGATTACAAGGAAACATTTCCTAATCTCGTTGAAGACTATATAATTGTTAACCAATCTAAGGAGATCTTTATGCGTACATGCCTAGTCAGTGATAAAAACGAAAAGGATCTAGGTAAACGAACAATCGGTAAATTTAATCGGGGAGGGGCATAGACATTATTCACCAATCATTCTAGATGACGCTTAATACAACTTTATCATCGCGGATTCAACAACGAAATGTATATTTGTCAGTTGAGAAAATGCTTACTTGTCTAACGGAAGCGGGTTTGGTACAATTGCTGGCTATATCGATGGCGAATCTCATCAGTATACCATCTAAGATCATCTATGATGGATATGTTTCAATAAACTTGTTATCGCTGATAAATATATTCCATAGCACCGCAGTTAGAGATGCAAATATGCATTTTGTATCAATAACAAATATATACAAGCAATGTCTCATTTTACAAACTCTGATGCGCCATGGGGATCATGGAGAATAAAACATGAACTGTTATATAATTATTATAAACCCGGAGATGTTTAAGTTGAATATACTTACCTGAACAATAACTAAATATAAGTATTATCATCAGCATCTTCGTTATTTGATCCAGTATGTAGACATAAGACAAGTTACTTAAACGCGTGCATCGGGTCTAGTAACACAAAACGGGTGATCTAATTATTTAGATAGAATTCAGATACGATTGTGCTAACATTCGCACACAGACGCAAAGAAGAAAGGAAAGAACGAGGTGTAAAAGCGTGTACCTATCATAGTTTCTATAGGCATAAAGGCGACGCATATATTCAGTGATAATGTGTGGCAATCAAGGTCAACCACCACCATTTATATATAGTTTGTCTCGACATGATTGGCTAATGAATTTCAATTAATTGTTATGAAGAAATGTATAATGATCATATAGCACTTGATCCATATTTAACAGTTCAAGAAATTAATCAGATTGCAGTCATAAACAATTCAATGCCTAATAGTGCGTGCAATTATTTCAAAATCTTCTATACATGATTTGTGGGGAGCGTGGATATTTGCAAGTAGAACGAAAGTGAGAGACGCACTGCAGCTACCATTATTTAAAGCGCATAAAGAAAACTTTCCATCGATACCCGTAGCATTATATTAGAGACCAAGTAATACACGAAAACATAATATTGAAATTGAAATTCCAGGAGTGTGAATAAAACATAATCTCGGGTTAAAATATGTTGTTCTAGTTTATATCAGTACTGTAGGGGTTTCGTAAGTGGATAAATCGCCCTGGACGCTAGTTCACGCAATGACGATACACTCATCTCAGGTGTTAATCATCTTTAATACACTTGTTTGGATCGTCATGCTCTCATCGAGTAATTAAATTTAGTCTATCTCGCATTGACACGAGTTTGAAGAATATCTCAACTTCGGAGAGTTATTTGAAAAAGTTTACTAACACCAGCAACGAAATTGTTAGCAATGAAATAGTAAGAAACAACCTCTCTGCTTATAAACAAAGTGACAAAACTTACTAGGGAATTTGATATTGATGCTCAATTAATAATGATATTGAAACAACAGCAGAATAATAACAGTGCGAGCTGTAATGATATAATGTTATCGCAGTATTCGGATGCTGGGTATTAAAGTTTGCATACCATCTAAATATAATTTGCTTTGCATTTCTGCACATCCTTTAAAACAAATATATATATATATATATATATATATATATATATATATATATATATATATATATATCTATATATATATATATAACATATTAATTAAAACAAACCACCGCTTTAAATACGTTGTACTAAGAATACCACCTTTTTAAAACTAATTTAAAATTTATGATGCACTTGGTATCATTGGCGCGTATATTTATTTAGCAAGTCCAGCCTGGTTAAAGCACGTCATCCTGTTGTACCTATAAGCAATAACTGCAAGTAGAGTTCCATAGTAGTTAAGCCGAATTAATTGTCTTATTATTTTTTTTTCCTTCGATTCAAAATCTACAGACAGATGTTTCATCAGGTCCTTTTATCTAACACTGCAATACACAGAGTAATTAATTTAACATGATTACTCATCATTGTCTGTGCGATCGCTGCAACCATTACAGAATGCTGGAATTTACAATAAAATTCAAGATTTCTGTACCCAAATTTTTTTTTAAACAAAATTACGTATAACAAAAAGTCATATTTATGACAGTATGCAAATGTATTTATACAAAGATACATAACGAATTTGCTCATATTTGGATTTACGTAATCGTGTGTTTGGAAATTTAGAGATTTTTTTCTCACCACAGGACACTCCAGTTAAGATGTCAGCGGACATGTTAATTGTTCAAAAAGGGGTGGCAAACAAATAGAGAGGGATTAAATCCTTGAGTAATCTATCTAAATTTAATTTTATCTGATCTTGCGTTGTCATTTGTTAAACGTATATACAGCTATCATTAAAAACAAAATATTAATCTACGTTATATTCGTTATACCTTCGCATCTAAATATCGTCAATAAATCAACCTTTGTTTTACTGGTGTGCATGAATGTGCCTGTGGTCAAAATTAAAATTATCAATATTCTTTATTTAACCAACCGCATATAATAATAATAATAATAATAATAATAATAATAATAATAATAATAATAATAATAATGATGATCATAATAGTTATAATACTAAAACTTATACTACTACTAATACTAATAATTCATAAGTATATGTATCTGAAGTGGTGGATGCAATATTGCAGAAACGTTTCAGATAGACCAAAAATCGACCATAACTATCTACCAACACAGTAACTAAGGCAGAACTTGTGGAACACAGCCCTTCTTATAACCTATTGCCCTTCTTATAATTGCTACCCTTTTTAAAGCCTATTGCTCTTCTTATAATATATTCAGTAATATACACAATATAATATTCATGTTACAATGATCGTACCAATCCAAAGCAAAATCTATAGTTGCCTACAATACATCTGTTTCTTTACTGTTGTTTAAAATGAATGGCTTCAAAGGTCATAATTCTAGAAAAAAAAAGTAATTGCTTTGCCTCACGTCAAGTGATTCAGGTATGGCTTTAGTTCACGTTAATGTGTCTTACTCTGAGACAGATATAAAACAAACATGTCACCTATTTTGGAACAAAGTCAATAACAAGACACAATGTTCCAATTCAGGTTATTGTCAAAAATATTGTAATTCATTACAATAGTTTAAATCGAACATAAAGAAAATAATGTAAATCTACAAAACATATTATACTGGGAGATTATAAGGACAATTTGTTATTTTCTTTTCTTTTTTGAATTATAAACTCTACAGAGAATATGAATTAATATATTGCCTTCTCAATATAATTTTTTTCTAATTCGCTCAGAAGGTATTTCCGTACGATGGATAAGAACTTTTCCATATACATATGCATACCATTTGATGATAATTCTTTTAATTATATGTAATCCTTCCTTTGTATCTTGCATATGATTGCAGCAAGGATCACAAGATAAAATAAATAGGGATATTTATAGATATATATATATGGGCGAAGGATGGGTTTGGATAGCGGCACAACGACACACGCAGAAAACTTTAAATAAAGGGTTATGGGAATAATATCGTACGGACATATATTAATCAATGTCAAATTTCTGAAGTTAACTTTACCTTGCACATAAATTGTTGACACTTTTTGAAGTCGTCTACCACATTAGACACGTAACCATGAATTACAAGCATGCCTTAATTCCATTTCAGACATTAAGCTAAAATGATCTGCACTAAACCTGAGATAGTAATAGGATTATGTTTGTTTTTTCACATGAGTTATTACATCATGGCGTTACTCAATATGATTCGATTGGATAGGTATAGTCCGAAACGGAAAGTTGAAAGGAACTAGCTTTCACCTGAAGAAATACATGTAAGTCAAGCATATATTTAAGCTATATTAGAATGGTAGATCTGGTCAGTATGCACGTAGACTCAAGCTAGTGTTGGAGTGAGCAATGGAAAAAGGTGCATTACTTCTTGTCGTCTGTCTTGCGATGTATGTTCGGTCAGGTATGCGTCTCATTTTCCTTCATTCTATATAGTTCTGTTTAGCTCCAAACGGTGAGAAGTATTTCGCATATCCGATTTAACGTATTTAAAATTTGCATTTAGCACTGAGGTTATACGCGTGGATGAGAAGACTAAACTACAAATACGTTTGCCTATAATTCCAAAAAATAGCAAATTAGTATAGGTTCGATCGTGCATTCAAAAGCACGTGGACATATCACTGATACTACCAGAACACTGTTTCACAAAACAGCGCAAAGCAAAGATATACTTACAATTTACAGTACGACATTCGTACCTAAATTTGGATGATTAATGTCTAAGAAAGATATGTTTTTCACCGAAAGATTTCTTTTTATTGTTTTTTATAACTTTAAGGATGGTCCAAGCGAACCAGTATAACGTTTTTATAACGTTCGTTGGAATCGAGCGAGAGACATAAAGTTTTACTTAAAACTTCACCCTGAAATACTAATAATACCGTATAGTATGTCTTTTCAACAAAGGTACTTTAAACATATTCATTAACATTATTTGTATAAATTCTACTAATGAAACATTGACTGATTAATGGGTAAACATGAATATTACGTCAATAATCATGGCAGGTAATGTACACATTGATATACTGTCTGTCAGATTAATGAAGTGCAGAAAGAAAACATTTCATCTGCGTGTCACTTATGATCATGTAACTATTTTCTATCTTGTTTAAAAACGAATATTTTATCATTACAATGATCCCTCAACTGAACTAATATTGTGATTAAAACCTTTCCTGATCCTAGTTATGTATAGATACACTGTTAGTGTAACAGAATTGTTACCGAGAGGAGGGTGGATTAAATAAACAATACAAACACAATTTGTGAAAGAAAATATAAATTTATGTAATAAATTGTAAATGAAAAAAATACAGATGTAACAACACAATAATTCATGCACTCAACCCACAATTACACTCACAACCATTCACAATACATGAATAAATTAAATAACAATACAAAAGGAATCACAAATGTAAAGGGATCTCTTGGATTATACACAGATCCAAGAATCCTTTACGAAAGTTAAATAAATGCAAGTATGATTCACGAAAAAAATAAACACAAACGACAAACTATCTATCGCACGATGGATTGCGATAACTAGCACGATCATATACTTGTATTGAATCAAGTTGCTAGCTTTTATTGATATCTATGTGATCACTTGAAATATTATTGCGATCTGACATAAGCATGCAAATACAACAATGTATTAAATTATATCACAATTTCAATACACCTATGTGTCTCCCCTGTATAACCGCACGATTCAGCAACAGTTGAATCGTCTCCCAGTTTCCCCGAGAACCGAGGGTTGACCAATACTATTATCGGACGTTTCCCTACACGGATCCACCACAGTTATACGTTCAGACAGCATACAACATCTACCCGAACCAACGGTTCCTCACTCCCCTAGATGTCAACCCGGACGTTTTACAACTCTAAGACAGCTCCGACACTCGGACTTCTAGCTTTCCGGATATTTACATGTTACACAGATGTTGACGAACAGACAGTTCGACACACAGACAGATACTTCAATTCCGTTTGCACAAATTAACGGCACAAGCACATTCAGATATTTATACAGAGATGTTCCAGAACAAACAATAGATGTCCCACAACAAATCAAACGATATCAAAGACGTTTATCAAAAGATGGTATCAGATGTGTTTAACAGCTACGGTATCAACGATGTTATTAGCAGCTACGGTATCAACGATGTTATTAGCAGCTACGGTACCAGAAACAATGTAACAACTATGTTAGCAGCTACGGTATCAGAGACGGTATCAACGATGTTATTAGATGCGCTATCAGTGATGTACTTCTACGGTATCAACGACGGAATCAGCTATAATAAACAAAACCAGACTAATAATAGTTGTCTCAAAAATAATCTAAGCCGTAGATTACGATATTGTATTTAAAGTCTAAAAGTGACTAGTAATTCCAAATATTCCACGTTCATTGCAATAAAGGCATCATTATACGAAATGATAATCTGAATAAAATTCACAATAAAACGAAATGTAAATTTAACACTCACCCCTTTGGCTGGAGATTTGCAAGACGAGGTTATCTATCCTTTGATTAGATATTTGGGTTCCCGTAAAAAAATTATGATAAATACTTCGCCTTATATACTCTCAATAGGTGAACATAAATCACATCGAGCTTGCCGCGCCCCACGTAAAACGAGTATTTCGGATTTCATGTAAATTACAAATTGGCACATGCAAATCGTTACACGCCACTTAATCACCCCAGGTAATGCGTGTACGACGAAATCAAGAAAAATGGTGAGTTTCGTTTGTAATTGAAGAACAACAAAAATCAGTTCAAATTTTCGCCTAATTCTGTGACAATACCTCCCCCCTAAGAATAAAAATGTACACATTTTTAAAACTAACACAGAATAGAAGAAAAATAACTATTGATGATATCTTACAACATTTACACTGGTTATACTACAAACTGGATTTTATTACTGGGCAAATTCATACAAATTTCCCATCATGCCCTACTCAAGTAGTCTGCGCCTATATTTTCAACTCCCCTTATTGACATTGTCGCTCTGTCTCTTGATATACAACTTGAGCATGTTCGCATGGAATGTTTTTACATTACCGTCCATGTCAATTTTATAGTCCATGTCACCTTTTACTTCTTTAACTTCATATGGACCTTTCCACTGGACTAATAACTTATTCGAACTCGTTGGAAGAAGCAATAGCACCTGATCTCCCACAAGAAATTTCCTATTACGCGCTCTGCGGTTGTAATACTTGGCATATCTGCGCCCCGATTTAATCAATTCGTCACGTGCCATCTGGCATGTACTCTCAAGTTTGTTTCTTAGATCTAACACGTACTGGTAAGTCGTTTTTATTTCCTCGTTCGCGACATCACCAGTCCATAGTTCGCGTAGTATCCGCATCGGGCCTCGAACTGCTCTACCATACAACAGTTCAAAGGGCGAGAACCCTAAACTTTCCTGCGGTACTTCACGATACGCGAACAGAACAGCGTTTAAATAACGGTCCCAGTCTTGCGGACGTTCCGCGCACATCTTCCGTAGCATGCTTTTCAGGGTACCATTAAACTTCTCTACCAGTCCATTGCACATCGGATGGTATGGGGTAGTGTTTAGCTGTTTGATGGATAACAGCCTACTTATTTCACCCATGAGGTCAGAGGTGAATTGGGCACCACAATCAGTGAGGATTTCCTCTGGCACCCCTACCCTACTGAAGATATCAACTAATGCTTCAGCTACCCTTTCCGTTTCAATAGTTGGTAACGCTACGGCTTCGGGGTATCTGGTTGCGTAGTCAACCAGAGTAAGTATGTACCGATTCTTTCTTTCGGTAACTGGGTGTATTGGTCCTACAATATCTACTGCCACTCTTTTAAACGGTGTATCTATTAATGGCATTTGTCCTAAGGGCACCCTTGTGACCCTTCCCTTACAAACGGTTTTCTGACATACGTCGCACGACCTACAGAACCGTGTGACATCGCCATTAACACCGGGCCAGTAGAATTCAGCGACTACCCTGCTAGTGGTCTTAGCCTTACCTAGGTGTCCTGCCATGCTTGACTCATGCGCCACCCTAAGTACTTGAGATCTATATCTCTGGGGTACGACCACTTGCCAATACTTCTTACCCTCCCGAGCGCTAAACTCCCTATGAATTAATCCGTTCTTGCGTACGAATCTAGAGCTACCCCCACGCTTGCAATGTTTAATCGCGCCGGACGTGATTTTCTCAACAATTGTTCTGATGGATTCATCACGATCTTGCTCTTGTTTGAAATCATCACGGGAAATTCCTGAGATCGATTCAGGGACTATTAATTTATGAAACGCGGTTTTCTCTCGCCGTGTTTGCGCTCGCGTTTCGACTGCCTGAGCCAAAGGTATTTTAAAATCGGCCATGGTTGGAAGACGGGAACCTTCAACATTACCGATCGTCAGATCGTAAATAGGATTGTCCATACAAAGGGCATCAACAGTTCCCGTTAAGAAAGGTGTTTTTACTGTGATCCTTGCTACGGGAATGCGACCCATCGTCTGATCAAGTAACATACATGGTGATTCCCACCCGAGCATTTGGTTATCCTGCACGAGACTACGTTTGATCACTACGCCCGTACAACCAGTATCACGCAATACCACGACTTCTCGACCGTTGACAAACCCTCTCGCGGTTGGTACGCGCGCTTCAGGAAATATACACGTGCCAAGTGAATGAATACAAGGTTCTACATGTACGTTGTTATCGGATATACCTTTACTTTGTATAGCCACTGCTACCTTATGTATAAGTGCCTTTCTTTTAGGACAGTCTTTTTGAACATGACCCAATGCATTACACAAGAAACACCGCACACGCTGAAAAACTGGATTCCCAACTGACCTTTTTACCTCAGCTGATTTTACAGGCTCCCTAGGCATAGGTCTTACAGACTGGTTTCCAGACTTAAAATCTTTTAAAACCACGTTCTGGGTTCCCCCATGAGCTTCGGCAAATAAATCGGCTTGCTTAGCCATATCTTTTACGTTCGTGAAGACTTTCTCCTTCAGAAATTGATCTAATTCTCGCCCAACTGTATTAAATAATTGATCTCTGAGCAAGAAATCAGTCAACCCTTCAAACGTTTTCACCGCTTTGCCGCATTCAATCCACCGCTCAAAATAGTTCGCAATTCTGACGGTGAACTGACCAAAGGTTTCTCCTTTATCGGGCTTGCTATACCTGAACTTTTTTCGAAAACCTTGTTCATTGAGCTCGTACCTTTTGAG
Organism: Unio delphinus; assembly: GCA_029339505.1. Taxonomy (NCBI): domain Eukaryota; kingdom Metazoa; phylum Mollusca; class Bivalvia; order Unionida; family Unionidae; genus Unio; species Unio delphinus. The sequence goes on from JAQISU010000147.1 coordinate 3,881,692, forward strand.
AAGTGCTTCCTTTAGGACGTCGTACTTAAACACATCGTCCCTAGGAAGTCGCGAGTATACATCCAGTGCTTTACCTTTTAATAAAGCACTCAGATGCAGCGCCCAGTCATTTTGACTCCACTTCTGGTTTTCGGCATACCGCTCAAACCGATGAAGATAACTATCTATGTTATCTTTTTCATCGTCAAAGGGAGGTAATTTGGGGCCCCTTAATTTGCTAAAGGCAGAATCGTGTTCTCTTCCAGATGTCGCTAATTCTACCTTACGCTCATGATCCCGTTGTTTTGCTTTCTCATCTAACTCTATTCGCTTTTGCTCCGCTTCCATTTCCCATCCTATCCTATCCTTTTCGGCCTGCTTCTCTAATTCTATCTTTTCCCTCTCAAATTCTATCTTTTCCCTTTCGGCCTGCTTCTCTAATTCTATCTTTTCCCTTTCGAAGGCCCATTTCCTATCTTCGGATTCCCTTTCTAATTCCCTTGCTCTTACCCTTTCGTCCCTTTCCCGGGCTTGTTCTTCTTGAATAAATTTCCTTAAGCTTTCACCTTCATATCCAAATTCTTTGCCTAAGGCAACCAAGTCCTTAAGGGATGACATGACATTTGTAATATGAATATAGATATATAACCAAACCAATACTTTAAACACGTTTATACTGGACACACGGACCTAGGTAAACTAAACAAAAATAAACTCCAACTAGAGTATTATCTTAACAGAAGGTCACGCTCAAATATAAACATTAAATGTATACCTTCACAAAAATGATTGACAGTTCACTTAATCCAACGATCCCACTTCTGACACCATTGTAACAGAATTGTTACCGAGAGGAGGGTGGATTAAATAAACAATACAAACACAATTTGTGAAAGAAAATATAAATTTATGTAATAAATTGTAAATGAAAAAAATACAGATGTAACAACACAATAATTCATGCACTCAACCCACAATTACACTCACAACCATTCACAATACATGAATAAATTAAATAACAATACAAAAGGAATCACAAATGTAAAGGGATCTCTTGGATTATACACAGATCCAAGAATCCTTTACGAAAGTTAAATAAATGCAAGTATGATTCACGAAAAAAATAAACACAAACGACAAACTATCTATCGCACGATGGATTGCGATAACTAGCACGATCATATACTTGTATTGAATCAAGTTGCTAGCTTTTATTGATATCTATGTGATCACTTGAAATATTATTGCGATCTGACATAAGCATGCAAATACAACAATGTATTAAATTATATCACAATTTCAATACACCTATGTGTCTCCCCTGTATAACCGCACGATTCAGCAACAGTTGAATCGTCTCCCAGTTTCCCCGAGAACCGAGGGTTGACCAATACTATTATCGGACGTTTCCCTACACGGATCCACCACAGTTATACGTTCAGACAGCATACAACATCTACCCGAACCAACGGTTCCTCACTCCCCTAGATGTCAACCCGGACGTTTTACAACTCTAAGACAGCTCCGACACTCGGACTTCTAGCTTTCCGGATATTTACATGTTACACAGATGTTGACGAACAGACAGTTCGACACACAGACAGATACTTCAATTCCGTTTGCACAAATTAACGGCACAAGCACATTCAGATATTTATACAGAGATGTTCCAGAACAAACAATAGATGTCCCACAACAAATCAAACGATATCAAAGACGTTTATCAAAAGATGGTATCAGATGTGTTTAACAGCTACGGTATCAACGATGTTATTAGCAGCTACGGTATCAACGATGTTATTAGCAGCTACGGTACCAGAAACAATGTAACAACTATGTTAGCAGCTACGGTATCAGAGACGGTATCAACGATGTTATTAGATGCGCTATCAGTGATGTACTTCTACGGTATCAACGACGGAATCAGCTATAATAAACAAAACCAGACTAATAATAGTTGTCTCAAAAATAATCTAAGCCGTAGATTACGATATTGTATTTAAAGTCTAAAAGTGACTAGTAATTCCAAATATTCCACGTTCATTGCAATAAAGGCATCATTATACGAAATGATAATCTGAATAAAATTCACAATAAAACGAAATGTAAATTTAACACTCACCCCTTTGGCTGGAGATTTGCAAGACGAGGTTATCTATCCTTTGATTAGATATTTGGGTTCCCGTAAAAAAATTATGATAAATACTTCGCCTTATATACTCTCAATAGGTGAACATAAATCACATCGAGCTTGCCGCGCCCCACGTAAAACGAGTATTTCGGATTTCATGTAAATTACAAATTGGCACATGCAAATCGTTACACGCCACTTAATCACCCCAGGTAATGCGTGTACGACGAAATCAAGAAAAATGGTGAGTTTCGTTTGCAATTGAAGAACAACAAAAATCAGTTCAAATTTTCGCCTAATTCTGTGACAGTTAGTATAGCCAATAGTATGTTGTCCTTTTGACGCTATATTTGATTTGACCAAATATTAGGATAACAGTTTCAAAATTTACGAAGAGAATACTCACTCAAGTACACAAAAGCCTCTGTATTATCATTTCGCAGAAAATGACGAAATTACGCATCAACTAATAAACTCCAGTAATATTATTTTTCATGAATTACATTGTATAACAGCTTCTAATTCGAATTTGTAGTGGTTCACTAAAAACAATTGTTCCATCCCCTTTTCCTGCATATGTATCATTTGTTTACTTATGTACTGAATATATTTTAATATTTTAGTACAAGTCTATATACAGTTTTCTGCATAATTACATTATATTTTATTATATATCAGGACATTCAAACATTCTGAAACTCTATTTACATACTTTTTATTTAATATGTATTAGAGCCTAACGTTTGACATGTGATCTTTGTATGCTATTTTATCTTCACATGCACGGTTTTATAATGGTAATGTACTGCACGAAATGAACCAAAATAAATAGACATCATCAATCTAATATAGTTCCAACTCTAATATTACATCAAGAGAAAAACGCTGTTGGAATTGGAAAATTGAACTCATTAAGTTGTGACATAAATACGTTATTTCTATTTGCCAACCTCAAATTATATTTGCTGCATCGTTTAAAGAACATTTTATTCAAATAGTATCTGGTGGAAAATGCTATATACGTAACAAAATATACAACTATTCATAGAATTTTCAGAAAAAAAATATGTCATAGAAACGTCTTTGAGAGCATCAAACGAATTATACGTAACAAATTTAACACAGTTTAAATCTTTATCAATCAACTTAAAACAGTTTATAATCCGAGAAAACGAAGAATAATGTATGCATTGGCACGGAAATTGTTTTGTCGACAGTTGTATGTATACAAAAAATTATAGCCGGCGGGTAGTCTTTGATTTTATTATTAATTATCTTGATACTTTGCTTGTTTCTATACTTTGCATTTTATATCTCTTTATCCAGCACCTATTGAGTCGGAAACGGTGTGGGTGAAAGATGTGACTTCTAGTTTACAGAAAGACAAACGGAAACACAGTGATACTATCCTCCCTGATAATTTGACTTTCCAGCTAAGGAGCGGGTCACGATCTCTGACTTTAGACTTGAAGAGGAATCATGCAATCAATCCTAATGCTAACGTCTTTTTTGTGAGCAAATTGAATGACGGTCGATCCCATTTGGAGAAAGCACTAACTTCAGAAGAGAAGGTAAGAGGAACGTATTGAATACTCCGTTATATGATTTAAAAAATACTAGTCATCAAAACGAATCACAGTCAGTTTATTAATATTGAGTTTTAGTTTCTCAGCACACCAAATGTAAGCTTTATAAGTTCATTTTATTTGACAAACATGCGTTGCACCGCAATTAAAAAACACAAACACAATTTCTTTTAATTAAATAGCATCTAGATAAATGTATGTCTCGTGTACACTTTTAAAAAACTCGAATGCACAGACACATATTAAATTATAAATTCAACTTGAATTACACATGTCCATTTAGTTTCAGTCTCACATGAACTTACTAACTCCAATTTACTTCATAGTCGGTGTTTCAAAATAGCTACTTCAATATAAAAACACTGATAAGTTTCACTGAAGATGGAATCGACATGTTTATAAATCATTCTCATTGTAAATAACTGAATATATATGAGTTGAATTGGTTAATAGATGGCTACATGCTGGTTCGAAGGAAATGTTATTGAAAAAAACAAATGTTTCCTACAGATAGGTTTTTAATTTGAAATATAAATCATGATGTGATCAACACGTCTATTTTGGATGAAGACGACTGATACATGTTATGTAAAGCCTTCAAAACATTATCAAATACACACAGATACGCCACAAAACCTCTTGAGATATCAAGTCGTTGCTTTTATAATATTTATAATACAAATCGCTTCAACACGTGATGGCATATTGCAAAAGGAGATGATAACGGAACCAATGCATCAACAACGATTTCTTTTTTAATTTAGCTTATCATACTAGCCAATAAATTACTTTCGTTCAGTTTTCTCTAGTGTCTCTATAGCACGTGTCTTTTAAGCATCGTATCATATTTGCACGTCTGACAATATAAATATCATTCAGGAAGCGAATACATCATGATAGTTCAGTTCATCTTCATAATTTCTACTAATATAGTGTAATTGTTGTCCTTTAGCTTGTTATGCCCAGCATTTGGTTGCTAATCATCTTTGAATCACCTCTTAACAATAATTCGGATCAGTAATATACCCTATCAACAATTCGAAACTAGTCAGTTAAAAATGTCTGCAAATGGGGTACAGGTTTCCGCACCATATAAAATGATAATAAAGACGAGAACAAAAGACTGTAAAGTCCAATTTACCTTTTGGGTATGTCTCTATAAAATATCAATCTCTTCACTATTGTGGCAATTAGAAAATGTCACCAACAGGCTCTAGCGCTTTTTGAGTTTTTCATAGATGTTCTGGAAGTGATGTTTTATTTTTTAAAGGAAACCACAGCATATGCATTTTCCAGGCGTGCGCAATAAACAACAAAATATATGTCATTAAAGTATCCAATAAAGAATTCATATTATCATATGATAATTTATATTTAATGAGCGGTTTATCCTGTAATTTGATCAATGAAATGAATCGGTAGACATCAGAATGTTTTTTTTATTTATGGTATTGACCGATCTGGAAGAAACGCACATATAATGAACGCAATTCACGCAAACTAGAGGGTTAATCCACACGACGAAGAACGACTTCATAGAGACTCGATTTCAATGCGTTATTTGTACATGATCGTTCTGTGAATTGTTTATCCATCAGTTAAGTATATTTTTATTATTGTGCTCTTCTTTACTCTGTGTACAAATATGTAGTGTTAAAGAAACACAAAATGAGTGATTATTTACTACGTAAACATATTTTCTGGCGTGAAATGGAGAAGGTTGAGTGATTTCTGCGAATATAAGATTACTAAGATATTAGGATTTGCGGTCAACCTTCCGAAAGCAAACAAGGAGAATGTAAACTAATTTACAGTATACTGGTCAGGCTAATTTTAATAAATTTGATTCTGTGTTGTTATATTCTGTCCCTAATACACGCTTTGCTTGAGCCATTGTAACTAATATGCAAACAAAATACATAGGAGTGGATGCTTTTGTACGGACAAAATAATCTCATCTGTTAGACAAGTCATTCCTAATTTGCTAAAAGAATATATCTGCGGCTAAGTTCTTCCTTTGGTATCATCTACTTCCTTTCATAATTTAAAGCACTCGAGCAAAAGGTTATTTTTTTAGAAACTAGTTAAAACTTTCTTCCTCAATATAATACAAATCTAAATGCTTTAACATGGTGTGGAAAGTTGGCTTAATGCAGATAATTCCATAAAGTCGAGACGGTATTGAAATTGCTAAATGTTATTTCTCCGGAATAAATATGTAACTAATATAAAAAATGTAAATATATATATATATATGTGTGTGTGTGTGTGTGTATGTATATATGTATCTACACTTTCAGGTAAAGTCCAAACATATATTTAAAAAACATTACACTTTAAAGGAGTATTTTAGTAAATTTAGAAACTTTTGCATACTGGATTACCTAGTTCTTAAATAGAACAACCATTTAACACATTATTTCAAAACTAAAATAAATTACTAACATATATATTTTAGTATCAGCATAATCCATCTAACTTCGTAAACACCATTTACCCACCTACTCCATTAACCATTACTACATAACAAATGGTTTGCTACGAAAGTACATACATCATTACCTAACTACGTACTTAACAAAATATCCAGCTTCATGTATTTACATTACCGTCAATATTCTGATGTACATGTACCCCTTTTTGCATCAACAGGAGTTGGCCTACTATCAGGATAAGAGTAATGGAGCATACATGACCGTCAAATGCTTGAGAAGATCAGGTGGTGGGTGTGACAGAGTCATTGTAAGTATAATCTAAAACGAACGAGTTTAAAATATGAAGATATCATTCCTCTGTAGCTGAAAATCTAGAATCATATGTTCAACTAGTATCTCTACAAGAACGACAAAATGTCAGGCACTTGCCATACCATTAATGACGGTACGATACCTCTACATGGTCTATGCCAAAAACAGCAATAGACATTGCGTATTTTAGATCAACGTGGTGGTAAGAAGTATACTCCATCATTATCTAAAATAAATCCCAAGACGTTCTTCATAACAAACTTAGTAAACTTTTGGACGTCATCTACCGGAAATTGTCGATCCAAGCACAAAAGACAAACGTTTTGGTTAGTCGTATAACTAAACTATTGATAAAAGCTAGACAAATGAGCTTTGAACGCATGACATGTTATGTTCTTTTTTGTTGTGGTCAGCTATTTAATCGATGTGATTGTTTCCCTGGTGATACAAATGTGCTTCGATACCATTTTTGAGCAAGGATATTTACTAGAGGTAATACGGAATTCAAAACAAAAATACGATGATCTGCGATTCAGCAAAATAATGTTGGCACATCATAACAACGTTAACTTTGTATATATGGCATCGCCTTTCATCTTGAATTGCATCGGAATTTGAACATAAATGAACTTAGAACGTTTGATTGAAGTATCATTTTCCGCCGAAATGTTCAGCTTGAGAGAATATTTTCTTGATACCTGGTGTATTTTTGGTAAAGAAACATATATTATATATTCCAAATAGCATTTAACAATAGCTGACATAACAAGTTATCACATCCTCAAACAATTGCAAAATATACATATACCTTTGGTTGTTATGTGCAATAATAATGCAGACCTATTTATCTTTTATAATATTTCAAACATTAAGTGACGTGCGAAACTAAAAATACATTTAATACTGTATAACACACAACATTTGAATTTAGTTTTACATAACATTTCAGTACGGTTGAGACTATGACATTTTTAACAACAGATTTCTAGCAAACATGCATAGCATTGCGATGCAGCCTTTTAGTTGTTGAGGCGTATAATTAACTTGTTCTGGAAGCACTCAAGTCTATAAATGACCTTGTTGAAAATCAGTTAACATGTCAAATGTTTTAGTTAGTTATTATTATATAGTTTCCATCTGTTTTCTCACGACATCCTCTCGTTAACTTGATAGTGATCATACCTTTTTTTAATTCTCTATGTTGTTTGTGTATTATTTAAATTCAGGAAATAGTCGCATGTTAACAAACAAGGACGTGTTCAAGAGCTTGAATGTTGTTTGTTGAGGATTGAAAGCTAGCAATTGATAACGTCTTGTTATCACTACTTGTAGGTATTCAATTTAATCACACTTCCTTACAATAGCTCTCATTGACAATTTAATGTTTGTTACAAACATAGGTCTACGCATGGACTAATTTCATTAATTCTTGGTCTTTAAGTAGAAGATATATTACTTTCACCTTCACCTTGCATTCATCATGATTTCTTGTTTTTTCAAGTTTTATATAATTTCGCCATACTTTAACTGTTTAGCCATAGAACATGTGTAACAGGAAAACATCATAAGTTAACACTTCCAAATGGAACGTTCGTATTATGAAAATAGCATCTTGTGATGGTCCCGATTCCGTGCAAGAGTTTGAGTGATTTTGAGTAAATCATTCAAATGCGATCCGTTCGGTATTACTCAAATAACTAATATCTTACATCAACATATGACTGTTTTTGTTTTAGCCGTGAAAGCCGCTAACATCTGAATTCATTTTCAGCAATTAGAATATTTATTAAAGATGCCGCGGCTATATTTTCTTACTAGTGTCACGAATATTTGATTTGATATATATAGATCTAACTCGGGACCTTGATTCACGTTTACTGGAAACCAGGTAGATAGGATTTATTATAATTTTGGACTGATTGATTTTTTTTGTCAAGGTCAAGATGTCACTAGTGATCTAAGCAGTAAGCAATATTTTCGTTTTCTTTTGAAATTAATGGTTAATGTTAGAGTCATGTTAAGAGTACGTGATATGTACAATCACGTGACTCCCCACTTCATGATTTCAAAATTAGGGGACTTTTGAATACTGCGTATTTTAATACGACATCATTGTTGTTTTAGTGTGCTTTTATATCTGACGTTCATTCTTTTTATTTTGTTCCACTAAGTGTTTGACTCCATGTTAATATTTCAGTTGACGTTGATCAATTCATATCTTTTGAATTATTATACGTGTTCATAGGTAATTCTTGGACAAAGACAGTATAGCAAAATATTATTCCAATGTCATACAAAAGAGTGTTAACTGGTGTGCTTCTGTAGAATAAGGAACGAACTTGAGTATATTAGAACTTGAATTACTAGGCGTTTTATATCTTTGTTCGAAAAAATATTCTTGGTTTTGTCGCTGTTATATTTATATTATTAAATTTTTAATTCTATTAACCCTATTACAATCTTGAATAGGGATATAAATCTTTTTTTCATGTTACATTAGAGCCTAAACACGTAACAAAGAAGTGAGTACCTCGATCGTGAGATTTTAATTTTGACTAAAATACTTCCGTAAACTTCGTGTTACTTTAAATCATGATTCCTCACGTTTTTGCTTTTCTAAATGTGATTGTAAAAATGTGTTGCTTTAATGTTTTCAAACCTGTGAATCTTTTTTTCACATTCTATCCAGGAAACCTTTTAAGTTAATCTTAGCCAAATAAGATGTACACATATTTGGTTTAGTATTTTGTAGAAAAAGGTGATTGAATTAAAGTTTTTGCACCGATTCAAAAACAACATCATTAAAATTAAAAAACAAAATGAAAAGAGAGTCGAGGAAGACGTAACTTCGGAACAAAAGAAAAAAACAGATACAAATACAGTTACATCAAAACCAATTGCAGTTATAATTTGAAAACAGGAGAGAAAAAGACAGGAAAAATGTAACTAAACACATGCAGTTACAGAAAAAAACAAATTTAAATACAATTTGAGAATGCAAAACCTGAAAGACAAACGGAATTATGAAATAAATACAGTTAGAGAATACGTAAACACATTTATAATTGGAGAAAGAGGAGTCACTGTGACAGACAGATGCAAATTTTAAGAGAGAAGGAAGAGTTGTACTATCAATATATAATGAACGAAATATAACTGGCAAATTAAATCGTATTCATCCTTCAGATCCAAATTTAAGTTTTGATCTTGTAGATATCATTAGGTTCGTTTTAGAGAAAAAGAAGTAGAGAAATATTTTACTGGTTTTGAGAAGACGAACTCATGTAAATTTAGCTAAAGACAAAATGCAGTTAATTGATAGATGATGCTTAGACAAGAACGTTGAAACAGATTACCAAACTACTTGTAGTATCGGAACCCATGATGAACCGTGTCCAAAGTAACATTAAGATTATCGTGACGAGCACAAGAGTGAAACCTTGGAAAATATAGCTCGTTCCGCTGATGAGAACTCAAATAACCCATAATATTCCTTTCGTAAATGGGACAACGACTCAGCATGCTTTTGGCAAAAAAGTAGTGAAGCCTAATACAAGCCTTCTATAACTCAAACTGTCACAACTTTAAAAACCTCTTCCTATTATAGTTCCAAAGTTAAATGTAATGTTGCCACATACTGTAGATCTTGGTATGCTTGTAAAATGGTAGGAAACCCAAAGCTCATCTACAACTTATTCCTGCATTTGATGAACCATTTAGCAGAATTATAATAGATTGCGTTGGTTCTTTACATAAGACCAAGTCAGATAACTAGTATAATATGTGCTTACCATTATCTGTGCGTCATCAAGGTTTCAGAGGCATTTAATTTGAGGAAAGTTTGATCTAAAATCTTATGATTCAAAAGTGTATTATTTCAGACCAAGGTCCAGCAAGCAAACTACATAGCTAAATTGGATTATCCCCAACTCAAAATATCACAGCTATCTTTAACCTGAATTTGTTACATATAACATTCTAATATTTCATGTTCTGAATTTTGACCAGCAGAACTATATTAGAATGAAGAATTCTACAATCATTTTTAGTCTAAATATTAAGATATAAACATTAATAATTGATAATAGACATTACAAATCAAGAAATTTCTGATAACCATATCAAGATTATTCTAATCCAACTGTAACCGATATTTCTCACTTTGCACTCAGTTAGACTTATTCTCATTTAGTGAAATGTTTCTACTGTTGTACTATGATTCATGTTTTTTTTTTCTTTCAAATTTGCATTGCTCTCGCTTTCATTCACATTTGAAGATCAATATAATGGTATATTATTTGTAAACATATCCATTTTGCAAACTTTAATATTAATTGATAGGCCGTTGATGATTATTAATTAGAACAATGGATATAATTCTGAATTTTGTCGAACACCAGTTAAAATAACAATATAATAAATATTTCCTCCTTTTAGAACCTGCTCCCTCGATAAGACAACTTTTTTATAAAATTGTGATCAAAATCAAAGAACAGGTACTGTAATTTTGGAGATTTAAATTGCTATTCTCAAAGTCAGTACTATTCGTTTAGATCAGCATCAACAAACGTGACATGTTTTATATATCTATCGAACTAATCAAGTGAGTATTTAGTACTTTTTACTGCTTTATGTCGTATAATTACCTTTAAGTCTGAAAAAGCAGTTTAAAGATAATTATTAGCCTTCGTAGCTTGGTGTGTTTTAGTCTTGGCAAATTACTGGTGCTGAACATTTTAACAACTCTGTTCTTGTTCCCTCTAGTCATTTATTATTAGTGCCAATCAGGCAAATTAAAGTTGCCAATACATCTGCAGCTGCGATATATCTAATTGGTAAACAGGGTTTAATGTTAAATAACTGTAATATGCATGTCTTTATCAGATTTCAGAAATATTATTTTCATTTTCCTAAAAAAAGACTTATCCTACATTGCTCAATATCCATCATTGTTGTAACCACTTTAAATCCTTCTTGTAGCTAAGTGAAGCGTTAGAAGCTTCATAGTATCAAATTTAAACGCTTCATATTATGATTAATTTAAATATTTTCTCTCCTCTTACATTGTTTACTTCCTCGTTTCTTTATAATTTCAACGCTCGAATGACTAAGTCAGTAACTTTGTTAGCCACTTGATAAGTATGTTTTATTGTTTCGATAACTTTTAAAGTCCACCAATTGCAGGTTTCGTTTCATATATGTTAGCCATGTGGTGCATTTATGTTAATTTGCTTATTAGTTTCTTGATTGAGCATTCAAATAGTAATTTATTTATTAATTTATATTTTGCTAATTTACTTTTTGTTTATTTCACTTTTCTTTATGTTTCTGTTTTTACTGTTTATTGTGTGATTTTGAAGATACTAAGTAAATTATTTAGTCGTCATTTTAAACTGGCCCAATTTCGACATTACTATAGCAAAGGAAAATAATTATGACGCATCATTCAAACTAACAAATTGTTTATTTTTTAGTTTGCTTACAAATTAAAATTTTCTTAGCACTGTAGATGTTCTAGATATTAGAGTCCAAGCAGTCAATATCTGTATTGTGATTTGACATTGTTTGTCAAAGTACGTCGCTGGCATTATATATATTGTACAGTGTTATGTAAGAATTCAATTACTTTCAGAATATATGCTGCCATACAAGTATTGTAAAATATTGCTTTTATATATAGTCATATAGTTCATTCCTTTGTGTTATTTCTTTTTCCGTTCATTATGCAATGGAAAAGTCGATACAAAAGTATACGCATCTAAAAATGCATATGTAGGCTAACAACATCGAATATAATATACACGTTTACATGCCGGTATTATGGTGATGAGTCGTTTATTGAATTTGCTATCCCCAGTACTGTATTTGTATTGTTGTTGCAAACAATCCATCGTAATCCAAGTTTGAATTGCAAACAGTTTAATTAGAATATATTCACGTATTATTTCATTTATATTCATTTATATTCCGATCGCTGAAATTTCTGTACCGTGTATCTTGCCCCTCCTCTGTGCTCATCGCATAATTGCTACACTCTATAAGTATTGTGTCTCTAGCGTCATCTCATAGACACCAATAGGTTCAAAAAAGAAGAATTTAGAGAAACAGGCGGTCTTATTTAATGTGCATACTATACACAAAAATACCAACTTCATGTGATAGATAATCTTATCTTATGACAATGCATTTATAAAAGGGGACAACAAGCCAACTTAACAAATGATTAACAACATTTTCATTGTGAATCAGGAGGCTCCTTTCCAATATTACGGCCATTAACATATTCTAACAGGATTTATATCTAAATTCACATCTCCTTGACAATTTTTTTTTAACGTGTTGGGAAAAAAAACAGATTTACTCTGAGATATTTAGAACACCTATTATTATTGAGTGCTATATATATATATATATATATATATATATATATATATATATATATATATATATATATATATATATATATATATATATATATATGTATGTATTATTCTTTATCTAGAATGGAAATATACTAATAAAAGAGAGAAATTACGATCTTCATCCAGCGAAGACTGTCGTCACATCTAGGGAATTGTTTGATGTTCCTGATCTTGGCACAAGATATACTCTACGAGCTCAAATACATATCACAAGAGAAAGTTCAGTCTCATATGAAGGTTTGTAAGACTTTATAAGATTGTATGCATAAACTACACATATATTTTTATAGGCTGATTGCGAAGATTACACATATACTAAATAGTCTCATTCTTACATATAATTTTGGGGGGGAAACTATACATGTTAAAGATCTTCGATGATTTAAATTTTTAACAAAATATTGACAACTTGAAGAAACGTCGATGTTTCTCTAACGATAGTGTGATCTTTCTCTGACGTCAGTTTTTTGTTTTTTCTCCAACCTGATTGTGTTTTACTTGAAGATACAACTACGTCATTAACTACAAGCATATACAACTCATCTCACTTGCTTTATTTATATACAATAAGGTTTATATCATCTTGCAGATTTAGCAACCGACAAAGAAAAACATGTCGATGAAAGCTTCACATTTGTGTCCAGAAATGGATCAAGTTTACATAATAGAGGTAAGAAGTCATAACGAATGTCAAAATATATTCGTTATATACAAATATGGCAAGCTAACCCTGGGTGAAAATGCCAATTTAGTTTATATTTGATTTCATTTATATTTATGTTACACTTATTTATTGTTCCTAAACATTGCTAGCATATTAAATATCCATTTTAGTTTTGAATAATATAAACTTCACATGAAAATTACTATGGATACAAATGCAGGAAAGTATTCTAAATTATTAATTCATCAAACAAGTACATTTTAATCTAAAATATATATCTTAAATGCGGTAACAAAACAAAGTGAAGGCTTATAATTTCAATTTCACTGCACAGGCAAAGGAAAGCATTTCTACTTTGTAGAGACGGCAGTATTGCTCGATTCAACAATATGGAATTTGTGAGTATTATATTTTATAATTAAAAGAATTGTTTATCTGTATCCAATATATATATCCTCTCTCTCTCTCTCTCTCGCTCGCTCGCTCTCTCTCGCTCTCGTTCTTTTTCTCTCTCTCTTTATATATATATATATATATATATATATATATATATATATAACGTTCTACGTATTTACTCTATGCACAGATTTATAAGATGTAAGACATGTTGATTTAATAATTATGCAGTCAAGCTAAAGACGTGAAGAGAATCTCGAATTTGTGCTTTAAAGAACTTTAAAAAGAGAATCTTCCGCATTGGTTTATACCTCAGATCTCGGGTAAGTATGTCATCTTATCATTAATATAGATTTACACTCAAAATGTTGTATTTTATGTGAAATGTGATATATGACACACGCGTGGAATGAATTGTGAAAAATACCATAAAATAAAGCGAAGTGCTAGGTTTTCTAAACAATAGTAAAGATATTTTGAAATTGATCAGTTTATTTGTATTGAGCATAACATAAGCTTGCTATGAGCGGATACCAAAAAACGAAGCGAAAACACAAGGTTAATCATTTCAAAGCTAAGTATAATTATGCGATTGTGACAACTGTGTATGGATGATTGTGGTTTTTTTCATTTATATTTTTCTGATCTTATTTTTATTGCAATTATCTACCAATGGAGATTTTTGCAAACAACGTTTATTGAAACGCTTTGTTTGAATAACAACAGGCATAAACAGGAGGTTGTTTTGACTTCATTTTGCACAAACATATACGAAGAAGTAATGTTCCATTTACATATTAGATGGTGAATATTTGACTTTTAGTTAATAGTCGTATATTGCAGTAGTGAGTTTTGACATACAAACTTTGACACACACACATATACATACATACACACATACATACATACATACATACATACATACATACATACATACATACATACATACATACATACATACATACATACATAAATACATACATACATAAATACACACATATATATATATATATATATATATATATATATATATATATATATATATATATATATATATATATATATATATATATATATATATATATATATATTTGACACGCGGATACTGATTGAGTGATTTCTCATATGTCCGGATATTCTGTATTTTCAGCTATTTCTCTCTCATGATGCTAACAAGTAATGCACTACCACAGCTTGGTGATGTCGCAAGAAAAATGAGAGAAGTTTACTCACACATCATGAACGGCGTAAGTAATCAATATTTAACGATAAACAATGTTACCGTTGTCTTAAAAATATTTGCAACCTATTTTTTTCAAAAAACATCAACATGGTCGAGAACAAAGAGTTATGCCATATTTTCACGTGATCATAATTTCTTTATGTCGATGACCTAACAGGGATGAATTTAGATTGACATGGATGCAACTGAACTGATATGCATAACTGTTATATTCATATTGTAATGGAAACGTCCCTTACGTGCCTCTGTAAACCAATCTCAGGCGCCGTGTACATCAATCTGTAGTGGCTAAATAACAATATACGTAGCGTCTGTCTTAGAGGAGTTTTAGATATCGCCTTTAATTAATCTCTCACTTTATTATGATAGTTTCATTCTATGTCCGCTATGGTTGTAACAAATCTAAAATGTTTGTCATATATTAATTGTTGCTTTATAATGCAGCATCGATATATATTCGTTATATATCGATTAATAAATTCTTATTTTATAAAAATGTTATTTTCTGATAGTATACGATCTGTCATTTTATGATTGGTAATGCGATCCATATGAGTTATGATTGTGAATGTTATCTATATTTAAATTTATAATAATGTTTGTTATCCATATTTCATTTGATGATAATCTATGCTGTCGATTATAATCTTATGAAAATGTATGTTATCCATATTTCTGTTTATAATAATATATGTTATCCTTATTCATTATATGATTGTTTCTTTTCTGCAAAAGCTCATATTAACCATCAGGCATTATGACAACTTTAAACGAATTTGTTTTTGTAGGTCAACATGCGATACAGTACAATAAAAGACCCTGGTATAGAAATCATTGTCACCCTTCATAATGTCTACATTTTTAGGGTAAGAACGTTTACTCAATTCTGAATTCATGTGCATTCTTAGTGTTAACAAATGCATATATTCTCTTTAAATAACGTATCGTATAATATGATTATCCATTACAAAACTCAAGTAATATGAGGTTGGCAGTAGTCTGGGTTGAGTGTGTGTGCGTGTGTGTGTATGTGTGTATGTCTTCCAATGAGACTGAGTTTTATTTCCCTACCAATACATTCATCTTGCCTATATGATATGAGCTGCAAAAAAGTTACCAACTCTATGCTCCTTTACTTAATTCATTGTACTGACTGTCATTCTGCTATATATATATATATATATATATATATATATATATATATATATATATATATATATATATATATATATATATATATATATTGATTAAATTTGACTAATATTCTATTCTTTGGTACCAATGTTTGCAAAGATGTGCTTTTGCTAATCGACAGATTGCTTGAGTAGTGGGAACGCTAATATTCTATATTCTTTATAAATTAAGATTCGTAGTTGAGTACATTGTTAGATCCTTCAACTTTGGAGGCATGCAAAGCTAACATGCAGTACTAAATTCCGTAATATCAAAGATATCAGAACTCCGATCGGGGTCCATCCAGTATTAAGTAAGTTGCAGGATTCCCATCGTCTTTGAAGTCGTAATCTGCTATAAAAATTTAATAATACAAATAGGACACTTATACCCTTATTTCACCATGTCTCTATAGTTTTTATGATTAGAATAAAAAATAGAATAAGTGCGTCATCTTTTGTCGATTGTTTGGCGTAACTGTTCGTGCACACCTACTATATATAATTTTTTCAATTTAATTCCAATCTTTTTGTGAAGACGATGAAAGACTATGGGCACCATGCTTCTTTCGTGGAGATTATTGATGGAAAAACCAAAATTGAATTGACCAATTACCTGTATCATCAAGCAAAATGGACTAAGGATAATGCCATTTCCAGCGACCATGTAATGCTCTTTACGAAGTAAATTTATGTAATTTAGGTATAACCGTGCATTGCAAGTGTTCACTGTCTTTATAATAGCAGGAATCAGAATTGTATACCATTGCATATTACAACTGCTCCAGTCTGCTAAAATTTCAGGTAGATTCACATGTCTATTAGTTTCCGGGAACAATATAACAACATTTCTCAGTAACACTAGGTAATTTGTTTAGTTTGGTACGTTTTATACAAGATCATCGAACTCACAAAATATATCTTCACTGATATTAAGATAGTTTAGTGCAGTATTACGTTACATTATACCCCCTTCCTCTAAAAAGACAAAGGAGTAAATAAACCCCAAAACAAACTGCAAACTAAGCAAAAAGCAAATACATCTTATGTTAACCAGATTTCTATTTGTACTCTACACCGTTCCAGGACACGCAAAATCTTTGGGTTGTTTCCACATGATGCCACTGTGCCATTCGCGTTTTCGGAGTAATTGTTGATCATAAGTGCATTTCGTTGGCACTCTGGATTTTTACTAAGTGAAATCCTTACACTATAAGTATCAGTAGTGACACATATTTGGAATTCAGTATCACTGAAGCCTTCCATAGTATAGACATTTTCTTCCCACCTAGAGGACACAATACACGAAATGTAATTTTGAAAAATATATATTCATTCCATTGATGTCTACCTTATTTATATATAACTTGTTTGTTCATTGCATAATGATGAATTAAATTTTAATGTGAGGAAAAGATAATTTGTTCATAAGCACAATACGTTAACGTTCCTCTCATTCTTGATAGTTTTCACATCTCCATATGGCAAACTATGCCAAACATGTATAGGAAGGAGATACAAAGTCTCTCCCCGCCCCAATTGTTAAAATCTTCCAACATTCCAAGCAATATTTTCGTAATTGCTAATGCAAAATGTTCAATATGACATAGGATATTCTCAGGCTTAATTGCTAATACAAAATGTTCAAAATTACATCGGATATTCTCAGGCTTGTCGTTAAGACCAACTTTATTTTCAGATATGACATGTATGACATTAACTCAGGTTTCGATGCACAAGGTAAGTGCTATCTCATGAATTCTCTCTCTTTCCCTCCTCTCTCTCTCTCTCTCTCTTTCTCACTGGCTCTGTCTATCTCTCTATGTCTCTGTCTGTCTGTATGTCTGTCTCTCTGTCTCTCTCTCTCTCTCTCTCTCTCTCTCTGAAGTAATGAAACTGCTAGAAAATAATGTGGTATTATACGTGTCATAGGAATATCTAAATGTTGCAAACTGTAAACTGTAATACTTGCCAGGGTCATATTTGTTTTCTTCAATGTCAGTTTATATCCAAGGTCGCTATCAATTTATTCAGACATGCACCTCTAAGACATTACCACACGTATTTGCGTTCCAAACGTTTAATGTTAACAATTTATTTGTTGTCAAATTTCCAAATAATTATAGTTTCGGTTGATTTTAAATTTAAAACAAAATGTGAAATATAAACTGGAATCTATATCTTGATGGATGATTGATGAAAGTCATCGTTTAAGTTGTAATTAGCATATATTATTTCTTAGATTGATTAATTTAGATTATAAAAACATGAACTGTCGTATACTGTATTGTATTTCTTGAAATATAATATATTGGCTTTCAACAAACATTACATATGTATAAAATGTTTAAACTAGCTTGTTTTCACGATGTTCCTCTCATGATAAGCACACATGACTACATCTTTCTCTTTTCTATCTTATCTAAATTTTATGACCATAATAATTGATTGCCACTTTATTGCCACTATCCTATTAACATGATGATTTCTGGACTGAGTGTAAGGGGCAAACGCCAATTTGTATCACGTTTATTTGTATACACATCATATATGTTTTACCGTCTACCACAATGTATCGTAAGGTGTCACGAAATAGAAATCGGCTTACATTATCCGTCCATAACGTAGAACAGAGATCATATCATCTACAGAAGATATTCCTTTCGAAGATAATGGAATTGCGTCTGAATTTAGGCTAACACTCTATACATCTTCGATAACAAGCCAGGAGAAGTAGAAGAAAAATTAAAGTTTGGCTGAAACGCAAATGACAACATCGTAATGCCATTATCTTTTGCACTGCAAAAATTATACGCATGTTTTAGAAACTAGTTTCAAAGCAATTGTACGATTCTTTATTTACAGACCACACCAATTACTTCTGATTACGTTTCGTAATCAAAAGATGTGATTGTGTCAGGATTTAGTTAGATATATAAAATCATATTCGATAACCTCATCTTAGATAACATTGTAAGACAAGATGAAGAAGAAAAAATTAAATTTTAGTAGACAAGAACATTCTATCATCGTTATGTTATTATCGTATGCACAATTTTTAATTCTAACAAAAAAACTATAACTCATGATCACTCACATCGCCCCCAATATGATCTGCTTTAAACACCCAGGAGATAACTAGCAAAGCTAATGTTATGCAAAATGTGTACCTGTTTATTAGAAAATAAGTTCAAGAAATCCTACAATGATTTACTTTCACTACACACCAATTACATAAAATCATCATTCCATAATCCAACAAATTAGACCTGTTTTACCAAAACATTACGTGCATGATCATAACTGGTAGATCAATGAATGGATACTCAAAGCCAAAGACATAACATTTTATACCCTTGCAACGTTTGTTCTCTACGCCGTGGAATCCATCTCTCTTTTCAAAACTGAATCGTAATGATGAAGCTAAGCAAATGGAAGAATCAAATACTCCCGAAACGACGTCCTTAGAAGAGGAACTTACCACGTTATGGTCCACATCACATGAAAACGGAAGATCCCACGTTACGGACAATTTACACTAAGAAACATCTCCTGACACAAATAATCAGGGACGCGAAAATTTTGAACAATGCCACTCCACAACAATTCCTGCCTCACTTGACTATACCGTTTTATAATTTGATGACAATTTGAAAACGTATTTCTAACGGAAATTCACCGAGTGTATCGACCTCATATCATAGCCTTTTTTTGCTGCTTTTAAACTGAGGCCCACACCCTAAATACCATCAGAACCGATGTTGTCGCAGAATACAAACAGAACGGGTTTTGGAGTAAATGAATAACTGAAACACAACGTGTGAAAGATGTATATTTGGAAAATTATTAGTAATGAAAATATATAACGTGCACATATAACGACTGTCACATGCGTTCAACAAACGATTGATCCAATCACTCCATGCAAACATTCACATATTGCAAATAAACCAAAATTGTGTATGCTATCTGAAATACAAATTCAATAAACCTCATGGACATCACATACGTTTCACATAAAAGTATGCACCGTAAGATGTTTACATAACTTTACTTATGGCTTACAATTAAGATTCAGACAATCTCAAAGTATTCAAACGTGTTTCAAATATTCCGTGCTGTAATTGAGATTGACAGTCTCCTGGAATACAACAAAGATTCAAACTAATCTCATGTAATTGAAAATTTACCCACTTGAAACAACAACTGGAACAAACATATGCTTCTTCACCCTTGCACTGTGGTACGATTCACAAACTGATTAACCGCACAGTTTTACCGATAACTTGGATTGGCATCCTTTACGGATCCACCACATGTACAAGTATAAGTATACATGTACATACAGCATACAACACCCTTGACTTAGCTACGTCTAAGGTCGTGGGTATATGTACAGACAGATATACAACAATATAGACAGCTCTACTCGCCAACTCTACTGTCAGCAAAACTCGTCACCTACAAGAACACTAAACTTGAAATACTATTTGGTTCTACAAATCAATAGATCTATGCTAATACATTAAACTGTAATCATCATCAATCTCTTGACCTAGTGTGGCGGTTCAGGCACTGTTCTGCTGAACATCTGACCAGTTCCTTCTACAGACCTCGATCATGTGCCAATGCCTAAGTTTCCGCAAACCTTTTCATGGTTCATTCTATGATATTCTCGCTTCACATTTGTAACTGTCTACCTCTCTTTCTACATCCTGGGACAATACCCTGCAGTAATGTTGTGGATAGAAAATTCACTATCTTGACATGCCATACCATTTCAACTGTCTCTTTTGACAGTGGTGCGGAGGTCTTCATAATAGCCTACTTTGTGCCTGATGGTGTTACGCACTTCTTCATTGGTAATTTGGTCCATGTAATAAATGCCAAGTATGGTTCGATAGCATGCTATTTCAACCGCCTGGATTCTTCGTTGTAATTCTGCTGTCAGGATCTGTGTCTCACATGAATACAAAAACAATTGAGATGGCTAGTGCTCTCAATAGTCGGATTGTAGTTTTCAAACAGACACTCTTGTCTCTCCAGATTGGTCTTAGCCTTGACAGAATTGCCGTTGTTTGTGATACTCGTGACTAAATGTCAGCTCTTGATCCCTCTTCGGTGATTATGGAACCAAGATATTTGATTTGGCCCACTGTTTCCTGTTCCTGTAATCTCACTTTAGTCTTCGTTGAAATTTCTTTGCAACTAATTTTAATCAGTTTTGTCTTCTAGGCGCTTATATCCATGTCATATCTGGAAGTTATTTAATCCAGGTTCTTCACTTAGGTGGTAAACTCATCTTTACTGATTACCACCCGATCACTGTTGTCTGCGACGGGGAGATTGGTAATGTTATGCCTTCTAATCCTGACTGTCAAACAGTGTTGTTTCCAGGGCTTCGCTCATGATGCGCTCGACGTACATGTTGAAAAGCGTGGGTGAAAGGAGACAACCTTGCCATACTCCAATGGTTCTCTTCAACAAGTCCCCCATATAACATTGATCAGTTACTGCAATCATAGCCATGGCATACAGCTGCTTGATGGTGTTGGTAATATGTTGACACATGTTGAACTTCTTCATCTTGGCCCACAATGCCTCATGCCAAAGTCTGACACAAACCTGTTTGAAATATACGAAGACATGAAAGATGTCCTGTTGATGGTTTGAGTACTTTTCATACAGAACCCTAATACTGAATATTTCTTCTGTTGTGCTTCTTCCTGTCAGAACCCTTCCTGTTCTTCAGGCACTATTTTGTCTGCTTGTAAATTCAGTCTGCTCAAAATGATCTTCAACATCACCGTACTAGCCTGGCTGATCAAACTGATAGTTCTGTCAATTTGGCACAGCTTGAGATTGCCTTTTGGGGAGTATTATAATAGAATAGATTCACTGTGTTGGCCTTTCACCTGCCAGCCAGAGTATTTTGCTGATTATTGTTACTAGCGCTATCACTGATTCCCCATCATTCTTGATAAGTTCAGCTGAAATGTTGTTTACTCCAGCTACCTTCCCATTCTTCCGTGCTCTCGTTGGTGACTTCACATCTTCGTTGAGAATGGGGAATCATCATCATTTGTGGAGTTTGGAATTTCAAGTACCTTTGAGTCACCTCTGGACTGATGGTTGTAGATTTCTTTACAATACTGAGTCCATATTTCTGCAACGTCAGTTGCTTATGTGAGGCATTATTCAGTTTCATCTTGATGGAAATGAATCTTGGCTGTTTCTATCTGGTGAGGTCCTTGAAAACTTGTAATCCACATGTTGCTGTTATGCTTTATCAGACTGCTCTCTATTTCTGTGCAGTTTTGTCCATTCCAATCTTATTTTGATTTCTTTAATTTTTTTCTGATTTTTTTTTATTTATCGATACTTCACTGCCCGTGTTGTGTGTCTGGTGTTTTTGAGGTCTCTTCGGGTTGACAAAGACTCAGTATCTCATCTGTAACCCAATGGATTTTTCATTGGGCGATGGTAGTCAATGACGTCATTGGCAGCCGTTGTCATGACTGTATTGAAAGTGTCTCCCATCACTTCAATAGCAACGTCCATCACAAGGAAAAGAGCAAATGTTTCTCCAATTATGGCATGGAATGACTTGCAGATGTCAGGGTCCTTCAGTTGTTCAAGGTTGAATTTGTGACTGATTTTCTTTGGCTTGTTAATTTTCTTTAACCTCACTCGGAAACTCAAAATGACAAGGTCGTGATGATTCCCAACATCAGCACCTGGTAACTTTCTTTCTTTTGCTCTATTGACGCCAGATCGGCACCGCTTTTGAACAAGTATGCAGTCGATATGGACATGACGGGTTCCATTTGGTGCGTGTCATGTTTAGTATCTTGAAGCTTTATGTTGGCCCAGGATGTTAGCTAGTACCAAGTTGTTGCAGCTTGCGAACTCTAGCAGCCATCACCCCCTTTCATTGGTGAGATCATAGCAAGAAGGTCGACAATGATCATTTCAGTCTTTCAGAATATCTTTGCCACCTTTGGCATTCGAGTCTCCTTCGATAATCCGGATATCTTTTGTACTTACCATGGTGTTATATCCTGGAGTTTGTTATAAAACTCTAATATTTTTGTCATCATCATGATTAGTAGTTAGGTCATAGACTTGGAGAATTGTGATGTTAATGGAAGATGCTTTCAGGCAAATGGAGATGATTCTGCTAGATATAATACAACATTGAAGCACATATCCCTTGATGGATTCCTTTACAAGTAAGCCTTCTCCGTTTATGGACTTGTCCAACTCTCTACTATATTATAATACATGCCCATCTTCAGTGTGGTGTATTCCTAGGGCTTTACATCTTATTTCACAGAGTCACAGTATGTGCCATGAGTAGTGTTCCATCTCATGTGTCAACACTTGGAGTCTTCCAGTTTGCGCCAGTGTTTTAATGTTCCAGGTGGCGATGGCATCACTGTATCTCGCTCTGATTGTATGCAGTCCATACCTCTATAGACCAAGGAGTTGCCAGAGGGTAATATAGGACATTGTCCAACTGCCTTACGGTATACACTCCGGATTTTCTTTTCGTGTTTACTCCCTTATTCTTTGGCTAACCACAGCCAGCCTACAAGGCATCAGGAGACTTGTGTAATAGCAATTTGTAATTCCGTCGCTTACCTGGAAAATCACTAGTCAAATATTTATATAGCATAATTAGTTTTATTCTCCCTACGTCTTTGACAGATGTATTGTAAAACTTAATGGATTTATTCAACCAAAATATGTTTCACTTCATTCCGTTAAAGACAATTGATCGTCGTGTGTCCACTATCATGAAGTTGATAAGATGTATGGACGGATAGTGGGAACGAGTTCTAGTATCAAAAATAATTGTGTAAGTAAAAAACGTGCAGGGCCATGTTCCAGAAGCAAAATGCACTCAATCCGTTTCAACAACAAGGATTTTTTACAAATCAAATTATGATACATCTGTTTTTAGGAAATGCATCATCGATGTAACATTAAATTGATGGAATTAAAAAGGCTCATGTGTTCGTTATATCAAAACGACGATACAAAACATTATTTATCTCAGACTCATAAAAATAATAATAACAATAATTATTATTGGCGATGAATCAAGCCAATTTGTCAGAAAAAGAAAATGTCAATGTCATGTCAAGTATTCCAACGTCTACAGCTCTCTTCCCAGAAAAAGTGAAGGAACCAATTGACGATACTGTTAGTGAGTTGAAGAGTATCATAGACATATTTTATAAGCAACGAAATGGCTGCACTAAGAGTTAGTCGGAAGTCGATAATTTCGTCATTCCACTTACCATAACTACAAGGCAAGACAACTGACTGGAGGAAATTCATATCGTATTGATTTTGTATATTTCAATCTCTAAAATGTTTTAAATCAAAATACAGACCGAGGTATACCTATAACAGAGTAGCAGTGACATTTAACTACAAAAAATGTTATTATTGCAGACAACAGTAACAGACCAACCATATGCACTACTTATTCAGTTAAGCGATTTGTTACTTGAATAAGAATCTAATTATCAGTAGCATGGATACATATCATTACCGAGCGTAACATAATATGTTCCGCAATAAAGCATTGATGCATATAACATTGATAGACTTATTGAAAATGATCATAGACTCAATTTAGGAATGGTTAAACATTTGAATTAAAAAATGTGATGCCGAGATACGAATCTGCTAAACGGAGTGATTTTTAGCTTGAAACAGTGTCGAGGTAATACCAGTTTATGATGAATGCAAACGAATGCAGCACCCTAGTTGAAGAATTCTGACACTACGTTTATAGCTATAAGTTGGAAACTATATCATTCAAAGTCTGAGCACACCACAAGCAATACATTCGATAATACGTGTGGAAGGAGCCGATTATGAAGGAAGATTTTATTTGTGTGCCTGCGTTTACACTACAAACAAAGAAAGCGACAAGCTACATTGTTACCATACAACTCTAGATTATTTTGTATGGAACTACAGTTTGACTAACATGGTGAGAATCATATTTTATTTAGAATTTGTTAATCGTCTGGAAGACATCAGTTTAAAAACGGCATTGCAGAGTAATTAAAAAATGGAATAAACAATCTATGAAAATAGGATACGAGGATGTATTCGAGTAAGAACATGAAGATCAATTGACTTTCACGATATATACGTGGATAAACAATTGCCACAGTTTAGTCTCATGTTCTGCTACTATATTGGCAGAAAGATTTACAGTGTTATCTAGCCAGATAAAAAGCTTTTAGATGTCACAACGATTATCCCTGTCAGATTCAAAAGGACAACTTTATAATAATGAGTCAAAACAAATACATGGATTAGTGTGTAGTAGAGGTTTAGAAATTATCTCCATAGGACAAAATTTGACAAAGTGACAAAAAGCTTTAGTGTCCGTCGCTCGCCTCCATTTCATTGGCGCCCAAATATAGGGAACGTGGCGTCACTTGCCACTACTACCACCTCTCATCCGCTAATAATTCTGTACATAAGGTCATTAGTCACCCAATATAATTATTGTTTTGCGCTCAAATACATTTGTATAAAATAACATATGCCATTTTGACTCATCGATTTCTATTTAAATATGAAATATTATAAGCGTCATCAACAGGTTGAAATAAACATAATACATTTCAAGGTTTAATGCCTGTATAAATATTCATGTGACATTTTGCAAACACATTGGATTTCCTATTGTTGTTTTGTTCGTCATATCTATAATTTGTAATTGACCTTTAAATAGACTCATTAAGAGTAGAAAGCACTCAGGAAAGTTAGTTACATGTATTTGCACTGTTGTTGTGTTGTGTTCTATTTCTATACGTGGCTATAGATTGTAGTTATTATCTATAAACATGATATTACGTAGCCTATTGTTAGTATGAGCTCTACAACCAGTTGTCACATAAACCGTTAAATATGGTGATAAGAAGCATAGGCATCAATTGTCTGAACTAGTCTATTGAAATGAGGTGTTTATACGGAAAAAGATACAAGAAAACACGAAGGGATGCAATGTTTTCTAGGAATCATATCTGTTCAGCGATACGAATTTGACGCATATCACAATGGTGAACTTAAGTACCATCTAATTAAAAATGTTCATGGTCGCAGTTTAAGAATTGTTAAACATTTGTATTATGATATGTGATGATATGTGATGACGACAAATATAACGAACCATAATTGAAGACTTTCCACTCTACGTGTGTCGTGTAGACGATTTGACTGACGTATGTGGGAAACGACAATAATCACAGTTTGACCACAACACAAAAACTGTATTCGATAATATATTTGGAAGTAGACAATTATGAATAGAGATTTGTTTTGTGTGGCTTCGCTTTCATACAAACCAGGAAAGAGACAACAAAGCAACATTTTTTCCATATAAACTCTAGGTTACTTGATATGGAACTGCACTTTGCAGCATCTCTGACAAGTACGGTGACGGTCATATTGTATTCCGAATTTGATAATAGTCTGTATAACAATAGTTTGAAAAAAGTTAGTCTTGACTAACTAAAACAATGGTGTATAGCAATCAATCTGTGAAAATAGGCAACGAGATGTTTTTGAGTCAGAACATGAGGATACAAATACATTCACGATATTGAGATGGTAAAACATTACCTCAATTTAGTCTCTTGTTTTGCTAATGAATTGCCAAAGAACACACTTTTAGATGTCACAACCATTATCCCAGTGAGATTCAGAACAAGACATGTATAATAATTAGTCATGGTGAATACCTTGAAGAGCGTCAGGTAGATACCCGGAAATTCATCTCCGTAAAACAAAAAACATTTTGACTTAAGGTACCTTTGCTCGTCTCCATTCCATTTGCACCCAAAGATAGGAACACGGCGGCACTTGCCACTACCACCACCTCATCCCAACTACTAATTATCTACATTTGCTCATTAGTAACCCAATAATTTATAATATCTATTATAACAATGAAGTATTAGGAATTTTATAATTTATTAAAATAGCTGATGTCGTTTTGTCTCATCAATTTCTATATTTCAAAATAAAATATTTTCCAACATGATCAGCAGGTTTGGAAAAACAAAGTACATTTAAGGTTTAGTTCCTGTAGAAATAGTCATGTAAAGTTTTGCAAACACAATGGGGTTTCTGTTTTGTTTAAGTGTCATGTATATGTTTTGTATTTGATCTTTTAAGAGACTCATTAAGAGTCTTAAGCACTCAGGCAAGTTAGATACTATTAGTTGCACCGTCGCTGTGATGTGTTTGATTTCTATAAATGGCTATATAATGTAGCTAACTAAATTGCCTATTGTTCGTACGTCGGTGCAAATTATATGTCAAGATGTTGAAATGTAATTAAATGATAACCCGTTTGGAAGCTTTTAATTTAAATCTGAATGGCAAACATGTATACTTTTTATCGGATTATTAAGACAGGTGGTTGAGTATTCTAACAAATCTCATGTAATAGTACAGATCTTGACTTTACATGCGGTGTCGTTATCAATCAGCATCGCCTAATCTTTTGCTTACAAAGGTATCACATATGCTTTCTCTGTAAACATGTATTTGCCGTAGATCGTCGAACATACATTAGCAAAATTTAAATAATAAAAGCGTATGAATGTTATCGTATGTATTCATTATGATAATTTTAGTATGGATTTATTTTTTATATCAATATAGTTCCATACAAACTATGAGCAATTGGTTGTTTTAAACCGTTGTCCTTTTAGAATTACATTATATTTCATAATAATATTCGTATTATTTATATTTTTACTTTCAGGTTATGCCTACGTTGGGTTGGTGTGTGATCCACAATTCAAAACATCATTAATCCAGTCACGTGATTATTATTTAACAGTATCCACAGCAGCACACGAACTTGCACACAAGTAAGTTTACTCATGACTCCCTATTTGTCCCCCACATATATATCCAATCTATCATCAATTAACGGGTCCTGCGCTGGCGATTTTATTGCAACATGGAAAACTCCTTCCTCTCAAGCAACAATTACTTGTGGCTTCCTCTAATTCTTTACTCTAGTTTTCTTTATTTCATACACCCGATCACGACATCATTTACGCGGTTTAGTATATTTTCTCTAAGACGTGAAAACGATGTTATTGCAAATTGTCTTTACGATAAAATTAGAATCATTTTCATAACAAAATCTCAAAGGTTTATGTGAGATAAATATTTTCTTTGTTCTATTTAACCATTTGATTAGGTGACAATGGACTAGCACGTGTCACGCCGCTAGCGAGCATTGTAAGAATGATAAAACATGTAATATATAGTCACGTGTCTTATTTGCTTCTTCCTTTCAAGTCTAGGAGCACACCATGACGGTCAAGGGAACTCAATCGCTTGTAGGGCTGAAGATTACTTTCTTATGACTCCCTTGGAACCAGTGTTCAACAAAACTCAACCATACTCCAGAAACCCATGGATGTTCTCTACCTGCTCAGTTGAAGCGTTCAAACATGAACTACAAAACAAGTATATATGCTTACTATACGCCAAGAGATATATTATAGTATTTAGAAATAACGATCTTGGATCCTTTGTTACTGATCTTGGTTAAACCTTTTTAATTTAATGACTTTGCCCTGACATCAAGCAGTTACAGTTGCAAGCCCGCCTTCATTTCCACAAGAAGACCCTGAAAGAGAAAAATAATTTAGGGTGCAAAGTTTCACCCAAATTAAGTAGAAATGAAAACTCGTTTCTAGAACACTGTTTATCCAATCAGATACACCATAGTACAAGAAATGCAAGCCAAATTGTACGTCTATTTAATTCAATTGTTTGTTGGTTAGTTTTTTTCTTCTTCATCTTATTACATGCTTTTGTCATGTAATATTGTTGTTTTTTTGCTAGACTTGATCTGGTTCAATATTGGGTTTATTTTCGCTTGACCTGAATGACTGTTTTCCATTTTTGTAAATAGCGAACAAAAGTTAAATTATTATATATGTGCTTTAGCATGCTTTTTATTCAGATAAACAACGAGTAAATAGGTTGGTTAGGGTCAGAGATATCGAGGTTCCTAAATTAATGTAGTAGAGCATTGTTTTGTTAAATAAAGAGGCTAATTAGACCATTGTAGTAGGTTTCTTCCTATACTACATGGTTGCGTTTAGAAAATGCTAATTAAAATCTCACGTCACGTTGAGATCAATATAATCCTCTGAGTATATGGATTTTACCAGTCATTCTTTAACATATATTGCTTACAAGTTCTATTATGTTGTGACAGGCTTGGGCTGAATTTTATGTTCATCTAAACAATGAATTAAAGTCATTATTGTTTCTGCGGACAAAAACGTGTTCTGTTTAAATTGCACAATTAAAACATTCATTCAAATATATGCTGAATTGAAACCTGGAATAATTTCTGTTTTGCAGTAACTGTTAAGACATCAGTACTCATTATGCTGTGTCATTGCCTTCAATTCTGGATATCTTCGGGACCTGAACTAATTATATTCAGGATTTTATATTAGGACCCGTGTGTATAATTCTAAAATTATTTTGGAGATTTAAATTGCAGAACGTAAGGTATTTTCTCTCAATTTAAGTTTGTATTCTAAATTATTTGTTAAACGGTGCAAAACCAATTGTGTCCACTCGGTCCAATTACTTGTATTCAGAAGATAGGGTCTTAAGACAAATAATTCGTGTGCTGTCTTGCTGAGTCAGTTGCATCTCGATTTCTTGTTTAATGTTTAAATGATAATTCTTCAGTCAACGGTTTGCTCCTTTTTTCCATCTTATTTTTACCCAACTTGTTATGTCTTTTAAAGAAAAACATGAAACTAAATCAAATATTATAATATATTGTCAGTTGCATAGATGTTTTAAATTCAATTTTGATACTTACTCTTCTGCAACATTGAATCCATCCATTGCTATTTTGAGATTATTATTTGTGGGTTATATATGTCCCTTGTTAATATCTGAGTTTTCATTGACTTGATCATATATATAACGAGTTGTGTGACGTAAATGTTAACGTCAGATGTGTTATACAGCTTGAGAAAATTCCCTATGAGATAAAATTTTCACACGTTTAGACTTTTTTTAGCAAGAAAGAAATAATGTCGACGTTGTTTTCCATAAAACAATCCGATGGAATGTATCTGGGTTCCCTTGGCATGCATTTTAAGTTTACATTTGAAATGGAAATTGATCGAAGTTTCCTACTTATCAAATATACTGTTTTCAGTCACGCCAAACTTGTATCCGTACTGCAGTACGTCAATTAGTTCGCTTTTCAAACAACACCATATACATAGTATCTTCTTCATTGATGTGTCGTCATATTACATTAGGACTTGCCTTGTACCGCCACGGCCTGTTCTGAATATATAGGGACCAGCAAATGTGGCCTTTGTATGCGTATTCTACAAGCTTCACTAGTCGCAGAGCTTAAAAAAAAGATTTGTTCCTGCATGAATTCCAAATGTAGTGCCTATAATAGTTAATATGGATAAGATTGCCGGTACCTTCAAAGTCAATGAGTGTTGTCCCGGCGACGTAGCAAATAGCATATCAAAATATGCACATGCATTTGTTTTGAGTACTCAATTTCTCTTGCGAATTTAAGTTTTTCCACTAAGACATTTTCATGTCCTTTTACATATTTTATATTGATAAAGTGATCTAATTTCAGGTATACAAGACAACACTACGTTGATCTAATACTACTTTACTGATAACGACAGTCATACACTCACAGAAAATATATTTCCGAGGAATATTAAACTTGTTAGCGATGGTGCAATCTGGGATACCCGAATCATATTCATACAAATGAGATTGAATCGATTCTGAAATGAATGGTCTCGCCTCACCCAAATCATTCTAAACAAAAATTATAATGTTGTTCAGTAATAATTCCGATTTTCTCTTCTTTGAGATTCTGTTTGTGCCACATAATCAATGCACATTTCAACTGTTTTCGATTTGTTGGTGAATTCCATTTCATCGTTGTGAAACCAGTCATTGCGTGTTTTATATTTGACTATGTGCATACCTTGAGCAAACATTTCGAATGCGCATGCAATGTTTACAACATGGGCTTGCTACTGCATTTATTCATTAAGGTAATCTCAGCTGTCGATTTTTATTTCACCATTGACACGGTTATATCTTAATGTATACCCGGGCTTGTTATTAACACTCAAACACATATATTCGTCAATCTGTCCGGACACATCTTTGAAAGTGATGATATCACTGCTGAATTAGCGAACTTATCAGGTAAAATATTACGGACATACCATTTTGAAACAAACCCTGTTCCTCCATCCGGGAACTAGACACCTTTATTATAAACCAGGAACACACCTTTATGTACAATTAGATTTTAGCACAAATCAGAAACACGTAGGATAATATCTAAGCCATATCGATGCATTGTTTAATCAATAATATCTCGAGTACAAAGTATCTCATTTTATCCACGTGCCTCAACTTTTATATTTCATCCACGATGACAGCTATGATATTCCTTACTAAGATAAATTCAGCAATATATAAATGTTCGCTAAGACTGGAGCATAAGGGTCTGCCTTCGTGGACAAATTCTACTGCTTTAAGATAAAAAAAAACGTTATTGAGCGTGGCTAAATCCATCCATCTGATGATCGTTCAAGGTTAATGAATCAAGAGAGGTGACAAATTAACCTTGCCATAACAAGGAATCTGATCTTCCATATATTTCAAACTACCAGGTACGTGACCTTTAAGCCATTTAACTACATCGTTACTTGTACATATTCATTTCTTGAATACAATACAGAGGAGACAAACAACTGATGTCCAAATATTCAGTGAGTAGACCAGATAAACGTAATATTATTTACAGACCTTTGACGACACCGCAGCTGTTGAAATTAGACCCAGATTCATTTATACGTTAAGTGCAAATTCTATCTTCTTCATGTTTAACGTGTTATTTTGCATCAAAACTATTATTCTGAGGAGCGATTTAACAGTTCACTTGCAGAACGAATATTATAATTCAGTACTCGTTGTAAAAGTTAATGACACCGATTTTATTTTTTTTAAAAACAGAAATGTTCTCATGATTTTATCCGTAATCTGTATCAGTCATATAATTCCTCAGGTGACGTTAAAAGGAGCTGTAACGTATATTTCCTGTGGTACAACAACAACAAAAATTAAGTCAGTTCGCAGGTCACACTTCATAACAGGATTTCAATCCTGATTTTATTTAAGATGCACGTTGTATAGAACCTAAGAAGCTTTGATCCTAGTCTTATAACTTTCAAATACCTGTTTAATTACATGTGTTGCTGTACTACAGTAAAATTGTAAACTGTTTTGCTGTATTCCATTTGGTGCTTTTCGTATTTGATAGAAGTTAAAAGTTATGCTGGCAAAGCTGCTCCGGGTATTATGTTCTTACATACATTTGTTTTGTGGATACTGAAAATGCTTCGACCCTTGGTATCATTTCATTCACTCTATGTATGTTTGAACAACATTGACGATGTACTGTCTTTATACAATAGTAGATGAATTAGTCAATCCACGGATACAGCATTTAAAGCATGGTATATAAACTAGACCAACGTCGCATGGGAGCAAATGGGATTCAAAGGAGATATTACAACATATGTTTGTTATGTCTATCTGCATTTCATCTAATATTTGTCAGTGAGTGTGATCATTGCTAAAGAACAATCGTAGCGATTATATCGTAGCAATAGTAGTATCTCTGATTGAGCTTGTACTTCAGCTTTAAGTTGAGATTATATGCACGCGGCTGTTTTAATGCTTTATACACGAACATTGTAGATTAAGAACTTGGCTAACAGGTACTCAATAAATATACATCGTTCTAGCAATGAACACAGTCTATTTATGTCATTCAGAATGTGCTTGGACAATGTGGGTACGACTTATAATCTGGTGGAATGGAATGAATTTACAAAGATACTGCCAGGACAGGCGTATTCGCTCAATCAGCAGTGTGAGTTCTATAATGGTCAAGGATCTTTCTTTTGTGGGGTATGTATATTGTATGTGCGTGTATGTGCGTTAACTTATTCCCATATCCCTGCCAGAGTGTGCAATACAATGAAAGAAATATGTTTTTCTTTAAATGTATAGTTCAGTCAAGACATTTCTTCACTAACTGTTATTATTATTATTATTATTATTATTATTATTATTATTATTATTATTATTATTATTATTATTATTTTTATTATTATTATTATTATTATTATTATATATTGATAGATCGATAAATAAGTTGATATATATATCGATCGATATATAAATTCATACATACATACAGACATACATACATACATACATACATACATACATACATACATACATACATACATACATACATACATTATATTATTATAATATATATATATATATATATATATATATATATATATATATATTTATTTATTTATTTAGATAGATATATTGATATTATTAGTGTGTTTCTTGAGTATGATTGCATAATACAATCTAGTACACTGTTGTATGCTGTTTAGGCTTAGATATAATAAAATATGGACTGGTGTATGCAAGCAATGCGATGGGTTCCCTTCATCCCGAACACCTGGTTTAGAATCTCCAAACAATATCTAACCTGTAATATATATATATATATATATAAATATATATATATAAATATATATATATATATATATATATATATATATATATATATATATATATATATATATATATATATATATATATATATATATATATATATATATATATATATATATATATATAATGAAACGCAATATAAACTTAGAACAGACGGGTGATTTGATATTGATTCAAGAAACAGTGATACAGGTTTTCTTTCCTACTTGCCTGAGGTTTCGTAATTATTCAATGATGTTGTGCTCATTATGTTTGTGTATCAAATAAAGAACGATGTAGAGTAGATCCAGTCTCAGGCATACATCTACTCCATTCAGCAGATACTTTTATCGTAGACACATATTCGAATTCAGAGGATCTATCAGCTGTAAAGTGCGAGCTATTTTTTTTTTGATCTGCGAACACTTTAACATTGTTTTTCTGTGTCATTTTCTGTAATCATGATTGCTATGTATCTGAACTTATTAACTTTGTCAGTATCGGGATGATTGTTTTTAGCTTCTTTTTAGTTCGTTGAGAGATTTTGCTATTTTGCTTTTTAAGGGTAAGCATCTATCTTGCTTCAGACTGGTTAATAATGTCACTAAACATCGAAGAAATGAAACGTTTCTGCTCTATCATCAGCTCCTGGATTATTATACTGTACGAAAATTCCACTTTAGTATGTCCTAGACCATATCATTGCTATAGAGACATTCGTTCGTAGGATAAACTGTTATCATCATTCTATTATAAACATAATATTTCTGGACAGGGAAAGTTTTAAGATGCATGAATTCACAGTTAATTTGATATGTGTTTTCCACCTTCCGTGACAGAATACTACTGTGTTTCCTTCAACGTTGTAGTTTCCCACATATATGTATAGAAACATCAAATTAAATCTATGGTTTACTTCAATATGCTAAGGAAAACATGTGTTGTTAATGCCTTTGAATCTGGAAATAGTTCTGCCAAACTAATCCTTGATTATTTAAAATAAATATTTCAGGATTTGTCTTGAAATAGATACTAAGTGAACGATAGTAATGCTTGTATTTTGTGTTCCTTATTGTTGTTTTGCTTTGGTCTGGGATTTTTTAGAAGGGAGATGCAAACACTGATTTCGATGGGAAACGTGATTTGATGTATATTTCATTTGAAGAATTCCCAATGAGTTTTATGATCCAGATATATTGACGAGGGTGATGTAGCATACAACGTCTTAAATTGTTATGGAATTCATCAAATGAACTGACATTATGTAATGTTAAAAATATTAGTAAGTCATAGTTCGATATTGATTCACAATAAATAATTTTCAAAATGGTCCAAACCTTTTGCTGCTTATATATGGCTGATCATGCCCATACGATTAATGTGATTTTGCGTCGAGTAGAATATTTCAATGAAAGATTGAAAAGACAATAAACAATATAGTAGCTGCGTAGAAGGACCAATAACAATCTTTAGCTTTGTTGCGTTTGATGCTCCGTCACAAGAAAGAACCGCAAATAGTTTCCGCTATAAGTCAATTGTAGCTATATAAATACATTCTCCACAACTAACCCCAAAAGCAGTCTTTGTAGATAGACACTAAAACCAAAGGTAAATGTTGGGTATAAAGACATTATGACTAACTGATAATGTTTTATCCTATGCCTTGCTATATGAAAAAACAACAACTGGCTTCTTCAAATCAGCATTTTAAATGGATGTGAATGATCATGTGCCTCACAACATGAATACTGTAACCATATGAGGATGAGCATTGGTAGATAACTGTTGACGACAAAAGACATTTCATACATTTTATGTGCGTTCTATGTTTCTTCACATTAATGATTTTACATTTACAGAAGAGCATGCTATAAATATGACTTGCATGAACCATATATTATTTATAATTAACACAAAAAACAAATATAAGAACCACATCAATGTAAGACCCACTAAATATGAGCACGATTTACTGTGTATTTTTTTTTCCTGCATGATTCCTCATATGTTTATGTACTTTTACAGTACACATGTGAACATGTAATGTCTTGCTCTGTGCTAGGTTCGTCTGCCACCACTAATTATATTTAACGAGATGTTTCAGCCTTAGTATTTATAATGAAATATTGGTTTTGAACATCTTCACTGGTATGCCTTATCTGAACATTACCGTATGTTATTGTAAAGTTGTCTGGATGTCACAATCACTTCTCGTATACAGTTGTATGAATGTGTAAGTGATGAAAGCGAATATAATACATTTTAAAGACAAAATGCTCTCAAAATTTAAAAATGTTTCTAACGGTGTCTCGTTTGTTCATGCAATTGAATGATCATCTTATATGTTTGAAGGTGGACTATTTTGGTGATGTATGAAGATAAAAATGTCGTTTCTCAAGGTAAAGAAGTCATTCTTATACAAGTTCGAAGATTTCATCCAATTTAAATAGGAACAATATATATTATGTAAGAGGAAATTATATCTTCAGATACGTTGGGATGTTATTGTGTTGTCTCTTCAAGATTAAACAAGATAACATAAAACCTTCATTGTTGACTTCTACATATATCATTAGATTTTGCATTTCGTCAACCATTTTAAAGTTGCGATAGTTAGATAATGCCTGCCTTCCTATAGGACGTGCATGGTACGGTGTTGAGTTCGTCTAAATAACAAATCTCACTCGAAGTCAGATCGAGCATGGAGTATGCAGTGAGTGCCTCATTAAAAAGTTGTTGGGTCTTTTTGTTGGTTGTCTTTCAATGCTGGCATTGGTATTTATAATGAAGTGTTGTTTTGGAAATCTTCACTTGTATTCCTTCACTGAACATTACCTAACGGTAATATAAATCATTTCTCGTATGCAATTTGATTAACGTGTTTTCAAGCTATGAAAGTGAATTAGTTATTTTATAAACTTAACATTGTTTGCTTTGTGCACTGTTGGTAACCGAAGACCTTGAACTTCTCTGGACTTTATAGCTATTTTAACATATTCAAATATGCCTATTGACCCGAAAAATAGTTTAGTGGCAGTCATTTGACTTTGCATTTGGTATACATTAATCCCCGTCAATCTTGGTACTGATATCCGTAAATTTTAAAAACGATCACTAACAAAGCTTAGAAATGTTTATATCGGGGTATCGTTCGTTTCTTTACTTCAATGGTCATCTTAGAGTTTTGAGTGTTGACTATGCTGGTAATATATTTAGATAAAACCGTCGGTTGTCAAAGTTAATAACAAGTTTGTAGATTTAATCCAATTAAAAACGAACAATATATATTCTGTAAATAGTAATACTGATATCTCCAAGTATGTCAATTCTTCAAGATTAAACAATATAGAAATCACTATCACCGATAATTATATGTCTTATTAGTTTTTGCCGTTTGTCTACCAGATTAATGTTACAATTTTTAGCTGCCAATTATTCAGACTTGTACAATACGGGACCTTGAGCCAATGTTTCCCATTCATCAAGTAAACATGACTTTGACTACCGTTAGAATGCGCAGCATTTCCAATCTCTGCAAGTATATTGCAGATTGCAAGAAATGATTCACTAACATGATGATATATTTATCTGAACTGAATGTTGTTGTAATATGTTGTGCATAAACACTCTGATGTATTGTTACTAGTCCAGACGAAATTCATGCAAAGCTAGGCAATTAGTTTTCTTGTCATTTGGCGTATATATCAATGCAACTAAACCCCATTGGACTCCACCATACGGCACTCATGCATCAATTAAAGTATTGTTAATCATTTAGTAAGCTATTTGTACTCATCACACATTAGTTAGCTAATATGTAAATCACTGATAACATTGGAATCCTCGTCTAGTACGAATCAAAGTTACGTATATTACTGTTATGTATATTTGATTTAATTTATATTCGAATTGATGCAATTGGTTGTGTATTAGTATTAAAACATTGTTAGTCCATTACATGATATTGTAATGAAACGTTATTTATGGGAATGAAGATCGGGTCTGACTGTTATTTTCACTTTCGAAGGAAACAACTAAAATGGAAACTTCGATCCTAATGTGGACTTAGCTCCTGTACTTCAATCATAACTAGTGATAATCTCTAGTAAAAATCTTGTTTCAGGTATTGTTCTTTCTCAATGTAAACTTCATAAAAGGTTATCAAGGTCATATCTAGTTTACTTAACAAATACATGTATCAATTTGTTACAGTCTATCTTCTTTCCAGATAGTTCTCCAATATCCATGAAAACTGTTATTCGGATTCCATGAGATTAGTTTTATATGGATATTGAAACTGGAACATTATTAGATGCCATTCAACAAAAAAGTTTTAAAAAAATCATTACGATGCTGACATCAGCATATATCATAGCCACTCAGTTTGGAATTTCATCCGGATTAGAAGTCAGTTTCATTTAGGACATTTTAATATTAAGACTTCTGTTTATTAAGTTTTTTATTATTATTTATTTGACTCTAAAAACAAAGTTGTTTTAATTTTTCCTTTGTTTTTTCTAGGCAAATATTTTACTAGTTAAAATTTGCAAAGCGCGTTTCCATCATATTGTTCTAATTACGTTTTAAGAGAAACAACTCGTAAAACGGAGAAGAGACAACAGTTTTCCAATTACTTCGTGCGACTATCATAAATTGCCATAGACGTCTCAGCGACATAAGGTACGGTAGATAAATTTAAATTTGTAGAGCGTCCCATGTAACATCTTATAATTTTAGAGCAATTCGTAGTAGCTTTAACGTGGTAAAAAGGTGGTCCAATTATTTGCAGTTGTTAGTTAAATGATTTTCCCAGACCGTTTGTATTCGTGTTTCAGGAACAGACGCCTTATATTTGTTTCTTTATGAAATGTGCTGATCCTTTTACAAAAGACTGCCTACCTGTTGATTTCAGTGCATTTAGAGGAACAGGATGTGGAAAAAATATGGTATTCGCTCTCTCTCTCTCTCTCTCTCTCTCTCTCTCTCTCTCTCTCTCTCTCTCTCTCTCTCTCTCTCTCTCTGCTTCTGACTCTCTCTCTGTCACTCTCTCTTCCTCTGGCCCTCTCTTCCTTTTTTCTCTCTCTCTTCTCTCTCTCTC
Source organism: Unio delphinus (assembly GCA_029339505.1). Taxonomy (NCBI): domain Eukaryota; kingdom Metazoa; phylum Mollusca; class Bivalvia; order Unionida; family Unionidae; genus Unio; species Unio delphinus. The sequence goes on from JAQISU010000147.1 coordinate 3,920,806, forward strand.
TTTCTCTTTCTCTCTCTCTCTCTCTCTCTCTCTCTCTCTCTCTCTCTCCCTCTGTCCCTCTCTTCCTTTTTTCTCTCTCTCTTCTCTCTCGCTCTGTCTTTCTCTCTCTCTCTCTCTCTCTCTCTCTCTCTCTCTCTCTCTCTCTCTCTCTCTCTCTTCCGACATATGACTAGCTTCCATTATTATACCAATTTCGTTTTTTTGATAATGCTTTCTAACAAAACCAGCCAAACATAAGGAATATATATTCTTGTTCAATATAATATTCTCGAATTTGAAACTGTTATGTGTAACTCTATGGAAATTATACCAAACAAAATCTAAACTATGCAATATTTTGAATTGGTCTTTTCATATATATATATATATATATATATATATATATATATATATATATATATATATATATATATATATATATATATATATATTATACATATATTTATATATGCATGTATGTATATGTTATTGCAGTGGTGCAAGGAAGGATTATGTGTTTCAAAGACGTCGAAATAGTCGAAGTAATTCCATAGGTTTGGTGCCACTTTCCCACAGGTGTTTGCATGAAAAAGAACTCATAAGAATACATATTTCAATACGACGCATGACAGGCCAATTCTCCCGTGAGAGTGTATCCCTGTGTATTGCAGAGGTTGCATTATCTCAATTTAGATGATAGCATGTTTCTTTAGTAATGGTTGGCACAACCCGGACCTTATGTGTTATTTACAAATGACCATTAAATTCTTATAAAATTGTTATTCTGTGAAAGTTTAAAATTAGAAGTACTCTCGAGTACGATTATTATTATAATGATGCTATTGATGCTGATGACATGTTTTTTGAAATGAAAAGTACGAAATAAAACTTCGCCCAGATTATTCATAAAGTCATTTGTTTTACGAGAGTGAGAGAGAGACAGAGAGAGAGAGAGATAGAGAGAGAGAGAGATAGAGTGAGTGAGTGACAGGCAGACAGACATACATACATAAAGAGAGCAAGAGAGAGAGAGAGAGCATATACCGTCCATAAAGTAACCAGCGTCATTATACACGATATATCTGTAAATAAAATTATTTTACCGAGGAGTTTTTAGACTTTGCAAGATCATCTGATGACGTATTGAATATGTTTACATTACCAAATTAAAAATTATTGTCATGAATTTCAGAACAAGACATTTATGCAGATAAAAAACAAAACAACATTGACGATTTTAGTCTAATATGATCACCTTTCCCTGTATTTTTACATTTAGATTTTACAGAACGGTCACATATATTAAATCAATAATAATAATAATAATAATAATAATAATAATATAATAATAATAATAATAATAATAATAATAATAATAATAATAATAATATAAATAATATTAATATAAGAAAATAACATTAATACTAATACTAATAATAATAATATTAATAATAATAATAATAATAATAATAATAATAATAATAATAATAGTTAATAATAAAACTAATAATAAGATCAACATAAATATCTAAACCTTTTCATGTGACGAGGACCTTTCGTGGTAAGTACCTCTTCTAAGGACGTCGTTTCTAGAGTATTGTATTCTTCCATTTGTTTAACTTCATCATTTTAATCCAATTTTGAAAAGATAGATGCTTTCGACGGCGTAGAGAACCAATGTTACAAGGGTATAAAATGTTATTACTTTGCTTTGAGTATCCATTCATCGGTCTACCAGTTATGATCATGCACGTAATGTTTTGTTAATACAGGTCTAGTTTGTTGGATTATGGAATGATGATTTGATGTAAGTGGCGTGTAGTGAAAGTAAATCATCGTATTATTTCTTGAACCTTTTTTCTCATAAATAGGTACACATTATGCAAAACATTAGCCTTTGAGAGTAATTTCCTGGACATTTAAAACAGATCATATAGGGGGCGATATAAATGATTATGAGTTGAAGTGTTTCTGTTAGAATTAAAAATTATGCAAACGACGATGACATAACGATGATAGAATGTTCTTGTCTACTAAAATTTAATTTCTTCTTTTTCATCTTGTCCTACAATGTTATCTAAGTCGAGGTTATTGAAGATGCTTATATATATATATATATCTAACTAAATCCTGACACAATCACATCTTTTGATTACGAAATGTAATCTGAAGCAATTTGTGTGGTTTGTAAATAAAGCATCGTTAGATTGCTTTTAAACTAGTTTTTAATACATGGGTATTCTTTTTGCAATGCAAAAGATAATGGCATTTCAATGTTGCACTTTGCGTTTCATCTAAGCTTTAATTTTTCATCTAATTCTCCTGAGATGTTATCAAAGATATATAGAGATGTTTGCCTAAATTCAGACTAAATCCCATCATCTTCGAAAGGAATATCTTCTGAAGATATTATAATCTTTGTTCTATTGACGGATAATATAAGCCGATTTCCATTTCGTGACACCTTAATATACATTGTGGTAAACGAAAAAACAAACATGATGTGTATACAATTAAACGTGAGACAAATTGGCGTTTGCCCGATACACTCAGTCCATAAAACGTCATGTTCTTGGGATAGTGGCAAAAAAGTGGCAATCAGTTATTATTTTCATAACATTTAAATGAGATTGAAAAGAGAAAGATGTAGTCATGTGTGCTTATTATGAGAGGAACATCGTGAAAACAAGATAGTTAAAACATTTTATACATATGTAATATTTGATGAAAGCCAATATATTACATTTCACGAAATATAATACACTATACGACAGCTCATGTTTTTACAGTTTAAATTAATCAATCTAAGAAATGATAATATTTGCTAATTACAACTTAAACGATGACTTTCATTAATCATCCATCAAGGTATAGGTTCCAATTTATATTTCACAATTTTGTTTAAAAATTTAAAATCAACCGAAGCTGTAATTATTAGGAAATTAGATAACAAATAAAGTATTAACATTAAACGTCTCGAACGCAAATACGTGTTATACTGCCTTGGAGGTGCATGTTTGAACAAGTTGGTAGCGACCTTGGACTTAAACTGACATTGAAACAAACAAATGTGACGCTGGCAAGTATTGCATTTTGCAATATTCAGACATTTCTATGACACATAGAATACTAAATTTTTTTCTAATAGTTTTTTCACTCCAAAGAGAGAAGAGAGAGAGAGAGAGAGAGAGAGAGAGAGAGAGAGAGAGAGAGAGAGAGAGAGAGAGAGAGAGAGAGAGAGAGAGAGAGCACTTACTGTGTGAATCGATACGAGTGTTATTCTCATACATAACATTTTGTATTAGCAATTACGCCTCAGAATATATATATTTATATATATATATATATATATATATATATGACACAGTAAAACTAACATGATAATTAAATATGAGTATAACGAAGATTGATATCCCAAAACTAATGCTATATAAAATTGTGAAATTGTAATCCCCAAATGGCGCAATAATACAAATGTATAAACCTTCTTTCAACTGCAGATGTATAGATCAATGACGAATGTATCCTTATTCATCAATCATTAATGTCATATGCAAACAAAAGCCGATATTAAACTGGTACACGATTTAATATGAATGCTTCTTTGTTCCATTCCACTCTCGTGTGTAACTGAGAGAGAGAGAGATAGAGATAGTGTGAGAGGATGGTGTGAATTTTATAGTTTTCAGAAACACTAGTTAATGCAGAATATCGAATTAGGTTAACTAGATTTTTTAAAAATATGTTTGAATTACCTCTTGTTGGTTCGCCATAAAACTTAATTTCTTTCCTTTGCAAAATTTTATACTCCACTAATGCCTTACATTACATGTTCAGTGCATACAAAGTATACTGTGATTGTTGTGCACTACTTTATAGATACAAAAATCAAACATTTTGCATGTTTAAGTCATGGCTGTGACTAATATTGATTTAATACTGACACAGGAACAGTGGCACTAATTAAAGCATTATCAGTGGTACTAAGTCATTTACAAGTATTTGTAGCATATATAAAGCACACTGTTTTATATAGGAAGTAAAGTGAAGTAATGTAACCTATAGAAGATTTGAATTATTGCATATACTAGATGTGAAGACTTTTTTATCCCATATACCTGACTGGATAATCGGAAGCATCGCTTATTTTTGAAAAATAATTTCACAGATGTGTCGCTTACACACAAGACGACTAAATCATCAAACTACTCCCAAACTAAGGCCAAAGTCAGATTGCTTGAATTAGTCAAACTCATCCCAGACTACTGCCAACATCAGATTGCTTGAGCTTTTAATGGATAATCATATTATACGATACGTTTTTTAAAGAGAATATATGCTTTAGTTAACACTAAGAATGCACATGAATTCATAATTGATTAAACGTTCTTACCCTAAAGAGGTAAACATTATGAAGGGTGACAATAATTTCTATAATAGGATCTTCTCTTGTACTGTATCGCAGGTTGATCTAAAACAAAAAAAATTTCTAATGTTGTCATAATGCCTGATGGTTAATATGAGCTTTGCAGAGAAGAAACAATCATATAATGAATATGGATAATCATAAAATGAAATATAAATAACATACATTATCATAACATTGTATACGGATAACATATATTATCATAAAATGAAATATGGATAACATTCATTATTATAACATTAAATATCGATTACATTCACAATCATAAAATTAAATATGGATCGCAGTACCAATCATAAAATGAAATATGGACATCGTATACAATCAGAAAATGACATTTTTATTAAATAAGAATTAGTTATTTGATATATAATGATCCTGCATTACAAGGCAACAAATAATATATGACAAACATTTTAGATTTCTTACAACCATAGTCGACATAGAATGAAACTATCATAATTAGTGAGAGTTTCATTTAGGACGATAGCTAAAACTCATCTAAGTCAAATGCTACGTATATTGTCATTTGGCCACTTCATATTGATGTAAACAGTGCCTGAGATTGGTTTACAGAGGCACGTAATGGAATTCTCCATTAAATTACAAATATAATATTAATGTATATCAGTTCAGTTGCATCCATGTCAATCTAAACTCTTCCCTGTTATGTCGACGGCATAAAGAAATTATGATCAGATGAAAATGTGGGATAACATCTTTGTTCTCTACCATTTTTATATTTTCTTAAACAAAATAGGCTGCAAATAATTTAAGACAACGTTAACGTTTTCAAACGTTGCATAGTCATCACTTACGCCGTTCATGATGTGTGAGTAAACTTCTCTCATTTTTCTAGTGTGTGTTTGTGTCTGTGTGCGTGTGTGTGTGCTTATACACACCTTGTTTATACCTTACAAAGTTTATATGTCAGAAATCACTACTGCAACATGCGAGTATGAACTGAAAGTCAAATGTTTACCATCTAATATGTAAATGCGACATTATTTCTTCGTATATGTTTGTGCAAAATGATGTCAAGACTACCTACTGTTTATGCCTGTTGTTATTCAAACAAAGCGTTTCAATAAACGTTGTTTCCAATAATTTTCATTCGTTGATAAATGCAATAAAAATAAGATCGGAAAAATAAAAATGAAACAAGATCACAATCATCCTTACACAGTTGTCACAATCGCATAATTCTACTCAGTTTTGAAATGATTAACCTTGTTTTTTTTTGCTTAGTTTTCTTGTAATAGCTCTTAGCCAGCTTATGTTTTGCTGAATACCAATATGCTGATCGATTTCAAAATATCTTTACTATTGTTTTAGAAACTCTATCACTTTGCTTTATTTCAGATTCCGCAACATGATCCTTTTCATATATCATTCCACACGTGTATCCTATATCGCATTTCACATCAAATACATAATTTTGCGTGTAAATCTGTGTTAATCATAGGATGACATAACTACCTGAGATCTGAAGTATACACCTATGCGGAAAATTATCTCTTTAAAGTTTTTTAAAGCAAAAAAATCGAGATTCTGTTCACCTCGTCACGTTTGCTTGCTGGACCTAGATCTGAAATAATGCACGTTTGAATCATAAGATTTTAGATCAAACTTTCTTCAAAGGAAATGCCTCTGGAACATTGATGACGCACACATAATGGTATAAACATATTATATTTGTTATCGGACTTGGTCGTATGTAAGGGACGAACGCAGTCTATTATAATTATGCTAAATTGTTTGTCAAATGCAGGAATAGGTTGTATAGCTTTGGGATTCTTACCATTTTACAAGTATATCAAGATCTACAGTATGTGGCTACATTACATTTAACTGTTGGACAATACAAATGACATACGATATTGTGATATGTCTTTTGAATCCATAAGAGACCATTCATGGTCTGGACTAATTATATGATGTTTGGCAATGTTTGGAACTAAGTTATATTGTTCACTGACCACATCCAATCAGCAGGTACCTCAAGAAGTCTCCATTTAGTCATACAAATTACATTTATAATGATATAACTTATGTGTACTTCAGAGGCTTTAGATTCAGTAATGACCCTTTGAAATAAATAAAATGAGTAATTTAAAAAATATCAATGTGAACAATTCCTTCGGATTGATTCAAACAAAGAGTGACAGTTAGCTCAACGAAAGTCTGACCAATAAACGTGCCACCTAAAGGAAAACATTCCTTATCGAAATCATTCTTACGAGATTTCGTTGTCATATATCTAGTATCTACACATGCGTGGAATAAAGGAGTGAAATCTGACTCGTTTGGATCAAAATTCTGATCCGGAAAAAATATTTGTCAGTTACGCATGAACTAATCGCAACTTTCTCTCCAGCTAGATCGTTGCCTATAGTAAATGAATACCCTCTGCGGCTAAAACAAAGACTGTTCCAACTGTCAGAGGTGCTAAGAGTAAATCGGATGAAAAATGCACACATTGGAGAGGAAAGTAACAAACATACACTCTAATCCCTGAATAACAACACTATAAGTAGACTTCTCAGATAAGAGGCAAAGATCATTACCATACACGAATCTGAGAAAATCATGTGTCCCTTAAAATTTAATAGGGGTGGGATGAGCTGAGTGATATAGAATATTTTGATATGTATGGTTCACAGATTTTGATAAGAAAATCAGACTGGTGTTTATTAGATCCCAAAAAACGAATTACTGTCAATACATGACCCGTACCATAACCGTTTTGAAATAAGATTATTTGGAATCGGCCTGTCTTGATTATGATGCTTTTATTTTCAATATTTAGCAATCAAATAACGTGTCCTTTCTTTTTAAAAGAAGTTAAGGGAGGTAGCGGTTTTTGAACGTTGTGACAGTTTGAGTTATGGAAGGCTTGAATTAGGTTTAACTACTTTATTTGCCAAAGTCATGTTGAGTCAAGGTCTCATTCATCAAAGGAACATTATGGGTTATTTGTGTACTCGTCAGCGGAAGGAACAACATTTGAAAAGGTTTCAATCTTGTGCTCGTCACCACAATCTTAATGTTACTATTGACACTGTTCATTATGGTTTCCAATACTACAAGTAATTTGATAATCAGTTTCAACGTTCTTGACTAAGCATGATCTATCAAATAAATGCATTTCGTCTTGTTCTAATTCTTCATGAGTTTGTCTTTTCAAAACCAGTAAAATATTTCTCAACTTCTCTTTCTTTGAAAAGGGGTACTAACCTAATGATCTTTTCAAGATCAAAACTTAAATTTGGTTCATACGGATGAATATAATTTCATTTTCCAGCTCGATTTCGTTCATTATATATTGATAGTCCGACTCTTCCTTCTCCCTATACATTTGCATCTGTATGTCACTCCTCTTTTTCCGATTGTAAATGAGCTTACTTATTCTCTAACTGTATTTATTTCATAATTCCGTTTGTCTTTCATGTTTTTCATTCTGAAACTGTATTTGCATTTTTTAAAACTGCCTGTGTGTTTAATTATACTTTTCCTGTCTATTTCTCTCCTATTTTCAAATTGTAACTGCATTTGGTTTTGTTTGTAACTGCATTTGTATCTGTTTTTTTTTTCTTTTTTCTGAAGTTACGTCTTCCTCGACCATCTTTCCATTTAGATTTTTAAAATTTGTATTATGTTATTTTTTGATCGGTGCAAACACTTTAATTCAAGCAATCGTTTCTACAAATACTTAACCAAATATTTTCAAATCTTATTTGGCTAAGACTCTTTAGGAATGGAATGAGCTTCCAGCAAATTGAATTATGTAATCTTATTTGAAAAATTCTAAAGTTTCCTGGATAGGATTGTAAAGGAAGATTCACAAGTTTGAAAATATTAAAACAATACGTTTTAAAATCGCTTTTAGAAAGCAAAAACGTGACGTGTGGAATCATGATTTAAAGAAACACGAAGTTTAATGAAGTATTTTAGCCAAAATTAAAATCTCACAGACGAGTACGTTTTTAGGCTCTAATGCAACATGAAACAAAAGATTTATATCCCTATGTAAGATTGTAAAAGGTTTAATATAATTTAGAATTTAATAATATAAATATAACAGCCACTAAACCAAGAATATTTTACGAATTAAGCTTCAAAACGAATAGTAATTAAAGTTCTAATAGATTCAAGTTCGTTTCCTATTCTACAGAAGCACACTAGTAAACACTCTGTTGTAGGACATTGGAATAATATTTTTTGATTTACTGTCTTTGTCCAAGAATTACCTATGAACACATACATAACTTCCAAAGATGCGAATTGATCAAAGTGAACTGAAATATTAAGAAGGAGTCGAAAACTTGGTGGAACAAAATAAAAAGAAAGAACGTCAGATGAAATAGCACACTAAAACAACTATGATGTCGTAATAAAATACGCAGAATTCAAATGTGCCCTTTTATGAAATCATGAAATGGGGAGTCACGTAATCGTAAATATCATGTACTCTTAACATGACCCTGACGAATACCAATAATTTCAAAATAAACTTAACATGTTGTTTAGTTCTTAGATAAATAGTGACATACTGACCTTGACAAAACAATCAACGAGTACAAAATTAAAATAAATCCTGTCTACATGGTTTCCAGTAAACGTGAATCAAGGTCCCCATTTAGATCTGATAACGTTTTTACCGAAAAAAAATTCAGTAGAACCAAATTCTTAAAAACATCGTCTATAGTGAATACATTTACATTTTAATAGCATGTTGTTAAATTAAAAAGAATTTAAAACTGACAATCAAACAATTAAATTATATATATATCAGATACTTGTGACACTAGTAAGAAAAAATTACCTCTTCACCTTTAATAAAGATTCTAAATTAAGATTCTTTTTTAACAAGCAACAAATACACTGATGGAACATGACGTCATTGTTGAAAGTGAATGAATTTAGATGTTAGCGACTTTCTCGGCTAAAACAAAAGCAGTGATAGGTTAATGTAAGATATTGGTTATTTGAGTAATACAGAACTGATCGCATGTGAATGATTTTACTCAAAATCACTCAAACTCTTTCACGGAATAGGGAACTTCACAAGATGCTATTTTGATAATAAGAACGATCCATTTGGAAGTGTTAACTTATTATGTTTTCCTGTTTATGATACCTTACACATATTCTATAGCTAAACAGTTAAAGTATGGCGAAATTAGATAAAGCTAGAAAAAAAATAAGAAATCATGATGTATGCAAGGTGAAGGTGAAAGTAATATATCTTCTGACCTAAAGACCAAAACTTAATCAAATTGGTCCATGCGTAGACCTATGTTTGTAAGGAACCTTAAATTGTCAAGCAGAGCTATCGTAAGGAAATGGAAGTAAATTGCATACCTACAAGTAGTGATTACAAAACATTATCTATTGCTATCCTTAAATTCTCAAGAAACAACATTTAAGCTCTAGCAGCAGAGGGAACGAATCGGACAACTTGTCGGAACGTCAATTTGGCTAACTAATGCTTTTTCGAAATCGTAAAAAAGACGTCATGGTTGTTGTCACTCACCCAATCTGCTGCTATGGGTCAACAATTAGTTTACAATAAAAATCATTTACGATTTCAACCGAATATTTTTTTTCAAGTCAGATACGATATCTCGATCTAGGATCATGCAAATTTATCCTTACAAATCCATGTGATATTGACTGAGCGTGACTAAAGAAATTTATAAAGAGATTATAATCCATATCACCGCCGCACCAAGTTTGCCAAATATTTCGTAGCGTATGTGTATCAACTCTGTTGAATACAGCAAGAATATTGCAGTTATCTCTGATCACTTATGGTATTTGAGTGTATCGTTGAGTGATATATATCACGTAATTGTTTTTATGCCTGCCTCTGGAAAATATTCTTGCTGAATTATTTTTATTGTCTAACATCACATCATCATATACAACTACATTGTTAATATTTCCATCAATATCATCAATGCTCTGTGCTTTCTCGATATCGGTTATAAATTCAATAATACCCCGCCGGTGATTTCTGCTGCTTTTTCGTCGTAATCATTTAACACTTCGTAGCGTCGATGATCCTCTAGACTTGTTGCTATTAAATACAACTTATCCCATTTCACCCATCTCGTTATTAAAGTAAGTAACAACTATGTCTTGCAGCTTCCAGATGGTCTGATTATAATAATTCGAATATAATTTGGTAGCAATGCATGATGCTTAACTTCTTTTCGTGGTTTTATTGCCAAAAACTGAATTACATTCATGTTATTATAAATATATTTTGGATTTTTATTGTGCAAAATGTAAGAAGCGTACTGGCAGAAACGACATGACGACAATTACAACTAAAAATAACAGATCAGCACTTTCTGGTCAGTGTGTAGAATATGGTACAAAACATTTAGACTCGTTTCAATGAAATCTGGAGATAATTTAAAAAAAACGAGGAGGTGATATTGCAGCCAACTTAGTATAACTTCTAAGAACACAATGTGCAAAGTATCCAGGAGAAAAAAATACCTTCCGGGGTATAATTATTGTGGACCCGAGACTAGACTTGATATCAGACTCGATGATCAAAACTAACCTCGACGTCGTGAAGATCCAATAAACGATATTGATAAGGCATGTCATTCTCATGATGTTGCTTGTAAAAGCAGTAGTCTGCAAAACAGACATATCGCAGATCTGAAGTTAATTCATGCGTTGAATTCTATCACTGATAAATCCTTCAAAGAAAAATTGGCTTCATAGTTAGTAAATTGATGTTAGGTGCGGGTAATTAATAACAACATGGAATCTATTTATTATTCTCTAAGAATATATTGGACGGGTAAAGCACCAATTGGTAAACTCGCAAAGGTGAAAAAATATATCTGCAGCGGAATGGTTATCCAAACAGGCGATATGGCAAATTTATCTAACGCCGCCTAAACGAATAAACTATACGCATTTTGATGTGACATTCCCTAATGAAGTTCATTCAGCTGATATACTATTTATGCCGCATGATGGTTTTTACAAGTACGCGCTAACCATAGTTGATGTTGCGGGTCGTAACAAACAAGCAGAGCCGTTAAAGACAAAATCATCGAATGAAGTCGCTTCTGCCTTTTAAAGGATTTATCGACGAGGTCCTCTGCGCTGGCCAAATCTATTACAAGTTGATCCAGGCAAGGAATTTCAGGGTGAGGTTCTATCAATATTAAAGAATCATTATACTGCGTTACGACGAGGAAATACTGCATTACAATGCGATCAGGCATTTGTTCAAAGTCAACGATTTAATCGGACACTTGC